>CM077153.1:296398278-296717169 GCA_039583875.1 Platanthera guangdongensis
GAATGTATCAGGGATAAGACAGGAGTAACACCAATAGCAGAGAAGATAGCGAGAAACTCGAACTAGAGGTTTTGGACACGTGCAAAAAAGACCATTAGAGGCACCTGTTACGCATTGTGAGAGTCTAATCACTAGGTATGTTCAAAGAAGAAGGGGTAGACCAATAAAGACTTGGAATGAAACTATAAGGAAAGACATGATGTACCTAGGCCTTAGTGAGATTATGACACAAGACAGAGCACAATGACAACTAAGGATCCATATAGCAGACCCCACAATAGTGGGTCATCGATTCAAACGCTTATTTTGGCTCGAAGTAGACGATCCTCCTGATAATGACGCGATAGGTGGCGTAGACACTGCAAGACCCTTCGACCCAGCTTGAGGACAAGCTATCTTCGGAGGACGGCGATGTTATGTAGCGTAACGACGCCAGTTATATTCTTCGTATCTTCGAATTATGTTCATGTTATTTCGTGTATTATTGTTAACGTTTTGTGCCCATTGTTGTATGCCCAAATGGGGGGCGTATTTGTGAACTTAAATAGGGCCCGGTTGGACCTAAATGGTATGCAAGCAAATTAGAATCAAGTTCTCTTTCTCTCTCTTATTTCTCTTTTCCCCTCTCCCTCTCTCTTAACTCACGGGAAAGAACCCGGAGTTGCCCTAGCCGCCATCCGCACGGGTTTCGTCTTCTACTCGACATCGCTCGCCGGCTTCCCACCATTGCTCCTCCGCCGACCCCGAGGGCTCAAGGGAAGGCCCATAACAAACTCACAACATAACGACTTAAATAAAATATACATAAAATTAAATGTAACGTCCGTGAAATTTTTACGACAAACGTGTTTCGATTGCAGGGCTCGATCACAAGAGAAATTTATCGAGCGGATAGCTTGTCGAGGTATGATGTTTTAATTATTTATCGCTCGTTAGTAAATAAAAAGGGGCATCGCTATAATTGTTTTCTGTCTAGACGGGTGATTGTGGGATAACGTTGCAGAAATGTTCTAAGTATTGAAGGGAAGGGCATTAGTGCAATTAAGTTTAAAACTTAATTTGGTTTTGAAGAGGAGCACCGGTTCAAGCCCTACTCTCCCGACACTTTTAATATAAACCCCCAGCGGCACGGGAGAAATCGCAAACCCCCCTCCCGACTTCGGTTTTTCGCAACATCGTGCGCTCCGCCTCTCGCAACCCTAGCTGATGCCTTCCCCCGCTTTGTTTCTCAGTGCCGACCCTCCCTCCTTCCTCTGCAGGCGCCGGCGAGTTTCCTCCTCCCTTCCTGTGTCGTAGGAGAGCCGGATTCATCCCTAACCGGTGGAAGTCAAGAGTGTTGAAGCATCGTTTTGGTCCCGGTGAGTTTAGTTCCTCACTTATCTTCATTTCTTGGTGGAAATCCTTATAATTGGAAGTCGATTCTAACTATCTTCTCTTTCCTTCATGCCCTAATTAGGGATCGGAGTACTAGATCTACCGCAATCTGGAGTTGATCGCATAGTTGAGTCTTGATCGCTCTCACATAGAGGTACTGCACCATTTTATTCTTCATATTATTACTCTACTCATTTTGAGTTCCTTTACCGATAACCCTAAAGGGAAAAGCGTGTAGTTTAGAGTTGTCATGGATTATAGATCTTTGGTGGCCTCGGGGCAAAGTTCTGGAAGTCCTTAGTAGTTAGATCTGTTGGGAAGGAGCACCATGGCACCACGTCGAGTGTACGAGCGTCGCAACGCTACTATAAGGAATTCTAATTCTTTTTAGTTAGACATATCAAGGAGTTATGTTATGTACATATGTGTAAGTTTCGTACAAGCATCATAATCATGTATAGAAAGGTGTGGCTGTAGGAAAACGGTCGCGGAATTAGTGTAGGATAACACCCTTTTCCAAGACCCGAATAGTCAGATCATGTATATTAACGTTAGGTACGAAACCTTTACATGTGTACGTAAGTTTGAAAATTTGTCTAATTAAGAACGTGAACGTCCCTTCTAGCCGACCACAAGAAAATCAAGGGTCGCTCAGTAGTACACCAAAAGAGATGTCCCAAGCAGAGTAGCGTCAGACCCAAAAAGGGTCAGTAAGCACACATAAGTCTTCTCGTGCTAGGTAGAGGCGCACTACCTTTCTCATAAGGCATATGATATCTTATGAGCAGTAAAGTCTTGGGAGTTGACTCACCTTTGAGACGGTTAGTGAATTCGAGACCGTGTCCGCGCGACACTAGAACAATTGGGTTTGCGTTAAAAGCTACTCTGCCTAGAGCTTTTCAAGTAGAAGTGCAGACTAGAAGCCACTTATAACTCAAGTGTAGACCTGACGTGAGACAGTACACTAGGTAGTGAACGCTAGGACTTGGGTAAATAAAATGAAAGTTTATGAACATAGAACGAGTATGTGTGTTTACCAGGAAACATTATGAATGCATGCATAACATCTAGCATAAAGATTTTATTTTAATGAACAAAACTATTTTTTTTCAAAGGCATGCATTCATCAGTTAAGAAAATGTTTTAGTGTCACTAGGAGGAGCTATTTTTCCTTACTCTGACCCCTTGTGGGCAATGTTTTTACAGGTGACCCAGGTGGGAAACTACGCCTAGGATGAGCGTCCTTGTGGTGTCAGTTTGTAGTTGGTTTTTCATTCAGTTTTCTTTCCTTTCAGTATACACTTGTAGCCTTGGATACTGTATCTTGTTAATGTTTTGAATATCATGTATCAGACTTAATATGTTACTTCAGATTTTCAGTTCTTTCATCTCAATACATGTTTAGTGCCTCTGTGAATCCAGCTTATAAAGGTATGTGGTTACCCTTAGTTTCTTTCATAGCTTCCGTTGTAAGTTTAAATTCTCAGTATTTTTCTTTATATCTGTTGTGTACTAGTTTTAATATTGTTTTCTAATTCTCTTTATATCGCTAACCCGTCTGGATGGCTGGTTTTTGAAAAACTAGGAAGGGGTGTTACATTAAATACATAATTGGACATGTGAGACAATATCAACAACTTCTTAGAATGCCTATCTTTCATTTCTAAACAATATAGCCGAGTTGATCTAATAAAAAAATATACTTACTATTGTATTGTTCTTTCATTGTTAACAACATACTTTACCCACAATCAATATGACAGCTAGATGCAAGGTAAAATTTAACAAATAGTACTTACAGCCCTCATATTTGCGTAGCATGGATCCAAGTTTGGCACTTCAAGACTGGATATGGCTCCAGTTAACCATTCACATGCTTCTACATTTTTAAGCATGCGAGCCTCATCAAATGAACCACCGGTTAAAGCGGCTGCAAACTATGATTTACAAGAAAGAAGTAAATAATTTATATAATGAATGTGATATGGGCATAAATGACATTGAATCAATTACAATCTATTCCACCTCAGAAGGAATGCGCAATCGCTCAAGAACCTTATCAAGCTCCTCAATGAGTGTTTGGTCATTTAAAGATTGCATCTCCAATTTATTATTACGTGATTCTATCTGCCAAAGAATCAAGTGAATAAATAAAATATATCAGTAAAAAAAGATAAATATGAATATTAGATAGATCAATAAATTTAAGTTAGGAATTCCCGCAAGATGTAAAATGATGATTGATATATCATCATTTGAAAGGAACATGAGTATTAGTAATCATCATGGTGTTATTTACTCATGGTATGCACAACATGATGAAAAGAAAAAAGATTGTCACAGGCATCCTCATCATAGAAGTGTTAGCCAATTAAGCCGGACCAATATTAAACATTTGAGAGGCATGAATAAATATTTTTGAAAACTAATCATGAAACACTGAGGAACTTTTTCGGAAAGCTCAAATTGCAGTCAGAACTAAAAAATTTATCATTCATATACCATAGGTGAAGAATTATGGAATTAATTTCAAATTTGTTAGAGTAAGAAATATGAATCAAGATAGATTGTGTTTTCCGTTCAAAGGGAGACACTAAACTGCCAAAAGTTGTTTTTATTTGAACATGTATCACATAAATATATCCCTCGCCTCTTAAACCTGAAAGGAAATCTGAAACCATCATTTTGAAATGCCGAATGTGCGTTGGTGCAATTGTGCTCAAATGGATAAATAAGTATTGAGCAAGAGGACCTTTATTATTAGGTTAGATAAATATGTGGCATGCCTAACATACAAATTTTTAAATTAGATTTGATCATTAAGTATCAACAAAATTGCAGGAGGTAACAAGTTTAAAGTAAAGATCAGCTTGAATCCTTATACAGAAATTCAAAGTGAATAGATCGTCTTAGATGTAAGTATGTAACATCCCAAATTCGATGAGGGTGGGAAGTGTCTTTGGTGCAGTGAAGCCCGGAGAAAAGACAGCGTTTGAGAGGCTTCTAGGATGGCGGACTTATAAGTGAAAAGACGTACAAAAATAAACTGAGCATTGAAATTGGAGGAAAAGATATTAACTTTAAGAATAATTTAGACTCCAAGATATAAGAGGTGACTTTTTAGGGCAAGTGGTAGAGTTGTGTTAAGAACTCCATATCGTAGGTTATGTAAGGTTTTAGGAAGAAAAGGCAGAAGTTGATGACCTGTAACATCCTGACTCCAATAAGGACGGGAAGTCTTTGAGGCAATAAAGCCCAGAGAAAAGACAGCTCCTAGCAGACTTCCAAAATAGCATGCATCTAGGTGAAAGGAGATGCAAAAATGAACTAAATTTCATATTAGAATTGAAAGAAAAATTATTGAGCCTAACTTCATAGTTAAGTGTGCTCTAGTGTTAGTATTTCTAGGATGGGCAACCTTCTAGGAAGTACTCATAAGCCACCTATAGAAAAACAATATGTTAGATTCAGCTTTGTATAAGGGCTAAACCAAAGCGAACAATACCACTGAGACTGAGAGTTGTGGGTCGTTCCACAAGATATGCTAACCTATTATAATGCTTCCACTGAATATATTTTTTTCAGTTAGGAACCAGAAAGGTTTCTAAGAAAAAAATATTGAGTATATGGTAAATCCAAAAGGTAATCAGCGGAAAATTATGTTTCATCTTTCGTTTTAAAAGGATTACATCCTTGGGATTCAGAGATAGGAAGCTGACGTGCAATATCAAATGTTCCAGATGATACAATTGACTTACAATTGTGCAATTAAATGAGAGAGAAATGAAGAAATACTGTCTGGATTTCAGCATTTGTTACAAGGAGTGCATTACAGTACTCCAAAAAAAACATAACGTCTCAGATTTCCTAGTCATTCTGCACAAACCTCAGAAAGTCCATAAGTAAATGCATGCAAAATTTTGATTACAATTTGTTGAGGAAAATAGAATGATTCATTCAATTACTCCCATATATATATATATATGTATATATATATATGTATATATATATATGTATATATATATATATGTATATATATATGTATATATATATATGTATATATATATATAATGTATATATATATATATGTATATATATATATGTATATATATATATGTATATATATATATGTATATAATATATGTATATATATATGTACATATATATATATGTGGTTGTGCATGATGATACACACTACCATACGCTAACACCGTAACAACATAAAATTCAATATTCAAGCATATTCCAACAATCCCCCTCAAATTGGGCGTGTGATGTCTGTCATGCCCAACTTGCTCAGTATTATGTCAAACGAGTTCAGACTCGGCCCTTTGGTAAACACATCTGCAAGTTGCTGGTTTGATAGAACAAACGGAGTATTCACAATCCCCCTAACAATATTTTCTTTGATGAACTGTCTGTCGATCTCCATGTGTTTGGTACGATCGTGTTGCACCAAATTGTGGGCAATGTTGATTGCAGCTTTATTATCGCAATAGTTCCTGATTGGACCGTCACACTCCACATTAAGGTCCTTCATGATCGACTGGATCCACAACCCTTCATGTAACCCGTGTCATAGCACGGAATTCCGCCTCTGTGTTGGATCTGGCTACATCATGTTTCTTGCTTCTCTAGGTTTCCAAGTTTCCCCCAACAAGAGAACAGTACCTGGATGTTGATCTCTGATCATCAACTGAACCTGCCCAGTCTGTATTTGTATAGACCTCCACGGTCAATGTCCCATTGGGTGAGAACAAAATTCTCTTACCAGGAGTGGACTTGAGATACCTCAGAACTCTGTATGCGGCATCCAGGTGATGTGATCTAGGTGAATGCGTGTACTGACTAATGACCCCCACATCATAGGATATGTCCGGTCGAGTGTGAGGGAGATAGATAAGCTTTCCCACCAGTCGTTGGAAGTCAGATACGTCATCAACAATTTTTCCATCTCTTTCAAGTTTGTGATTGACCACAATAGGGGCATCTGTCAACCTGCACTGGAGCATTCCAGTTGTCTCAAGCAAGTCCAGAACATACTTCCTTTGAGATATAAAAATCTCATGTTTGGATCTGGCCACCTCGATTTCCAGAAAATATTTGAGAGGACCAAGATCCTTCACTTCAAATTCCTTACACAGTCTGGACTTTAGAAGTTCGACCTCTTTGATATCATCGTTGGTTATTACTATATCATCCACATAGACAATGAGAGCAGTCATCTTGCCCTCGCTATGTTTCACAAACAATGTGTGATCAGGATTGCTCTGTTTGTACCCAAAAGAGATCATAGTCCGGCGAAATCTCCCGAACCACGCCCGTCGAGATTGCTTCAAGCCATATAAAGCTTTCTTCAACCTGCACACTTTCTCTGTCGATCCTTCTTGACTAACACCAGGAAGTAAGGACATGTAGACTTCCCCCTCAAGATCACCACGAAGAAAAGCGTTCTTCACATCCAACTGAAGGAGATTCCACCCTTTACCAAGCTTGTAGATTGTGGCCGACATGTCATTTTTGAGTGGGAAACAACATGTTATCGCTACATATGACAATTCTGGTATTTTCCAGTATTGCGGCCGACATGTCGGCCCAATATTCCGGCAAATGTCGAATAATGTTGGGTAATATCAGCCCAATATTGTGGTTTTTTTTTGTTCAAAAAAATTTATAATTTTTTATATAATGAATTCATCAGAAGGTTCTAGCAAGATACGTAATGCTTCTTCCATAGCATGTAGAGATCTATGTTGGGTATTTGGTGAGAAGGTGACTCCAAATGACACCAAACAAATACGATTAAACACTCGTTAGTAGTTTAATTTTCTTTAATAAATTTTAGTTCACATTTAATCAGATAAAATAATTATCATCTAATTAATAGATAAAAATATTATGAAACACACACACACGTATATATATATATAACAATACAATCCGACATTTTGAAATGTCCCCGATATATCCCCCGCAATCTGACATCCGACATCTGCAATCTTGCCCTTTACACACAGCAATTGAAAGCAAGATCCTGATGGAGTTCATTTTTGCAACTGGAGCAAATCTCTCTTGATAGTTGATGTCTACTGTCTGCGTATATCCTCTCGCCACCAGTCTGGCTTTGTGTCGTTCCACAAGGCCTTGAGAGTTTTGCTTCACAGAGAAAACTCACTTGCATCTCATCACAGTTCTCCCTTTAGGGAGTTGGGCCAGCTCCCAAGTATTGTTCTTGTCAAGAGCGCTCATTTCTTCCAACATGACTGTCTTACAGTCACTATGCTCAAGAGATTCCTGCCAAGACTGAGGAATGGAAATGGAGGCCAAGGAGGTGACATATTTGGTAGCAAAAGCTTCATAATAGCGACAGGAGGATGTCCTAGCCGACAATGCCAGGAATCCAACTCAGAGGGACGAGCAGCAAGAAGGGCTTTGGGAGGCCGAGCCATGCTGGAGGGAGTGGAAGCAGAGGGGTTGAACACGTACAGCCCGTTGCATAGTCTACCAAATCCAATGACCATCCTCGTCTTCAGGTCCTGAAAAACACAAGGGGGCCATATTGGAATCCAGAGAATGAGGAGCAGTAGAATCCTCCCCAACATCTGACAAGTGGGCCGATCGAGGCAGAGGAGGCATGTGCTAAGAACAACCACCTCCCCGACCGCCTCGAGGTGGAAAACCATGAATCTTGAAGCAGGTGTCTTCACGCAATAATCACAGACTAGGTGATCTTTCTCCGTAGTCCTCAATCTAGTATCGCGAGCAGGTCGAACCCCAGGCTGAGAAAGAGACAAGGGCAGATCCCTTGGTGGCAGAGTCTGGAAGTAGAGTCAGGCGGCGATCGAATTTCTGTTGGACAAGGCTGTACACCTCGGGCAAAGAAGGTAGAGGAGAGCGGCCAAGAATCTGAACGTTGATCAGATCAAAATCTCGATGTAAGCCATGGAGGAACTCAAAGATGCGATTGCGTTCTTCTTTTGCCCGGACAAGCACCTCATCTTTAGGAGATACCAGGGTCGGAGAATCGAAATGATCATACTCTTGATAAAGTCGGGTGAACTCTGAGTAGTAGGCCGATAAAGGTCGATCACCCTGTCGCAGGAGGAACAACCGGTGACGAAGTTGGTAGATCTGAGCAACATTGCCTCGACCAGAATAAGTAATCTATGCACGCTTCCAAATATCCGTTGTTGTACCCAAGAACAGATAGTTCCGAGAGTTGGACTCCATCATATAGTTAAGTGGCCAAGACATTACCAGGGAGTTGTCTGACTCCCACTGAAGCCACTCAGGAGAGCCAGACGCAGGGGCCTTCACCGTGCCACTGACATGGCCAAATAATCGACGGCTTTTGAGGGCAAGACTGGTGGAGCGAGCCCACGGGAGGTAGTTGGAACCATCCAATTTCATAGTGGTGATCTGAGGAGTACCATGGTCTGAGGGGACGCGGTAAGGTCCAACGGAAGCCGAAGTAGGAGAGGTCATTCCACCGGAATACATGGTGGTAGAGGATTCACTTCCAGCCATAAGGAAATCCCGAATATAAATCGAGGACGCACCAAATAATCACAAGGATATTGAAGGAAAAACATCCCTCATAGAAAGAGGGGAAGAGACGAAGGGACCGTCGGCATGGAGGAAATCAGGACTCCATGGAACCGGGAACAAGAAGATAATAATAGTTAAAGAAAATAATATTTCTAGACAAGAATAGTTAAACAAAATAAAATTTCTAGCCAAACTACCATTGGGCTCTGCGGCAGTGAATCAAGCTATAGTCCAAACTTCAAAGCGCGAGGCGCGGGGCGCGGCGGGAGGCGCGGAGCGCGGCGGGAGGCGCGGGGCGCGGCGGGAGGCGCGGGGCGCGGCGGGAGGCGCGGCGGGAGGCGCGGGGCGCGGCGGGAGGCGCGGCGGGAGGCGCGGGGCGCGGGGCACGGCGGGAGGCGCGGGGCGCGGCGGGAGGCGCGGGGCGCGGCGCGGGGCGGGGCGCGGCGCGCGGCGCGGCGGGCGGCGCGCGGCGGGCGGCGCGCGGCGGGCGGCGCGCGGCGGGCGGCGCGCGGCGGGCGGCGGGCGGCGCGGCGCGCGGCGGGCGGCGCGGGGCGCGGCGGGCGGCGCGGCGGGCGGCGCGGGGCGCGGCGGGCGGCGCGGGGCGCGGCGGGCGGCGCGGGGCGCGGCGGGCGGCGCGGGGCGCGGCGCGGCGGGCGGCGCGGGGCGCGGCGGGCGGCGCGGGGCGCGGCGGGCGGCGCGGGGCGCGGCGGGCGGCGCGGGGCGCGGCGGGAGGCGCGGGGCGCGGCGGGAGGCGCGGGACGCGACGGAGAAGACGTGCGGGTTACGCGACGGAGAAGACGTGCGGGTTACGCGACAGGAGGCGCGGCCGGAGCTGTACGGGATGGGGTTGAGCTCCTAGAGCAGCGGGATCGGGAGACGGGGCTGAGCGGGAGAAAAAGAGACGAGGCTGTGCAAGAGCAACGGGATCGGAAAAACACTAAAGGGGCTATGATACCATATTGAGGAAAATAGAATGATTCATTCAATTAAAACTAGGCTACCATATATATATATATATATATATATATATATATATATATATGAGTGTACATGATGATACACACTACCACACGCTAACACCGTAACAGCATAAAATTCAATATTCAAGCATTTTCTAACACAATTAAAGAAAGCTGAATATGCACACATACCGATTGAATATCCTCCCTCATGTGTCTGAGCTTCATATTAAAAATCCGAAGCCATTCATCCATGTCTTCCACTGAGACGCTAACTGCTTCTAGACCCTGTAACACCTGTTCAGCTCCAAAATTGGAAGTGTGAGACATCATCCCGAATAACATAATATTTCAAGGACCATAGATTATATTCTAAGTATGTTGGTACTAACTAAGAAAAGGGCAAAAACATGTGCATCAGAAATTCATATCTTTCAGACAAGCAAAGTCATAGATGACATCAAAAGCATGATAATGCATAAAAACTCTACAAAAATCAGCTCACAATTATGGAATCAAAAGAATAGAATAGAATAGAAGAGTGGAAACAACTAACCAAAATACCTTTTGTACTAAGGGTTCACTTTCTAGGACAGAATGAACATTTGCTGCTTCCAAGGCATGAAGTTCGCGTTTCAATCTTTCAGAAAAAGCTTCAGCTTCACCAATGCCCATTAAATATCTACATCATCATCTTAGGTTCAAGAAACCATGCATGTTTAAAATACATGAAGATGCATCAAGGAAAAGGATAAACGGAGAGAAAACAGAAAACACATGCAGATATCATAATAACTGTAGAAAAGTGGTTCAAACCTTGTATATACTTTTTGAATACAAAAAAACAAGTATGAGTACAAATATATAGGAGAGAGGAGAGAAAGACAGCTATACAAATAATGTAGGACTAAACACTAAATCCTACATGGGACATGTTAATGGGTCAACATATTATTTTTCCTAGTATTCTCTAACACTCCCCCGCAAGCTGGAGCGTACAAGTCGTAGGCACCAAGCTTGGACAAGAACTGATAGTAAAGAGGTCGTGGTAAGGCCTTGGTGAAGATGTCAGCAACTTGGTGAGGATGTCAGCAACTTGCTGAACAGCAGGAATATGTGTTAACTCTATCTTCTTCAACTGAACCTTCTCCTGAATGAAATGACAGTCAACTTCAATATGTTTTGTCTGTTCATGGAAGACCGGATTCTTGGCAATGTGTATAGCAGTTTGACTGCTGCAAAATAAAGTGGCAGGTGAGAAGAGCTTGACTCCTAGATCATCAAGGAGACCCTCAAGCCATGTGAGCTCAGACATAACTGCTTCCCTTGATCAATACTCGACCCCAGCAGATGAGCGAGCAACCACAGACTGTTTCGTGTTGCGCCATGTAATAATATGTCATCCAAAGTAAGTGCAGTATCCACTTGTGGAATGACGGTCATCCAAAAAACCAGCATAATCAGAATCAGAGTATGCAATCAGAGATAAGGGAGACGAAGAGGGCTTGTATACAAGTCCTTGTCCTGGAGCAGTCTTCAAGTATCGAAGAATACGCTCGACTGCCTGAAGATGAGAGATACGTGGCTCATGCATGAATCGACTGACAACTCCAACAACAAATGATATATCAGGTCTAGTAACAGTGAGATATATCAGCTTTCCCACAAGACGACGATAATACTCTGGATTTGGAAAGAGCAAATCAGATTCCAAGGCATGAGCACAAAGCTTGTGATTGATATCCATGGGAGTGTCAGCAGGCTTGCATCCAGAATAGCCTGCATCATGAAGTCAAGACAGTACTTTCTCTAAGATAACACAAGCCCATCAGGTCTCAGAGCCACTTCGAGACCAAGAAAATATAGAAGGCTTCTCAGGTCCTTTGTTTGAAACACAGTCGCAAGATGTTGTTTGATCATCTGTATTCCTGAAGGATCGTCTCATGTAATCAAAATATCATCCACATATACCAAAAAAATCATTGTGCATGTTGGACAATGACGAGTGAACAGAGAGAAGTCGGTCGAACTCTGAGTGAACCCAACAGCACTAACGGACTTACTAAATTTATCAAACCATGCCCAAGGAGACTGCTTGAGACTATAAAGAGACTTTTCAGACAACAGACTCCCCAGTGGTCTCAAACTCGGGAGGTTGCTGCATATAAACGGTCTCCTGTAAATCGTCATTAAGAAAAGCATTTTGACATCCAGTTGGTGCAATGGCTAGTGGCGGTGAACAGCGAGGGAGATCAACACACGAACAGTATTGATTTTAGCGGCTGGAGAAAAAGTCTCATCATAATTCAGACCTTGTTGTTGAGTAAAACCACGAGCTACTAGACGAGTTTCCAAACGGCGAACCGTCCCATTCGGACCCTGTTTGATGGAAAGCACTCACTTACATCCCACACAAGTTTGTCCAAGAGGAAGCGGGACCATATCCCAAGTGTGGTTTGCCTAAAGAGCAGACATTTCCTTGTCCATAGCCACCCGCCATCCGGGATGTTGGAGAGCCTCCTGCACAGAATTAGGGGTGGTAATTGATGATAAATAAAGAGCACTTTGTCGGAGTTCCGGAGAGAGGCGGTTTAAAGAGACACAGTTCGTCATCGGGTGAGCAGTGGAACATGTTGCCGGATCTGCAGGCTGCAATACATCATTAGAGGAGGGCATCTCCCGTAGGATAGTAGACGAAGAAGGACGACGAGTATACACACAGATGATAGTTGGTTTGGGTGGGATTGGTGAGGGAAGGATGGGCGGGTTTGGTGTTATTGGCGTGGGAAGGAGAGGTGGAAGGTTTGAAAGAACAGGGATAGCAGGCCGCAGAAGAGGTGGCGGAAGTGGAGAATCAGCTGGTTGAGAGTAATATGACTGATTTTCGAGAAAGGCGACATCAGCAGAAGTAACAACCTTGTGATCCTTGAGATAAAAACAAATGTAGCCCTTCTGAGTCTGAGAGTAACCCACAAACATATATTTAGTGGCACGTGAAGCAAATTTGTCAGTGGACGAGCCAAGATGATGAACGAAGCACACGCAGTCAAACACGCGATGGGTGATGGAAAAAGGAGGTTTGGAGGGAAAAAGAAGATTGAAGAGAACCGCAAAATTGAGAATAGAGGAAGGCATGCGGTTAATAAGAGTGCAGGCGGTAGAAACCGCAAAATTCCAATATTGTTTAGGAACATTCATTTGAATCATAAGAGAATGGGTGACCTCAAGCAGGTGACGATTCTTGCGTTCAACAACGTCATTTTGTTGGGGGTATAGACACACGAGATTTGATGGATGATCACAAACTCAGCACATAGGTGTGCAAAGGCATGACTAGTGTATTAATGGGCATTATCGGTGCGGAGAGTTGTAATTGTAGTGGAAAACTGATTGCGAGTTTCAATGAAAAAAGTACTAAATACACCAGGCAATTCAGAGCGGTCACGAAGGAGATACAGTCAGGTCACCCGAGAGTAGTTATCTACAAATGTGACAAAGTAACGATATTCAAAAACACTAGCAATTTTGTAGTGTACTCGCAGCTCGAGGACGATCATTTCAAGCATCTGCATATGGTGTTGGAGACATTGAGGAGGAATCAATTTTATGTCAAATTCTCCATATGCGAATTCTGGTTATCCTCGGTAGCATTCCTTGGTCATATAGTTAATGAAGAAGGGATTGCGGTAGATCTGGCAAAGATAGTTACGATACGGGAGTGGCCTGTGTTATCCATAGTGACAGAAGTCTGGAGTTTCCTTGGACTTGTCAGCTACTATAGGCACTTCGTAGAGAACTTCTCGTGAATAGCGTTACCCCTCACGACTTTGACGAGGAAAGATCAAAATTTTGTGTTGTTGCTGGAGTGCGCGCAAGCTTTCGAAGAACTGAAAAGTCGGTTGACCACGACGCATATTCTATGCTCTTCGAGTGGGACCGAAGGATTTGAGATTTACAGTGATGCTTTGGGCAGTGTCTTAGGTTGTGTTCTACTGCAGCATGGGAGTGTAATAGCTTATGGCTCGCGTTAGCTGAAGGTACAAGAGAAGAATTATCTGGTCCATGACTTGAAGTTAGAGGCCGTGATATTTGCCCTGAAGCTGTGGAGGCATTACTTGTACGGTGTGAAGGTCGATATCTATACCGATCATAAGAGCCTTAAGTAGTTATTGGATCAAAAGGACCTAAACATGCGACATCGGGGGTGGATGGAGTTCCTGGGTGACTACACCTTCAAGAAACATTATGTGCCTCGGAAAGGCAATGCAGTTGCGGATGCATTGAGTCGCAGGGCTCCCGCTCAAGCAACTGGTTGTCGATACATGATGAGCATTTAGTTTGTCATTTGGAGACATTAGAGATCTCTTGTGTTGACAATCAGACTAGTGCTGAAGCGCAATTGAACTGGATAGAGGTGCAGTATGACCTTGCTGATAGGACTCCGAGTAATATGTGGTGAGAACGTAGACCGATGATGTTTCCTATAGATACAAAACTCACATGTGAACTCTTGGAGGAAAAATTCGGGGAGAGATTTTTTGAGTATGTTCAGAGGAGCGTGACCAAGACGCCGATGTCAATCAACAGAGCTAATAGAGGACAACACTGTTGGAGGAGAGGGATCAAGGATATAGATACCATTCGACAAATGTCTTTTTTCGATGATAGACTGCGTCTTGCGATCCTGCACAACACACGAGTTGGAAGAAAAAATTACATCACAATCAAGATCAGTAATGAGACGACCAATAGAGAGAAGATTGAAAGGAGAGCCCGTAACATGAAGGGCAGAGCGAAGAATGATCGAGGGAGTAATGTGAATGTGCCACGTCAGAAACGGGAATGGTGTCCCCACTAGTAACAGTGATGAACTTGGGATGCACATAGTCCAAATATTGTGGTGATTTCCGTGAGGTAATTTGGTGAGAGGCCCCGGAATCCTAAATCCAAGATGAGCTATGAGCAAGACAGGAGGTACCACCATCGGAAATAGACACCACAGAGCCCGGAGGACAGCTGATCATCATGCAAAGAACCGTCCGCAGGGGGCACAATCAGCGACTATGAGACAGTCCGCAGCGGTCACGGTGACAACACACCAGCGGCAAGAAAGGCCACAACCAGTACGGTAAGAAACAATCCGCAGTGGTCACGAGCAGTGACTAAGAGACAGTCTGCAACGAGAAATCAGGAGGCAGCCATAATAGAGAGGCGGCAAAGCCTTGATGAAGATGCAGGCCGCAACAGGTACGAGTAGCGACTAAAAGACAATCCACAGCGGTCACGGTGACAACGCATCAGTGGTAAGAAAGTCCACGACTAGCGCGGTAAGAGAACAAGCTCCCAGCAGAAAGAAGAGAGACCGAGCAATAGAACACCAGCGGATAGAAGGGAGCCCGCGGCGGATAGAACCAATCCGCGGCGGTAAGAAGGCAACCCTCAGCGGCCAAGAAAGGCAGAATAACGGCTAAGCAGAGCCGCGAGTTGAGCACAAGCCCAAGACGCAACGGGTAGACAGAGAGACCACAGCGGGAAGAAGAGGCCCGCAACGGTCAGAGGTACGGCAGCTAGAGTCCTGAGCTGTCAGCGACCAGAAGAAGAAGAGGCCAGCAACAGGCACTTAGACTGTGCGGTTAGGAGCGGACTGCAACAAGAATAGCAGAGTACACGAGAAGCCGCAGGCAGTCCGCGCGAACAGCCAAGTCTAGCAGAGAAGAACGTAGCACCGGGCAGGCGGTAAGGGAAGAGCGGCAAGGCAGTTCGGTCAACAAGAAGACCACGCATAAGAAGCCTATGCGACACGGAGACCGTGCGACAAGAAACTAGGCCGCAGCGGGAAAGTCTCCTTGCGACAAGAGCGGTGCGACAAGGAGACCGCACAGTAAGAAGCGAGACCGCATTGGGAAAGAGGTCGGCACGGCAAGAAAAGAGAGAAAACTGAGAAGTTATCGTGCGATAAGAAGTCAGCACAACAAGAATAGAGAGAAGGCTATAAAAGGAGCGTAGAGGGGAAAGAAGAGGTGGATCCACGGGAGAGAAGAAAGAGGCGGGAAAGAAGAGGTGGATCCACGGGAGAGAAGAAAGGAGGGAACCGCAGAAGCAATGCGGTCAAGAAGAAGCACAAGCCGAGCGGTTAGAAAACGGAGAAGCCTCAAGGGTGCGGTCAGGCCGACACACAAGCCGCAGGGTAACCGGAAGACTGGGCGGCTAGAAAAAAACAAGCAGGACCGGTGGCTCTGATACCATGTAGAAAAGTGGTTCAAACCTTGTATATACTTCTTGAATACAAAAAAACAAGTATGAGTACAAGTATAAAGGAGAGAGGAGAGAAAGACCCGGCTATACAAATAATATGGGAATAAACACTAAATCCTACATGGGCCATGTTAATGGGTCAATAAATTATTTTTCCTAGTATTCTCTAACAATAACCATATTGTTGTATAATAAAACTAGAATGTCAAATAATAATAATAAATTCACTTGTGATGCACAGCAATTAAGACTGCATTATGAAAAAAGGAAATAAATTTCTAGAAGTTCCAAGTTAAATAAAGAATACTTGCAAAATTTAGGAAAACAAATCATTTGCGACATCCTAATTTTCGTGCATTGTATTAATATAATATCTTTAAGAAATTCAATTTAAATTTTTGTAGCATACAAAATATGATTTATTAATTAAAAATTAACATAAAATTATAATATTAATAGTTAATGATAAGTATTTTTGCACAAAAATCTCTACTTAAAAATCTCCCAATGAGCAGGGAACATTGCTAAAAGATTTAATTCTAAGAGAATTTTAATGGGATGTTTTTAAACCTAAAATATTTTCTCAAGAATTTAGCTGTAATTTTATCAGTTTTTAGAAATAAATAAGTTACTAAGGAAACGACAAATGAGAATATATATAGGCGTTTTTCCCATGTCTTTTAAATGGGTAGCTCCATTAATAAATTATGAGCAATCCCAACCCTTGATCCTCTCCACCATCTATTATATTATAGCCACCATAAACATGTCCCTTCATTTAACGCATGAGAAAGAGACCGGCCTCACCTAGTCCCCCGAGAACTCCCCCATTGGGCAGCGGACAACTCCCTAAGGCTCCCCACTCCTTAAATTGCTCGCTCACCTCTCAATGGCTTTCGTTTTCAAAAAACCATGTGGAGAATCTGTAGAAGTCCTAGTCAGGAGCATGCCACCCATAGTTACTACGGCCATTCCAGTCGACCATGAAGAGCATCAATCCTCTCAATGGCTCCCCAAGAGAGAAAGGCTCCAATCCAAGTCAATCTAAGTTTTTTTCTCTTTCCCTAAATCTCTAAATTCAAACTTTTAATTCCCGAATTTCTGAAATCATGGAATGGTAAACTGAGGACTATGATTTTAAATGTGAGTTTTTTAATCATATGATATAAATTGATTATTGACATTAACTTGAGTCATCAAATATATCGTATATTTACTTGTGCAATTGGATGATGAAACTCAACCTGTGTTGATAGAAGAAAAGTCCCAAGCCGAGACATTGGACTTGGACAGCTACAATGGCCACCCTTAACGCAAATTTCTGGCTTGGTTTTGAAATATTTTGAAAGTAGGCAATATGAAATATTTTTGAACATGGACAATATGCTTGTTTTTAAATATTACCTTATTTTTGGTCTTTATTTTTAAGCCAAACATGCACTTACTTTTTCATAATGAGCTAAAATATTTTTTTGAGTGTTGCCTTATTATTTCGATTATTGCATCAAGAATCGAATTTTCATTGTGTTGTATAAAAAATCAAGTTGTACTGATGATATTGTCGTGGGCCTAGCATGTAACATCTTTGGGGTTTTGCTGGAGGTGATGCTGGAGACGTAGATACACGGGAGCCATAGGAGGAAAAGGGATAGTCTTGCTTAACCCTAACCCTAGAATGGGGAATGAAGGGGAGTGAACTAGGGAGAGAGGAAGAAGAGACTTAGGAGAGAAGTAGAAGAGTGCTACGGACACACATTGGGGACAAACTTACCATCGCCGTGTGCGCTCACCGGTGGTCAAAATATCTCCTGTCCTCCGAACAATTACGTTAGAATTTTATGGCTACTTATCTCCATCATTTTGAACTAATGTTTTAATTTGTCCCGCTTGTTAAAGCCCATGTGGGGGCCAGCTGAATCGTTGGACTATATGGGTGTGTTGGGTGGGTGTTTAGTTTTATGCAAAAAGTAAATCTCCTTTCCACCTCTCTCTCTCTCTCTCTCTCTCTCTCTCTTCATCGGTCTCTCTCTTCCTTTGTTTCCCTCTCTCTAACCCCTTTACACTCACTCTTCTCCCTCTCGGCGTGCCATAGGCGGAATCGTAGACCGGCGTACCCTCTCCTCTCTTCTCTCTCTCCATCAGCCATTGGGCGTCAAGGAAACGGGATGGGAAGCTCGACCCTCCGGTAAGACTTCCCTTTCAACCGTTCGGTCATGATGTCTACCCACGAGGCACGTAACAGTTTGGTATCCGAGGGAAGCGACGACGACATCGCTAAACCCCCCTCTCCATTCGCTCACACCTCTCAGTCTGGCATCCTTCCACTACCAGCCAGTCTCTGCCCCAACATGACCGATCCCGATCTCGTTGCCCAGTTCCTGGAATATTTCGAGCACATGGAAGCACGCATCGTGGCTCGCATCAACCACCTCCACGCGGACTTTCAACTCCACCTCGACGAATCTCATGGCTCACTACGCCACACTGCCACTTCCAACATCGGGACCTCCGCGAACACTTCCAACCCGTTTGTATCCGGCAAACGCCGCCTCACAGTACCGCCCATAAGGCAATGGGATGCTCAAGTTCGTCAAAATGGATTTTTCGGTCTTTGATATGGATTTTCTATTCTTCGATGGGCGCGACGACCCCCTCACGACTCACGTGGTCAAACCGTTGCAAGTTGTTCTTCGCAAACCAACGTACCTTGAAGGGGGACCAGCTTGGTATCGCCTCCTTCCATCCCATGGGGCCAGCCTAGATGTGGTTTACTCAATTCCACATCGAACGTCCGCAACTCACCTGGACGGAGTTCTCGACCGCCTGCACACTTTGCTTTGAGCTGCCACTAGACGACAACCCCCTTGGAGATCTCATCATGTTATGGCAATCGGGATCGCTAGAGGAATACAAGGAGTGCTTCCAGCTCCTCCTAGCATGTGCCCCTCAGTGTGTCCGGAACAACAAGTGCCAATTTTCACTACGGACTTGCACGAGCGCTGGCGCGTCGACGTTGAGCGTCAAATTCCTCCATATCTCACCTCTATCATGAACGTGGCGTGTGCGTGCGAGAAACAACTTCTCTTAGATTGTACCTACTCATTCCATCCAGATCCAGCGCACTCGCTCAAGGGGGGAACACCCACAGCCGTTTATCGAACACTGAGTTGGATGACTATTGCGCCAAAGGTTTATGCTTCAATTGTGACAAACTCTTCGTACCCAGACAACGTTGCAAGCGCCTCTTTTGGATCGAGGTCGATGCGCCCTCGGAGGACGAGGATGAGCGTGACACATGTATGTCTGAACTTTCCCTTCATGCCATCGCAAGACCTCAAGAGGGGCATACCATACAAATGTGCACTACGTTGGCAGGCCAACCCCTGCTGGCCCTCATGGATTCGGGAAGCACCCATAGTATTTTTAGCAACGCCACCGCTCGGCTCCTTCAACTTCAAACCTATCTCCGCCCTAGTCTACGTGTATCGATGGACAATAGATAGCACATGGAATGCCCGGGAGTGTGTCGTCGGGTGCCCCTCGCGGTGGAGTCCCAACATTTCCTTCTGGACCTCTTGGGTCGGCCTCAAGGGCTTCAAGGTCGTTCTGGATGTGTGATGGTTATTGACATTGGGTCTGATTACGCGGGATTTTGACCGCCTTCTGATGCAGTGGCGTGGTGGAGCGCAAGTGATCGAATGGTGGGGACAACCACCGCAAGGAGGCCCCTCCTCTTTTCTCATCCAGGACCGATTGGGCCAATTCCACCCGATCCCAAGCAACGGCCACCCGACTTCCAACAACTTTTACAATGCTTTGGGGACACGTCTCCACCGACCGGACTTCCCCGCTTCAGAGCCGAGATCACTAAATCGGCCTTCTTCAGAGCTCGGCGTCTATTGTGGCGTGTCCCTGCCGCTATCCATTCCTATAGAAAGATAATAGAACGTCAATGTGAATTTATGTTGCAACAGGGGCTAATACGACAAAAAGTGTCATTGTTCTCCTCACCCATGTTATTGGTCCATAAGAAGGATAGTGCGTGGCAATTCTGCGTCGACTACCGATCACTCAAATCCAAGACCGTCAAAGATAAATTTCATATCCCTGTGGTCGAGGAACTCTTGGACGAGCGTTTGCGGAATGAGTTCTTAGTAATGCCCTTTAGCATCACCATTGTTGTAACAACCCGTATAATAAGAACAAATCTAATAATACTATCTTAATGGCAATTTGGTAAATTTGAAAACTAGGTTTCCTATTAACCTAAACCGAGCCAGCCTCCCCCTTTGATTCTCGCATTCCGCAAACGCCTCGTAATCCTGTTTCCCGCTATCTCCCGTTTCCTTCGCTGCTCCCGCACGAAGCCCTGCTCCTGATTCCGCCCCGTCTCCTACTCCTGTATCACCCGACGCCTCCTCTTCCTCTGGCCGGCAATTTCCTCTGCTTCAAGAGCCAGCTCCGCCTCCTGCGTTTTTCCACCCTACTTTGATCGGCAGCCCAGCAACAGTTCACCTCCTGCTCCTATTCCTCAGGCCGGCGACATCAACAGCAGCCCCCTGCTTCTTCTTCCTCCTCTGGCAACCATTTTTCCTCTCTGTTCCGGCTGGTGAATCTCAAGAGCAACTCCTAGGGTTTTTGCTCGAAACCCCTCTTCGTGGACTTTTGAGCCCAGATCTGGCCTCCTTGGGTAAGATATTCCTCTCTTTACCTCTTTTTCAGATTTTTGTTGAGATTATTCGTTAATATTTGAACTCCAAATAATCGTTTTCGTGTCGATCTAACTTGTGTTCGTCGTATACTCGACTAATCCTTGTTGTATTTGTGATTTTCGGCGTCGTTCGTCGTTTTAGTTGACGGTTCGTGAAGAAGCCCTCTCCGAATTAGGGTTTTTCCAAACCTAAACGCCGTCAAGTCTCCGTCTTCGCGTGGTGTCTCCTCTCCCCTCACTTTTGAGGGAGGTAAACCGCTCTCTCTCTCGTGTGTGTGGCCTTGTAATATAATTGTTGTGTTAATGTTTGGTTTTTTGTCATGTCAAATTATCAAAATTATTTGTCATTGTTCCTGAACAGGTCCAGTTAGGGTTTCTAAATCTTACTTGCGCCACTCAGTCGTCTTCGTCAGATTCAGCCTCATTTAAGGTAAGTAGAGATCTCTCTCTCTCTTGCAATCATTAAGTTTAATTTAATGTTTCTGCTCTTATAATACATGAATTCATTCGTGAATATATTGTTCTGTCAAGGGAATCTAGAACTTGAATGTCTATATGACAAGTTAATAGTTTGAGGTTATAATATATTAAAAATGTTTGCAATGACTTGTGTTTGTGATCGTGAATGACCTTATTTGGAAGTCACTTAGATGATTAATCTTCTCGTCTGATATGTAATTCGAGAAATAGTAAATTATTTTCACGATAATAAATGTAACGATTTCTGGTTAGCAATTAAATTGATGATTTGTGATTTTATATTAAATGTTCAGATCAAACGCATGTTTAATTGGGAGATAATTGTGTCTTAGAATGAGTCAATCTAAATGAATATTTAGTGTCCAGAAAAATAGCATATTGTAATCGTATCACTCGTGAATGCTTGAACCCACAGAATACAAAGTCCACTATTTAGTTTTCTTTGTCATCGAATCTTATTCCTTATGTCTATCTGGTTGTAAGTCTTGAGTAAAGTCAGTTCTTCATCTGATATTTTATTTTTAATTGAATTTGTTTCTGTTAAGATCTTTAAAATTTGAATCATGTAACTCATAATATCATAGGCAATCATTGAAATGCGTTGAGGTCACTTGGGTTGCAACCCTCACGGTGCCAGTTGGGACCCACTAAGCCTCCTTTGAGTCGGGCCTGAGCCGTGATAATGGTCACAACAAGCAGGAAGTTTTTCTAATAAGACTTGTATTTGGACTGAGTGTGAATCATGCACACCCACTAAAAACACCTACACTATTCATTGATTACAGCTTATGATATTGTATGATCAAATATATATTATTCTTCGGAGTAGTCTCTTGATTCTAATTATTTTTGTTGACTCATTTATTTGTCTGTTTTGATAGCATCGCTTTATGAAAACTGGTACTTGTATATTTTTGTTTCTGTTGTTCTGTACTTTACTTTACTCACCTGACTATTTCAATGTTCTGAGACTTTTTCCTTTTTACTTTGGAATTGTCTTAGCGTTTGTGTTGCGCCGCCAAGTTCCTGAGCCCGTTTTGCGTCAAACTTCTGTTTTCATAGATTGATCTTCCCATTGTGTCAGGTTTAATATTTATGTTTCATTTCTTTTACTGTCAGACGTTTCTTTTATGTAATAAATATGATCAGTAAATCACGGACAACTCCTAGGATAAATATTATATGTACTAGAACTTGGCATCATTTGCATGTTCATCCTCTTTTGAATTATAATTGCATGAAATCTATAGCAGTTCCCTTAAAAAACATGAATTTTACAAAATACATGTACATTTAAAATTCACATTGTTTTAAACTCTAAAATCTTCTACATAAAAATAAAACTGTTTTTACTTAAAAGTAAGTATTTTAAACTTATTACCAGTATCTCTGCATTCGCCTTAGCAGAAATGATTTTTTTTCGCCCATGCCTGTGGCATCACGGCCCGCCCGAAGCGCACTCTGACTTTTGTTGAGACGGGTCGTGACAATTGCCCCCTCCACATTCAAGGCCTTAATAAACAACGTATTTCAGCCCCTCCTCCGCAAGCATGTCCTGTTTTTTATGAAATCTTGGTGTAGAACAAATCACGGTCCGACCATCTTCTTGATGAGGTTTTCCACTTGATCCGCCAACATTACCTCGCCATGAAGGGCTCCAAGCGCTCCTTCGGCAAGCAGTGAGTGGCTTATCTGGGCCACAATGTGCACTCTGAGGATGTGTCGGCAGCCATCCTTCAGCTACCCAACTTCACAGCGGAATTCCAAGTTGAATGTGAGGCGTCTAGCGAAGGGCGCGACGCAGTTTTGCAACAAGCGGGTCATCCTATTGTGTATTTCAGTCGCGGCATGGCCGATCACCACCACAAATTGTTAGGGTACGAGCAAGAATTAATCGGACTCAACAAGGTTGTACAACGTTGGAGGACGTATCTTTAAGGTCGGGCTTTCCTCATTCGGACCTACCATTTCAGTTTAAAATTCCTTCCCAAACAGCGTCACAGCCCCGTGCCATAGCAAAAGTGGGTGAGCAAGCTCTTGGGATTCGACTTCCAGGTGGAGTACCACGTGGATCCTTAAACAAAGCAGTTGACACCCTTTTCCGCCGCCACGAAATCGGAGAGCACCATATTTGCGGTCATCGTTCCCACAGCCCACTTGTTGAAGGATATTTGGTGGGGCATTCAAGCTCTATGAGCATCTCCGAACTGCTTCACTGCATCGCAACCGGGCTGCTGCCCGCCGATTGGGCCACCCGCGATGGCCTTATCTATTACAAGGACAAGATTTATTTAGACCACACCACCTCTTCCATTCCAGCCATCTTAGAGGATATCCATGGCTGTGGGCATGAAGGTATACATAAAACATTACATCGGATTCGATCTGAATTTTATTAGAAGGGCCTCCCCCGCCAGGTGCAAGCATATATTGCCTCATGTCCGATATATCAACAAAATAAATCCAAGTAACTTCTACCTGTGGCCCTACTACAACCACTTCCGGTCCCGACACAGATTTGGGTCGATGTGTCCATGGACTTCGTGGAGGGGTTGCCCTATCCAAGGGCAATTTGATCCTCATGGTGGTGGTGGATTGTTTCTCAAAAGGGCGCATTTTATTTTATTGACTCGACCTCTCGTCGCGAAGCGCGTGGCTCACGGTCTCTTTGCGAAGGTGTTCAGATTACACGGCCTACTGAAGAGCATCGCATCAGACCACGATAAGGTTTTTACAAACCCGTTTTTGAAGGATCTCTTCACTCTTAGAGGCATGCGGCTGGCGTCCTCCACCGCCTACCCCCCACAATCGGATGGTCAGAAGAAAGTGGTTAGCCGAACCTTAGAAATGCATCTTCACTGCTTAATGGGGAACAAGGCAACAAGCCCAAAGATTGGGTGTTGTGGATGTTGGGTTTCGTTTAGGTATCATATGTGCAGCGGAAGATTTGTCTTGCGAAAACAAAAAGATTAAGAATCAAGTTCATACCTGTGTCAGAATCAAATTCCGAGAAGGATGACTGTTGTGGGGAAATCACAACGTAGAACGAAATCTACGTCTCAATAAAAATCCACACAAAACACAGGAAACACATCGTCGTTCGTCCGATGAACTCGGACTGGAAAAGATGACTATGCTTCTTCGTCTCCGCAAAATACTAGTTTTGCTTCTCAGGAGAGAATGCAACTAATGGCAAAAAAGAGGCGTCCTCTCACAACCCTAAAACGCATTATATATACTGCAGTTTCACAAACTATCTATATATGAATCAAAAAGAAAAAATAAGAGCAACATGTGTATCTAATACTATTTGAAGCATGCGTCGAATAGTACCTTACTAATCGACGAAGCGTCGAATAGTACCTTACTAATCGACGTAGCGTCGAATAGTACCACTATTCGGTGTGGCGTCGATTTTCATAAATCGAGGTGGCGCCGATTTCCATAAATCGATGTGGCGTCGATTTCCATAAATCGACGTGGCGTCGAATACTATCTGATAGCATAGTATTCTGATAAATGCACACGAATTCAACTTTGCGTCGATTTCTACAAATCAAAGCATGCATTGAATAATCCCACTTTTGACGCATAAGAACATTTCCTTGAATTCAACACATGCATCGAATAATCATACTAATCGATGCAATGGAAACCTTTTCCACGAATTCAATGCCCCATCAAATGTTGTAAGTTAAGGTTTGGTTCATAACAAACATGGTCATCTATCCATTTTTTGTACGTTCTTAACGTGTGACTCCATAGGCTCATATCCACGTTGGCCGCAAGACCAAAACTTTGATTACATCTAGATCACGGAAGATTCCAACAGTGGACTCCATGGGTGGAGTACAGATACAACACATCATACCATACAACGCTTCAGACAATGTCTTACCGCCTTAACTATGGAAGGGACCCTCCACGCTTGCTCACATATGGTAGTGGGCAACTCAGTTTTGGCCGAGGTAGACAAGTAACTCTTGGACCGTGATCAATTTCACGCCCTAGCCCGGGAACGTTTACACCAAGCGCAACAGCGGATGGAATCGGCCTACAATCGGGGTCATCGGGACATGTCATTTGCGGTGGGAGACTAGGTTTGGCTCAAACGTTGCCCCTACCGCCACTTCTCGGTGCAACCGCCAAGCCTATCCAACATACGGTGGTGGGAAACCAGTTTGGCCCTCGTTTCTACGGGCCATTACAAATTATCCAGTGTATAAGAAAGCTTGCTTATCAACTCCAATTGTGCTCGTATACATGGCATCTTCCACGCCTCATAGCCGAAGGTCTTCATCAATCCAGCTCTATCAACTATGTCAGCCACCTTACAATCCCAACTTGAGGATAAGTTGCCCCTCGATGAGGTGGGAGATGTTACGGATACATATTGGGGATAAACTTACCATTGTTGTGTGCGCTCGTCGGTGGTCTAAATATCCACTATCCTCCGAACAATTATGTTATAATTTTATGGCTACGTATCTCCATCCTTTTGAAGTAATGTTTTAATCTGTCCCGCTTGTTTAAGCCCAGGTGGGGGCGACTGAATTATTGAACTATACGAGTGTGTTGGGTGGGTGCTTGGTTTTATGCAAAAAGTAAATCACTTTTCCACCTTTTATCTATCTATATCTTCCTTTGTCTCTCTCTCTCTCTAAACCCTTTCCTCTAACACTTCTCCCTCTCGACGTGCCCTAGGCGGAATCCTAGACCAGCATTTCCTCTCCTCCCTTCTCTCGTTCTCCGGAAGCCATTGAGCGTCAACGAAATAGGAAGGTAAGCTCAATCCTCTGGGAAGACTTCTCTCTCAACCCTATGTTATTAAAGGCGTCTAAGGCTCCAGGCTCAGTGGTTTGCGCCTCTGAGCGCCTTATTTGCGGCTTTAGAATATAAAAGTCGCGCTCGAGTGAGATTTTTGTTTTAATTTTTTTCTCCAAAAATTAAGAAAAAAAATAATAATTCAATAATTGTTTATTAATTTAGTGTTTGTGAAAGATAATTATGCGTTGAAACTTAGACATGATGCAAGTGACCACATTGATTCTATTTTTTAAGAGATATAAACGATAGTAATGAATGTTTAATTAGTAGACTATATGAAGAATTTGATCGAGAAGCTTAAATGATGTTTGATGATGATTATTTAAAATGGATGTGGTTGCGTCTTGCCTTCGTCAAGCGCGCGTGTGCGCCTTGAGCATTGCGCTTAGGCTCCAAGACCCATTTGTGTCTTGCGCCTTTAATAACTAAGTCTCAATCGTCTAGTCACGAGGTCTCCCCACGAGGTACGTAACAAAGAGCTTAGAGAGAGATAGAGAAACTTGATTTAATTCTGTGATATCCTCATTGCTGAAGGATTCTGCTTCAAGGTTGGGTGGTTACCAATGTGTAACCGCCCGGTGTTGTTGTTACGCTATAAAGGGTCGGGTGGTTACACATTGGTAACTGCCCGGGGTTGTTCTTTGTGAAGGACCTAGCGGTTGCACAGTGGTAACTGCCCGGGGTTGTTCTCGGTGAAGGTTCGGGAGGTTACACAATGATAACCGGTGTTATTCCCTAATTATAGTACAGGCGGTTACATGTTGTGTAACCGGCTAACCGCCTAATGTATTTTGCCCCACATTGTTGTTTGTACTTTATCTCTCCTCTCCTCTATATAAGGAGTGCACTCCTTGTATTTATGAGATTCCAGGAGAATAAAAATATGTATTTTATTTGTATTTTGGATTTCTATATGTTATCAGAGTGGTGGCATGTTCTTTGAAACCGCCTGAACTACTCTACGCGAACTTCTCCTCTGAGACCGTTTAGGCTCCTGATCTCTTCTCTCGGTTGATCTCTGCACATACAACTCTTCTAAAACCGCCCAGTCTCCTGCTTCTTGGCGCGGACATCTCTTCTGAAACCGCCCCGTCTCCTGCATCTTGGTGCGGACATCTCTTCTGAGACCACCCCATCGCCTGCTTCTCGGCACACTTATCTCTTCTAAGGCCACCCAGTCTCCAAATGTGCCATATTTCCGAGGTCTCTTTAGCGCAACAACCTGGATTATGCTATGTGTCTAGTCCGCGCGGCCTCTATATTGAAAAAGCCCAGACAACTCTTTCTTACCTTGGGCGATCATGAGTAACTCTACCGCGTAACCGCCACCTTGGGCCTCTTGTCTTGCCCCGGCATACCCCTCTGAAGTTTGGGATGAACTTAGAATTACTACTATCTCCCTTAATAGGAAGAAATTTTTTGTGGAATGGGAGCACTGGGTGTGACGGGTTCTTCAAACCAAATGGATGCTTCATCATGTTACTCGTACCCCCCCCCCTACAGAACCTACAAAACAGTGGCTTCGTGAAGATGATCAGGTTCAGTCATGGCTTCTCAATTCTATGGAGATTGAACCATATCGGATAGTCATGTACCACAAAACTGCCAAAGCCATGTGGGACGAGACGAGCTTCAGTCATTTTACTTTGGTCAAGACAGTCTTCAACATCTCTTTGATATCTCTACTCAGCTTCAGGTAGTTGACCCGGATGTGACAAGGGACTTGACCGCCTTCGTCACCACGTCAAAGACTCTTGTTGAAGCATGGCTTTGGTACCAACCCCCCTCCTTGAGCTTTGTTATTCAGTGCGCACAGGAGGTTGTGGGCATTGCCATCATGATGGCACAACTACCTACCCATTTTCAGTGTCCGGGAAACCATCCTCTCCTCTCCCATTGTTCTGTCTATTTTTGATGTGTGATCCATGATCCTGAAAGTTACTCAGCCTCCTGAAGTCATCATGCCTCATCCTGCCCTTCTGGGCCACTCCCTAGCTATGCACCCTTCTCCTGGGTCTCAGAGTGATCTAAATATTTTCTCGGCGTCTCGTGGTAGCAAACATGATCTCAATCGCTCCACACGGCCGGACACTCGTATGTGTATTTAGTGTGGCCACCCACATCATACTGAGGCCACCTGCTTCAAGAAATATGGTTTTCCCCGCCGACATCCAATATGTGTCCTCATGCTTCTCCAGTAGTGGATGCCTCCTCCTCATCCTGCTCTGACATTGACATTTTGAGCGAGGAACTTCAGCACTTTAGGGGTTGCTTACTCATGCCACTGCGTCGGTCGCCTCCACTTCCAATGAAGGTATAGCATGCTCTTCCCACAGTTCGGTGTGGATAGTGGACCTTGGGATACCAACCACATCACCCCCCCCCCCCACAAACCTCGGTACTTTGATACATCTTTTTCGTAGTTTATTACAATGATCAATGGCGATATCACCCGAGTCAATGATTTTAGAGATCTGCTTCCTACTCCATCTCTTCTTCTCCGCTCTGTCCTTCATGTTCATGTCTCTCAGTTTAATCTCTCCATATCAGTCGTTTAATTCAGGACCTTGAATGCTTACTCACATTTTCTCCAACTTCTTTTGTGATGTAGAATTAGCCGACGTGGAATACCATTGGTATAGAGCGACTCTCTCATGGGTTATACACTCGAGATGTTGCAGAGCCGTTTTCCCATCTGTTACCTCCACTGATTGGCACTGACGTCTTGGGCATGCTCCTCTGCACATTCTCAAGCACGAACTTCTATATTTTTCTTTTTCTAATTTTCAATGTGAATCATGTATTTACAGAAAGAACATAGATTTACTTTTTTCTCTTCATTGTACTCAGAGTAACTGCTCCATTTGATTTAGTGCATTCAGATATTTGGGGCTCATACAAAGTGGTTATCTCTGATTATTGTTATTTTATTACTTTTGTTAATGATCATTCTCGCATAACGTGGTTGTATATGATGTGCAATCGCTCAGAGTTGCTACGGATTTTTCAATCTTTTCTCGCTTAGACTAAAACCTTTGATCAGATAATGCTCGTGAATATACCAGTCACAGTTTTCTATACACATGTAATACCTTGGACATAATCCACCAAATCTCCAGTCCATATACACCACAACAGAACGGTGTGGCTGGGCGAAAGAATTACCTCCTCGAGATTGCCCAGTCTTTTATGTTCCAAATGAAGGTTCCTACTACCTATTGGCATTTTAGCATGTTCACTGCCTACTACCTCATTAATCGTCTGCCCTCATCTGATCTGAATTTTTCCACACCTATTTCTGTTTGGTTTACCCACCCCCCATCCCCACCTTCAACCTACCACCTCATGTCTTTGTATGTGTCTGTTTTGTTCATTATCTTAGCCCTGTCGTGGATAAGTTAGCTCCATGTGCGACCAAGTATGTATGTTGGCTACTTTCGTACCCAGAAGGGCTACATCGAAAAGTTATGGTTGATGTCACATTCCTTGGAAATTAACCATTTCACCACTCCGACCCTCCTATTATCTCATATTCAGGCATTACGCGCCCACATGTATTGACCTACATCGATTCTCCTCCCCTACTTCCCACTCTTCCGGATGTACCCACTCCATCGCTACCTCTTCCTCTTTGGGTTTACACACACCGTCGTCTTAGTTCTGATGCCCTACGGGAGTTTCCCTTGCCAACTGATGCCTCGCAGGTCGTTGATCCGGCAAGAAACTCTACCACTCACTCTTTCAAATGATGTCTTTTTGCATCGCTTATCATTGATAGTTCACAGGTTTGTGACTTATCTGTCATGTATTTCCACCCCATTTTCTCTACCGAAAACTCTACGGCATCCAGGTTGGCAAGCTGTCATGGATGAGGAAATGATTGTCCTTGGGCTAATCGCACTTGGAACCTTGTCCCTTTCCCTTCTCTCCAAACATGTGTTGGATGCAAGTGGGTCATTATTGTAAAGCATGGTCCATATAGAGCAGTTAAATGTTTGAAAGCTCGTCTTGTGGCTCGTGGTTTTACACAGCAACACGGCCTCGACATTGGTCGTTACATCTACTTGAAATCAAGACTGCTTTATTGAATGGCAACCTCATTAAGACTATTTGCATGCATCAGCAACCTGGTTATGAGACCACGAGAGAGTCATTTGTATGTCACCTCAAGAAATATCTTTATGGACTCAAACAGTCTCCTCGGGTCAGGTTTATAAAGTTCAGTAGGGTTGTTCGCGATGTTGGCTTCACTCAGAACTCGGCTGATTTTTCCCTATTCACTTGTCATTGTTTGACAAGCAGAGTGATCATCTTAGTATATGTTGATGACCTTAATGGTGTAACTATGATCAAGAAACACCTGCCGTCCAAATTTCAGACTAAGGATTTGGGGTCTCTTCGATATTTCCTTGGCATCAAGGTGGCTCGTCATCTCGATGTTTCGTCATGTCTCAACGAAAATACTGCATTGACCAACTTCATGATGTCGGCTACTATGGATGTAAGCTCATTGATACTCCTATGGATATCAATCATAAGCTCTACGCTCATGCATCCGATTTTGATCTGCTCCTCCCTAACCCCGAGTACTATCGTAATCTTGTGGACAAACTTATTTACCATACATTCATGAAACCTGATATATCCTTTATCGTTGGTGTGGTTAGTCGCTTTATGCATACTACATGGATTTCCCATCTCCAGGTTGTTGAGTGCATCCTCTAGTATTTGAAGACGGCTCCGGAACAAGGGATTGTGTATAAGTCATCCTCTTTTTTATCTTTTGTTGTCTACTCTGATGCTGACTATGATAGTTCTCTTGATGATTGTCGCTTCACTAGTAGGTATTGCACATACTTTGGTAGACATCTTATCACTTGGCAGAACAGGAAACAAACGGTCGTTGCTCAATCATCTGCGGAAGCTGAATATCGATCCATGGCTTCTGTCATTTCAGAACTCACATGGTTAGAGAGTCTTCTGAGTGATCTGGGGATGAAACCCCCCTCTCCGGACACTCTTTTGTGACAGCCAAGCCAATATTCATATTGCCAAAATCATGTATTCCATGAACGCACCAAGCACATCAAGTTCGATTATCACATTATTCGGGAGAAGATTCAACTCAGGAAAATCAACCTGAAACATGTACCTACTGTTGGGCAAGTTGTTAATGTTCTCACCAAGGTATTACCTCAACCATTATATCATCATTTTTTGTCAAAGCTTCGCTTCTACGATTTGTATGTTCCAGCTTGGGGGAGTGTTAAAGGATTATATATAAAATTTGGGTGGTTATTTATGTGTAATCGCCCGGTGTTGTTGTTACACTATAAAGGGTTGGGCGGTTACACAATGGTAATCGCTCGGAGTTATTCCTTGTAAAGGACTGGGCGGTTACATAATGATAACCCCCCGAGGTTGTCTCGGTGAAGGTTCGGGTGGTTACACAATGGTAACCGCCCAATGTTCATCCCTGAGTTTAGTTTGGGTGGTTACCTATTGTGTAGCCGCACAATGTACTTTGTCCCACATTGTTGTTTGTACTTTCTCTCTCATCTTCTCTATATAAGGAGGGGAGCACCCTTTGTAATTATCAAATTTCAGGAGAATAAAAATTCTTTTATTTGTATTTCGGGTTTCCACACTCATACACGACCCAATGGGTCTATTTATAGACTATGATAGCAGGGGAATAAATAAGCCCGATATGAAAGAGATGTCCACAACACTAAAACATTCAAACTCAAATGACTCAGACTCAGACATGATACTACTCAAACTCATACAACTCGAACTCAATTAAGACTTGTAATAAAATATGCGTAATATAACCACTAATAGACAATTGATGACATGGGACTCATATTGCCCTACTTTTCGAGCTTATCCACAAACTCGAACGAAGCTCGAAGGGCGTAATCATCTGGTTCCTTAATTTTTTGCCAGAACAAATTGCGGTAGTGCGTCATTGTAGCGGCGGCTACATCATGCAGAAAGTCGCCATCGTGCTCAGGTATGTCACGAAAAACTACAAGGAGATGGCGTGGCAGGGGCGCTTATTAATAGGAGACTGTCAGACATAATACCTGGAGTCGGAGCAAGTGTGCCCGGCGAGTGATGACAATCAAGACGGAGAACCTTGTTGAATGTGAGCCAGATGATGATAAGAAATGGAGCCGACTGCGGTCGTCGGAAGGAATGGATCTAGATCGACTGCTAGAACAAATGACAAGAGCGGAGGTTGCAGGATGGAGAACGCAGGAACTGATGTCGACAACATTGTGGAGGTACCACCGTTGGGCCTGGAAGTGGCGATGTCGGCTTGTGAATTGCATGGAGTGAACAACTGGAAGTGATGGTAGAGCGATAAGAACTACAGAAATTAGTGGAGCTTCTCCGGGTGCTAGTGGGATTGATGACAGGAAAGGTGGAAACTGCGTCTGAAAGAGACCTGTAGGGTTCAGTAGTGCAATGGGTTGCAGCGGCATAATCAGCAACCTCACTGGAGTAATTGTAGGCAGTGGGGGAACAGGGCAAGCTAAGATGAAGGGGGCGGCCTCATGTGTTGGCGGGGGAGGTGTCATGTGCTGGTGAAAGTGTGACCTCAATGTGTAACGACCCAAATCACGCATGTAAAAATTAATATGAATTAAACTGCAACTAAATAACTAACTAATATTCTCTAGGATGAAAATCAACATAAGGACTTTTCCATTACTCAATTTTACGAATTTGATTTCGACAATTATTTTAGTAATGAATCTTGCCAATGGATTTTGTTTTTTTACGCACTATTTACATATGATTATTGATGTCGTGGCGGCGCGAATTTTTTTAGTTTTGCATAAGTTTGGATGTTGGGATTTGAAGTTATGACTTCATTAGTCAGCTGAATAGAGTTAAAAAGGAGGTATAATATTTGGATTAATCTTCTTAAGATCAATTAATTCTATGTCGGTTAAGAAAGATGGTGCTTGAGTTGGTTTAGCCGCTCAATAAATTGAGAACCAGCATCTCTCCTAATCATTTTAGTTGCATGATTCACTCTCTCGTTCTAACCGCAATTCTCAATGAAGCTCCAGTTGACGACTCCCTCTCTCTCTCTCTCTCCCTCGCATTCTCATGAAGGAATCGGTGGTCTTGTCTCTGCCTTGTGCTGGAGCCGACGACAGCATGGGTTGGAGTTGTGTTGAGGAAGTGTTGTGTCGCCGGTTCTTGTTTCGATTTGTGCCCTAAATTCCTTTACCTTGTAGTAAGCCTCATCTCCTCCTCTTTTTCCCCTTCTTTTTTCTTACTGGATGTTGGATTTCAGTCTACATGAAGTTAGGGTTTGTTAGGTTGCTGCTTTACATATGAATGATGGAATTAGTTGAATTTTTGTTGGCCAGTTGTTGTTCATGGATTTTGTGGTTGGCATTAGCAAGAGGGCCGGCGATATATATTGATAATTTCAGTGAGGAGATTTGTTGTTTTCATGTTGTCATGCTACTACTATCAACAGATTGGAGTATAAAACTAATTTCAAGTTGTAAATCTTTATGACTGTTGGCCGGCTGCAATTTTATACCATGGAAGTTTAATTCAGAAAGGACTTATGATTGAATTAATTACAAACCTCTTGGGAATCGGTTTACTCATGAAATATATATAAATATTGGTGATTTGGCAGGATGCTAGAAAATCAGTAATGGAAATATTCAATTGGCTGCCTATTAAACACTTAGTGAAATTGATTGAAGGATTAATTGATGAAATTTGGATTTTAATTGCATTTCCAAAATTCTATTTAGTGACATTTATTGATGATAATTTCGTAGAATTTGATTTGGATTTTCTCGTCAAAGTTCTCTCTACTTTTTTATAACTCGAACAAGGGTCTAAATCACGGGTAGAGTTGATGTCATAACAATTAAAAGATGTCTAATTCATACGACACCTAATTACAGATATCGTGAAGAAAGACAACAGGTGGTTCATGTGACGAGAATTTAGAGAACGACAAAGAAAAGAGAAAAACAACAATGAGTTTTGATCTCTTTAATTATGCTTAGCTTTTGAACTATTTTTAGTATTTGCCTGCATAGTACTTTTTCATTGAGCTTATTTTATTGCATGAACATTTTCAATGAATTAAAGAAGTTTGAAATTTTGAAATCATTGGCACATGAAATCGGCAAAAGCTAAACATGGAAGAGCAAAAAATTGAGATTAAAATCTGAGGGAAAATTTAAATATATAACACCTAATAATTGCATATGAAATCCTACATGAAAATCTAGATTGGAAAAACAAAAATGAATAAGAATATGAAATAAAAGAAGAAAACAAAATGAGACTTAAGACGAATAAAAAGACATAATGTATTGATGCATAAGAAATATTAAGGGTTAACCCACGTAAGGGGATTGCCTATGAAAGAGGAATCTTCCGGACTATGGGGGCCAGAAGGCCTATTGCATGTGAAGATCGCCTAAGAATGGAAAACTATGTTCTAACTGGGGCCTTAGAATGGAAAACTATGTTCTAACCGGGGCCTTAGAATGGAAAACTATGTTCTAACCGGGGCCTTAGAATGGAAAACTATGTTCTAACCGGGGCCTTAGAATGGAAAACTATGTTCTAACCGGGGGAAGTAGACATATTACGTATGAAAATTGTCCTAGCTGGCATAGGAATTTGATGGCAACCCCAAAAGGAGTGGGCCCAAGAATAAAATGAATCGATAGATACCCATAACATTTTATGTTTGAACGAATTAAAGAAAAATGAGAGTGATAGTGACACCGATTTATTTGAAAAATGAGTATAAAATAGAAAGGTGAGAATGAAATGAAATAAACACCGAATTAGAAGAAATAAAAAGATCGAAATTAATGAAAAGATAAAAGATGAATAAAGAATTAAGAAAGAAATAAGAGAGAATTGACTAATTAAGGATAAAATGAAAAGGAGCAGAATAAATTAAGTATGAACTGAACGCGTAAGAAATTAAAAAGAAAAGAAGATCAAACCTAAAGAAAGACGAGAAAGATAAATGCATTAATTTGAAAGATGGAATTTGAAAGAAGATTAGGATGAATTCAATAGTATATCACGAACGACGAATTTTGAATGAATATAAGAATAAGTTGGGAAGGATGTAAAACCAAAGATTCTGATGAAAGATTTGAAGAAACCTAAGAACAAAATAACAAAAAATTCAAAAAGTTAAAATATAAGTGATATATACAAGTTATTTACTGGAGTTGGAAATCATTTATTTAGAATCATACTCTCTTTACTGCACTTTAAAAATTGATTATGCATATTGTTACTCACTATTCTTGTTGGTAAATATTCGCTTAGTCATATTGTTTATGACTATTCTTGTAGTTCACATATTTAGGAAACAGGTAATTTCTTGATAGGGCTGCGAGCGGGTCGGTTTGGGTCGGTTTGGACCCAAACCGAAACCGAACCGACATGCCTCAGTTTTTTGTTTGTCTAAACCGACCTGAATCGAACCCGGACGGTTCGGTTCATAGTTGGTTCAGTTTTTAGTCAGTTTTTTGCGGTTTGGTGTCGGTTTTTTGCGACAACACTATAGAGAAATAGTTTGCAAGCTTGTCTGGTGTAGTTTCTACTATAAGATCATGTGATATTATGTGATATATACACATGAAGATCTAAAAATGTTTGTGTGATGATCAAAATTAACGTCTATTAAATTTGTGAAGATAAAATGTTATCAGAAGACTGCTCACTTGAAAAAATTTGTGAAGATATATACACAGGTTCCATGTTCACCATTGAAGACTGCTCACTTGAAGAATTTGTGATGATCAAAATTAACATCTATTAAACAATACTATCTCCACATTTACAGACAAAGTTGATTATTGGCATAATTCAAGAACAAGAAAATTCAAATAATGATTAAGATATTTGAATGAGGTTATATTGGAAGATAATGTTACCAGAAAAGTTGGTGTACATCAGGCCCCCAATATAGTTCAATTTTTGAGGTTTTTTCATTCAATCATCAAGTAGCTAATTCGCTATAGATAAGCAAGTAGTAGCCCGTAAGTGGGATTATTTCATTTATTTAGGAGGGCTCTCGTGACTCTGACTGAGTCATAAAATTTAAGTGGTCTTGAACTTGACTTGAACTCAAGTTCATATAGGTCTTTTACATCCTTTATAATTATTATAAAATAGAACTTAATATATACATAATTTATAATTATTATAATATCAATTACTAATTGCGGTTTGATTCGGTTTGGTTGGTTTTTACAACCGAAAAACTGACCCGAACAGATACGGCTTCGGTTTTCAAAAGCACCAGACAGAACCGACACCGAGTCGGGCGGCTCGGTTTCAAAATCGGTGCGGTTCGATCGGTTCTTTCGGTATTCGATTTTCGCTCCTCACCCCTATTTCTTGATCATATTTAAGAAAGCAAAGATGACCGATGAAGAAAGATGTTAGAGAGCAGAGGGGCGGGCTAAGGTATGGGTTAAATTATTGAAAAAGTTTTTATTATGTGTTTTATTTTGTACTCATTGTGCATACATTTAGAACATCCGGAGACAAATAAATTGACAATAAGCTTGGATACAGAATTAATTGTGGGGACCAAAAAGAGCCTCACACAATGTGTCCCAACATCACACATTGGTCGATGTTGACGATGAGTAATGATTAACGACATTGAAGGATGATATGAAGTCATTGTTGGCATCATCGAACGGATGGTCATTTGCTCTTCAGAGCTCATCTCACATGCCGAAAGGAGTAAGTAATCAATTAATTGTAATGAAAATATAATTAATTACAAAATTTGTCCTCGGGCTCGGGTTTGTTGGCGAAGGGAGACACAAGCATGAAGATAAGTGGGTGTTGGGCTCGATGCTCTGAGAAAAGGGTGTGGCAGACGAAAATTGACGCTAATTGAGGGCAATAGGGTTAATCGACATCAAGAAAGCTGTCTTCTGCAATGAAATAGAATGTGTGGGATCGACATAAGGAGGTCGATGATATGTGGCTATTTTGTTGTGTTCTTCTCCCGCCGCTGGAGGATCAACTGACAACTTGTTTGTTGTTTTGTCAGCCAGGATGAACAAACAATCAACATTAATAGTGTATGTATGATACAAAGGCTTCCATCCAGTACAGGAGCGAGATCGTGCCTTTGCGGGAGTGGGGAGGAGGAATGTGGTGTCGAAGGAAGGATAGCTTTGATACCAAGTTGTTATTGGTCTATCCTGTAATACTTTTGAGGTCTCGTCGGAGGTGGTGGTGGAGGCGGAGATACATGAGGGTCGAGCTCACCTGGCGAATGATGAAGGCGTCGAAGGAGGAAGAGGGGAAAACCTTACTCAACGTTAATTCTAGAATGGGGAATGAAGGGGTGAACTAGGGAGAGAGGAAGAAGGGAGTTGAGAGAGAAGGAAAAGAGCTTAGAGAGAGAGACTTATATCCTCACACATGACCTAAGGGATCCATTTATAAACTACAATAGCAGGAGCGTAAACAAGCACAATACGAAAGAGATGCACATAACACTAAGGATTCATTTGGCGCGGTGTTTGGAGGCCGTGTTTGCTACAAACGCCGCCGCAAGGCGGGTGACCACCGGCGGCGGCGTTTGTCGTGTCTCCTCGCGCCGCTCCCTGAGAAATGGAGCAAACCGCACCATTTCGAGCTGTGGCCTCCTCCCTCTGTCTCAAAGAACCTGATTTGACTTAATACGACTCAGCTCATACAACTCGAACTCAATAAATACTTGTGTTAAAATATGTGTGATATAACCGCTAATAGATAATTGGCAACGTGGGACCCATAACAGATATCCTCAATTTGCTTGACTTTACGTGCATTAATACTATATTAAAGGGGAAAAACCTCCTTTGGTAAAACATCCATCTTTCCAATTTTGCCTTTTCTTTATTACAATTTTTACATTTATAAAAAAGTGGCTTTAATTTATGTTCTTTTATTTTAATTTTTAAAATCTACATCTACTACTATAAAGAAAGATGAGCTTTGGAGTAACATTCATTACGACAATTTTAGCACTTCTTTATTACAAATTTTACATTTTAAAAAAGTGGCTTTAATTTATGTTTTTTTATTTATTTTATAAAACGTATCATTATTCTCTTAATTTCTATTAAACTTTATATTTGGAGAGGCAAAAAATTTCATGGATATGATGAAAAAAATTCTAGTCTCGCATCGGGGCACAATGGAACCCCGCACACGACTACATGTATGTATTTAAATCTCTTTAAATGTGCACACATTATTGATTAGTTGAGTTCACACGGTACATATTTATAGAATTAATGTTTGATACATTTTTTATCAAAAGTATAGACTTCCTCAGCATTTGAAAGGATGATTTATGACAAAATGCTCAGTAATTGTAATTAAAATTATTTAGATTATCTTAAAATTTATTAAAAATATAACTTATGTAATTGTATCAAAAATATAATTTGAGTTGAAGTGAAAATGATGAGAGCCGAGTCAACTGTAATCAAACTATAAATATCTATATATATGTATATACACTCCTCATTAGTATTAAGAAAATAATGTTTTATATAAGATTCATATTGATTTTACAAAATTATGCAACAATTGACCCCTTCACAAAGTCAAAATATTACGAACCCACCCCACCCAAATTTGAATTATTGCAAAGGGTAAACTTGAAAAATTAAAAATATTTTAACTGATTTTATTACTTTTCAACAATAATTTTAACGCAAAGGGGGTTCCAGCAATTAACACAATTAATAAATATATAAAGGAACTTATTTAATATCGTAGAGAAGTACACAAGAAAAGATGAACAGAAGTACAGAACAATCAACCTTGTATATACTTCTTTTGTATGTCATTACAATGTATGAGTACATATTTATAGGAGGAAAAGAGAAGAAGAGTCTCTTATACACAATGTGGGACAAATACAACAAGAGAGAAAGAAAATAAATGGGTCATTAAGATGGGCTTTTACAATATCTTCTCTAACACTCCCCCACAAGTTGGACCGTACAGGTCGTAGGCACTAAGCTTGGACAAGAACTTATAGAATAGAGCACTAGGCAGGAGCTTTGTGAGAATATCAGCAACTTGGTCAGTAGCCGGAAAATGTCTCAACTCTAGTTTCTTCATTTGAACTTTCTCTCGGACAAAGTGACAATCAACTTCAATATGTTTTGTGCTTTCGTGCAAGACCGGATTCTTAGCTATGTGTATAGCAGCTTGACTGTCACAGAGTAAGGTAGATGGTGAGGAAAGTTTACTCTCATATCACCTAGGAGACTCTCGAGCCAAGTAAGCTCGGATATAATAGACGTCATTGAGCGATACTCAGCTTCACCTGAAGATCGAGCAACCACAGCTTGTTTCTTACTGCGCCAAGTAATAAGATGACCTCCCAAGTAGGTACATAATCCACCGGTAGAGTGTCGATCATCCAGGGATCCAGCATAATCTGCATCTAAATACGCAACAAGAGTTGGAGTAGAAGTAGAAGAGGTTTAGTATACCGCCCTTGACCAGGGGCTGTTTTTAAATATCTCAAAATGTGTTTGACAGCCTGTAAATGAGACATCCGAGGAGAGTGCATAAATCTACTGACAATCCCAACCACAAAGGATATGTCAGGTCTCGTAACCGTTCGGTAAATTAATTTTCCAACAAGGCGTCAATAGTTTACGAATTTGAGAGGAGAGGATCTGTATCCGAACTTCCAACACAAAACTTATGATTGACATCCATGGGAGTTTTGGTCGACTTGCATCCGGAGTATCCGACATACTGAAGGAGATCGATACAATACTTTTGTTGAGATAGGACAAGACCATTTGGTCGTCTTGCGATCTCAAAGCCAAGGAAGTATCTGAGGTTCCCCAGATCTTTTGTTTGAAACACAGAGCTCGGGTGATTTTTGATCATTTGTATTCCCTTTGCGTCATCACCTGTGATTAGGATATCGTCAACATATACTAAGAGAAGCACAGTGTCTGTTGTGTGATGTCGAGTAAACAGAGAGAAGTCTGCCGAGCTCCGAGTAAAACTAAACTCTTGTACAGCTCTACTGAATTTATTGAACCATGCCCGAGGGGATTGATTGAGACCATAAATTGACTTTTTGAGGTGACAAACTCGGGACTCCCCCGTGGTCTCAAACCCCGAAGGTTGTTGCATGTAGACGTTTCTTGCAGATCACCATTCCGAAAGGCATTCTTGATATCCAGTTGATGTAAGGGTCATTGGCGAAGCACATTCACTGAAAGAAGGACACAAACCGTGCTGAGCTTTGCCACGGGAGAGAATGTTTCTTCATAGTATAGACCCTGTTGCTGAGTAAACCCACGAGCCACCAGGCGGGATTTAAGACAGCCAATTGTCCCATTTGGAGCATGCTTGATGACAAAGACTCATTTGCACCCCACCGTAGTAAGGCCTGGAGGAAGATGGACTAAATCCCACGTCTGATTAGCCCAGAGGGATGTCATTTCTTCGTCCATAGCTGCATGTCAACCTGGATGTTGAAGAGCCTCCTGCACAGAATTAGGGACAAACAGAGGACAATGAAATAGCAAAGGTGTGAAGCGTCGGGGAGAGGCGATGTAGAGACACATAATTCGTCATGGGATGAGCGGTGGAGGTCGGTGTCGGATCTCCAAGCCGTAGAGTGTCAGAGGTCGAAGCTGATTGAACCGGGGCGACGGATAGGGCGACGAGTATAGATGCGAATAAGAGGGGGGTTTTAAAGACCGGGAGCTGGGTCGGGCAGACGTGGAGGTGGAGGAGAGGTAACATAAAACAGGCCTTGGTAAAGGTTGTGGTAACAGAGGTGATGTTGGAGCGTTGAAATATGGTTGATCTACCCGAAAAGTAACGTCAGCAAAAACGGTCAACTTACGGGTAGTAGGGGAATAACACACATAGCCCTTAGGGGTACAGGAGTAGCCGACAAACATGTATTTGGTTGCCTGGGGATCCAACTTGTCCGATGACGGATGAAGTGTGTGAACATAGCAGGTGCAACCAAAAATGCAAGGTGATAGAGAGAACAACGAAGTAGACGGGAAAAGTAGACGGGAAAAGTAGACTAATCGGGTAGCATTTTGTAGAACGGAAGAAGGAAGACGGTTAATGAGATAACATGTTGTCGATAGGGCAAAATTCCAACAGACCTTGTGGACGTGCATTTAAATCATCAGGGAGCGAGCAATATTAAGGAGGTGTCTGTTTTTACGTTCGGCGACACCGTTTTGTTGTGGTGTGTAGGCATAGAAAGTATGCTGAATAATGTCAAATTCAGAGCAGATTTTGCAAACTCATTGCTAGTGTATTCGCGAGTATTATCAGCACGAAGAGACTTAATGTTGGTGGAAAATGGTGTTCGAGTTTCAACAACAAACGCCCGGAACAAACGGGGAAGTTCGGAGGGATCACGTAGTAAGTATAACCATGTCGTCCGAGAATAGTCATCAATAAAGTTGATAAAATACCGATAGCCAGATCTAAGTTATCAAAGGCGCAAGACGCACCGAGGCGCAAAGGGCTCCTGGATCCTAGGCGCAAGGCGCAGGAGCGCGCCTGAGGCACGCGAGGCACAAAAATAGGGGAAAGGGAAATTGAGCGAATTGGGCGCCCAATTTGCCGAAATTGAGCGAATTGGGCGCCCAATTCGTCGAAATTGGGCCAATTCGCGGAATTTCGGCGAATTGGGCGCCCAATTCGCGGAATTTCGGCGAATTGGGCGCCCAATTCGCGGAATTTCGGCGAATTGGGCGCCCAATTCGCGGAATTTCGGCGAATTGGGCGCCCAATTCGCGGAATTTCGGCGAATTGGGCGCCCAATTCGCGGAATTCGCGCAATTTCCGCGAATTGGGCGCCCAATTCGCGGAATTCGCGCAATTTCCGCGAATTGGGCGCCCAATTCGCTCAATTTCCGCGAATTGGGCGCCCAATTCGCTCAATTTCCGTGAACTGGGCGCCCAATTCGCTCAATTTCCGCGAACTGGGCGCCCAATTCGCTCAATTTCCGCGAACTGGGCGCCCAATTCGCTCAATTTCCGCGAACTGGGCGCCCAATTCGCTCAATTTCCGCGAACTGGGCGCCCAATTCGCTCAATGTCCGCGAACTGGGCGCCCAATTCGCTCAATGTCCGCGAATTGGGCGCCCAATTCGCTCAATGTCCGCGAACTGGGCGCCCAATTCGCTCAATGTCCGCGAACTGGGCGCCCAATTCGCTCAATGTCCGCGAACTGGGCGCCCAATTCGCTCAATGTCCGCGAACTGGGCGCCCAATTCGCTCAATGTCCGCGAAACTGGGCGCCCAATTCGCTCAATGTCCGCGAACTGGGCGCCCAATTCGCTCAATGTCCGCGAACTGGGCGCCCAATTCGCTCAATTTCCGCGAACTGGGCGCCCAATTCGCTCAATTTCAGCGAATTGGGCGCTGGGCTCCCAAGTGCGCCTAGGGGGTGCCTCGGGTGCGTCTAAGATCATGTTTTTTCCCATATCAAAAAATTTTAAAAAAAAATAGTTTGAAAGGCCCGGGCACGCCTTTGGCGCGCCTTTTGGCGCGCCTGGGAGCCTGTAAGGCGCGCGCCTCGGCTCGCCCAGGCGCGCATGGGGCACATCGCCCGCCTCAGCTGTGCTGAGGCGCGGCGAGCTGCGCCTGGTGCGCCCAGCGCCTCAAGCGCGCCTAGGCGCGCGCCTTGACAACTATGAGCCAGATATACTAGGTATTTTATACGGGCCCCAAACATCAGAATGCACAAAAATAAAAGGAGCAGAGCTCCGAGTACAATGAAGAGGGAAAGATGAACGATGTTGTTTTTTCCAAAATACATGAATTACACGCAAAAGAAGAGAAATATCAGGTAGAGCCTTTTTGACGACTGGTAGAGCATGTCCAAGACGCCGATGTCAATCAATGGAGGAGACTGATAAGAGGATGGTAAGAGAATCATCAAGAAGAAAGAGCTCATTGTGCAGTCGTCCTTTACAAATGATACACTGCGTCCGTCGATCTTACACCATAAAAAAGTAGAGGTAAATGTGACAGAACAATTTAAATCGGCAGTGAGGCGGCTAACAGACAATAAATTAAATGGGGAGCCCGGGACATGAAGTGCCGAGCGGAGAGATAGAGAAATTCAGAGGGATATCAGCAGAGCCGGAGACAGGGACGGTGACGCCATTAGCCACAATAATACACTTCGGCTATGAGGAACCCAAGTAATGAGGTGGTTTCAGCGAGGAGATATGGTAAGTAGCACCGGAATCCATTATACAGCACGGACCAGTGGAGAGACAAGTGATACCTTCATTGGAGAAGGAGGAAACAGAGGCAGGCGGGTGACTGAGTAGCCCTTGAAGATGTTGAGGCCGTCTGCGGACGTCATCAAGGTCAGCACGAGTGGCAGAGGGATTGTAATCAGTAACATACGCAGTCGGACGAGTAGGACGACCATGTTTGCGGAAGCGGGTTGCCTTAAGGTGTCCATCTTTACTGCAAAAAGAACACTGAGGATGCAGTCGGCCCTTCCCCGAGAGCCAGAACGTCCTCCACGAGTGGGAGGAGGGAGAGGTAGCAATGGCTCAGAAGAACCCTGAAGAAGGGCCGGTGAAGGAGGTCCAGTAGTATCAGGAGGTGGTGACACCTTTAGCAGCATGGAGCGCACATCAGAGAACGAGGGAGTAGCAGAAGACGAGAGAATCTGAGCCTGGACACTCTGAAGATGAGGCGGGACACGAGCCATCATCATGGCAATTCCGACGGCCTCCTTTTGAGCATGTTGGGCGGTAAGATCCGTAGTTGGGGGTTGATGCTAAATCCAGACTTCAACAAGAGTCTTGGAGCGAGCAACAAATAAAGTTAAGTCGGTAGCATCGCCGGTGTCGAGAGTCTGAAGACCAGTAATGATGTCATACAGGTGCTGAAGAGTGAAGACTGTCCTTGCCTGAGTAAAGAGAATGAAGCTCGTCCCACATGATTTTGTCTGTCTTGTGATACAAGGTCATGCGATAAGGTTCACTATCAAGAGAGTTGAGAAGCCACGTCTGAACATGCTCGTCGTTATGAATCCAGTTATCAGTAGGAGTAGCGTGAACATCCTGTGTTAGGTGATGTAAAAAACCTTTAGACTGAAGAGCTTAGCAAACGGAATGTGCCCATTCAACGAAGCACTTATTCCCTGTCAGAGAGATAGTTGTGATGCGTACCTCGTCACGTATTTCAGGAGCTGGAGCAGACACTGCTGCAAGAGAGGAAGTAGCAGTAGATGTATCCATGAGGAAGAGGGCAGCCAGTTTCACAGAACAGCTAGCCGGCAGACCGCACAGCGGGACAAGAGAAGTCAGCAAGGGAGTCAGTCTGCAACACAGGCAAGCCGTGGCAAGAAGAGGTCACAGCGGCAAGCGGCAGCTGCAGCAGGCTGACCGCGTGGCAAGCAGAACAACACGCGGGCGAACAGAATACACCACGCGGCCAAGCCGCAAGGAAGAGAGAAGTCACGGCAGGTAGAACGCGAGACTAGCAGCCGGCAGACCGCGCGACCAGAAGATGTGTGGGTAGAAGAGAGAAGCAACCCACGTGGGTGGATCAAAGAAGGCGCAGACAGATTAACAAACCGCACAGTCAGGAGAAGCGAGAAGAGTGTGGCTAAGAGGAAGCGGTTAGCTAAGATGAGAGGGGGCCGCAACAAAAAGAGACCGCGTCGGAGAGGCGGGTGGGCAGCAGGAAGAGTCGCGACTAAGGAGAAGAAGGTCGCGCAAGAAGGTCTCGCGACTAAGGAGAGAAGGCAATGCGAGAAGAGGAGGGAAGGACGCGCGAGAAGACTCGTCCCACGGGTAACCGCAGAGACACGCGGTCAGAGCACCGCGGCAAAGAAATCAAGAAATCACGCGGATAGGATGAGAAGACCGCGCGAGAAGGAGGGGTCCACCTCGCAGTAGCCGAAGACAGCTATAAAAGCCAGGCGAGAGACGGAAGACGAGTGGTTCCACGGAAGGCGAGAGAGCGGGTAGAGGAAGGAAGACCGCAGGAGATGAGCGGATAGCAGGGCGGGTAGACATCGCTCGAAGCCAGCGGGTAGAAGGAAGAAGACGCTAGAAGCTGGCGGGTAGAAGGAAGAAGACGCTAGAAGCTGGCGGGTAGAAGGAGACGGCAGGAGTGGCGCGGACAGCCAGCAGGTAAACCGCAGATACGAGTGGTTAAAAAAGAACGTAGCCGCCCGAAGCAAGAGGTAGGACCGTATGGCTTTGATAGCATGTAGAGAAGTACACAAGAAAAGATGAACAAAACAATCAACCTTGTATATACTTCTTTTGTATATCAATACAATGTATGAGTACATATTTATAGGAGGAAAAGAGGAGAAGAGTCTCTTTATACACAATGTGGGACAAATATAACAAGAGAGAGAAAATAAATGGGCCATTAAGATGAGCCTTTACAATATCTTTTCTAACAAATATTAAATATTGTGGTGGCAACCCTAGTTACTCTCACGTCATTAGGGGTAAGTCCATCAAATGAAAACATAAACAAGCTACACAAGAATTAAAACATTGTAATTAGCTTATATCTGACCATCGTTTTATTCATTTTGATTTTGATATCTAAAACTGCTATGATGTAGCAAGCATTTAGGAATAAAAAATAGAGTATAGGCAGAAATTTAAAATAGCAGCAGGAATATCTGGACAGACTTACGTCCCAAGAAGAGCTTCCATATCTTCCTCTTCCGCTTGCGAAACAAGCTCTCTTTCAACAGTGACCTGGGATTCTGTTTGTGTCATAACATATGCAACCGGATCATCAAGGTTTTTGGCCTCATTAATGACAGCAGGAATATTTTCCTAGAACATATCATTCATGAAAACTATCAAAATCCCATATTATGCAATATTATAGTACAAAATGATAGAAAAAGTCCTGAATGGTGCTATCCAAATGATTAGATGATACTACAATATGACTATAATAAATAGCCAATAATCATTATAATTATTAGCTTTTCCCAAATTTTGGGGTTCAGATAAAAAGGAAGTAACCCAATACAGGAAGCTCCTGCCAAAACAAGGTATACGGAGAGATTGATGGGCACAATCTTTGCTCTGCCTGATAGAGAAACTTGAACCCACATATTATGAGATTCCATTTACAAAATCCGTGCCTTTTATTATTGAGGTGGAGAAAGTGAACAATAGAAAGACAAAACTTAGTTGAAAGCAGGAGATAAGGAACCGTTTTAAATGTTACCTTAGCCCAAATGGCCATCTCCACAACATCTATGCCAACAACCTTAGGAAGATGGCCCGTTATCTCCTTGCAGACATTTAAAACACCAAAAAGAAGCCGGTTTCTACAAGTACATGGCAAAAGTATAACAATGCATTAATTTATATTTAAATATGGGTAATAAACTATCAATCAATAATGGAAACACAGCAATAAGTCTATAAGTAATAATTATGAACAATCTCTCCATGGATATGGGAAATGCCCAATGGAACCTGTCATCAATATTGCGCATAGTCCATTGTGGGGGAGTAACACTTTGACTTCTAAGATTATCAAAACCCTAACAAAACACAGATAGAGAGTAATTTTAATTAGCACTAACAAGAACTAAAAAAACGGAATCATCCATGAAGTTGCTCAATAATGATAGTTGAAGAATGAAAAGAGAATGCATGAAAAATACCAGCATAAATGTACACCCACTATTATCATTTGGAACAACCTCCACTTTGGTTAGATGCCTCAGCTTGTACAACTTTGCAGGCTAGAATGCAATACAAGTATCAGACATTAGATGAACAATACAGATTTATAGCAAAAGAGATTATACTGTAGTAACACAATTTGATAATCAATAAACTTATAAAATTAAGTGCAAATTGAAACATGTGTCAGTACAGTGACCTTATTACAAGTGGATTTCATAAGTTTTAGCACTGGGTCAGTCTATCCAAAAACATCAAAACTTCATTAAGGTTTGCTATCAGAATAATAAATACGGAAGAGATTTGACACTCATCATGGTTGGCAACCGCTATACTGTCTGGGAAGGAGTGAAGGGGCATGCATTTTAGGATGGTCTGATTTCAACGTTCAATCGGCTTGACTTTGTGGTAGAAAAGCACACCAGAAAACATGGCAGTCTGTTTGGATGAAAAACTGTTTTGTTTTTTTTGCTTCTGTCACAAATTTTTCAAGAAAGCCACTTTCCCAAAAGAAAAAATAGAAAAGATGACAAATGAACTAGCTTTTATAAATTTATGACTACAAAAATATAAGTAAATACTAAATAAAGCTTCAATATCTTAGTCATGAAACAAGGTTGAAACTGTACTAGTAAAATAACTCATTAAATCTGCTTAGGATTATGAATATTTCTTACAACAAGATGATTTCCCAAAGTCACACTACCTAAAATTAGAAAGAATTATGTATGGATATTTTTCTTTTCATTTAAACACGATAATATACTTGACATATACTAGAAAAGAGAAGATGCAACATCCTAACTCTTTTCTCCTATCGCTTTTAACTTTCCTTGTCAGTTAATTTATCCCACAACTATAGAACTTAAACTTCAAGATGGGCCCAATCCAACTCGCAACTAGGAAAGTTATGCATTATTTGCATATGTTAAAGTTGAAAAGAAGAATATTTGTGATGTTTCACTCTCTTAAAATAGCTTTATGATAGTTGGTTCTACTTAAATAGATCAATGTTAGGGCCACGAACTGGTTCAATCGAATCCAAAAAACACTTCTCTTTACACTCCGCCTCAAGTTGACATGGGTGTCAAACATGTTCAACTTGCCAATGTTAAGGTGAAAAGAAGTCTTGTTGAGGCTGGTGAAGATATCTATCAATTGATTTTTTTGAATGAACGAAAGGAGTACATATAGTTCTCATTTCAATCTTTGCTTTAGTGAAATTTCCGTCATTTTCGATATGTTTTGTGCAATCATGCTGGACTGAATTGTGAGCAATGTTGAAAGCAATCTTATTGTCACAATATATGTTAATTAGTGTTTCTCTCATGAGTTTAAGATCTCTCATCAGAGTTCTCAGTCGCGAGCCCTCACAGATACTCCGAGCCATTGAACCAAATCCTACTTATGCACTTGCCTAGGCCATGACATTTTGTTTTTGTTTCTCCAAGTAACAAGATTGCCACCCACAAGTAGCAATACCCAGCGGTAGATCTCCAATATAAGATGGATCCTGCCAATCCACATCAGTGTACACTTCCAAATGTACCATAGCGTGGTCATTAGTCCCCCTTTGAGGAAAACATGATTCCTTTCTTTGGAAAAGTTTTCATGTGTCGAAGGACCCTGTGAGCAGTTTCCTCATGTTTGATTTTGGGTGCATGCATGAACTAGCTAAGAATTCCAACAACATAGGCAATGTTTGGTCGTGTGTAAGAAAGATATATTAGCCTTCCCTCACGCCATTGATAGCTACTAACTTCTTTGGTACGCTCTCCATCTTCTTAACTGAGGAAATGATTTGTCTCAACATGTGATTCAATAGATCTACATCCCAATATCTTTCGTCCAATGAATCTAGGACATATTTCCTTTGGGAGATGAAGATTCCCTGATTAACCTAGACAACCTCGATAGCAATAAAATGTCATAATGGATCAAGAGATTTTACCCCAAATTCATTTGTAAGATGACTTTTAGATAGTTTGTCTCATCCACATCATCTCATGTAAAAACCATATCATAAACACAATCAATGTTGTCAACTCCACATCTTTATTCCCAATAAAAAGTGTGTGATCAGCTACACTTTATAAATATCATGTAGAATTCATCGCAACAAGGAATCGGCCAAATCAGGCTCTTAATGATTGTTTTAACCCATATAGAGATTTTCTCAGCTTACTAACTTTTGCTCCAAATTTCTTGCAACAAACCCTGGTGTCGGAGTCATAAGAACCTCTTCTAAACTTCCATGGAGGAAAGCATTTTTCACATCAAGTTTACACAAATTTAATCTCATAATAGCAACACAAGAAAGAAGTATTCGAACAACGTTCATCTTTTCAATATGCGCAAAGGTCTCAAGAAATTAACGTCTAATGTATGAGTATATATGTTTGCAACCAATCTAGTTTTGCATTGCTCCACAACCCCGTCAAAGTTTCGCTTAACTGTAAATACCCATCGACACTCAACTGTTTTCTTTCCTAGATGTAGAGTAATCGTGTCTCAAGTATGAGTCTTCTCCAGAGAATTCATTTTTTCAATCATCACATTTTTTCACTTAGGATTCTTCAGAGCATCCTAGCAATGATTAGGTAAAGAAATAGAAGCAATAAAGGCTTGGTGAGATGATGCGGGGGAATATATGAGGTAAAATAAGATATGGGATGTTGAGTAAAAGTATGAGCACCTTTACGGAGGGCAATCAGGAAATCATCTAGAACTAAATCGGAAGCAAGTATCAAATAGTTGTCTGGTAAGACAAGCCTCATGCTCCTGTGCTGCAGAGCATAAGTCGTAGGATTTGCATAAGGCATGCAACGAATAGTGGGAATGGAGTTGCTAGTAGGTAATATCTAAGTAGTGGGAATGGGTCAGGGTAGCTCATCACTGTCCTCACCAGATGTTCTCACTTCACTCACGTTCTCCCCCTGAAGTGAGGTAGGGATGTAATGTTCGAATTCATCAATAGGCACACATGTCTTGTAGGTAGGAGGATGGTAGCAATGAGAACTGCTTCACTCCAATAATAATCAGGAAGATGCATGGTAAGAAGAAGAGAATGTGCAACCTCAAGAAGGTGTTTATTCTTTTGCTTAGCAACCCAATTTTGAGTGGGGCTAACCATACCACTAGTTTAGCGAACAATTCCAGGAGAGGCTAAGTAAGAATTGAGCAAACCCTCAGTATACTTAGTACAATTATTACTTCGTAAAATCTTAATTGTAGTATTAAACTGGGTGACAATCATAGCATCAAAAAATTGAAACAAGAAAACACTTCATTCTTATCGCTCATCAAATAAATCCAAGTGATACAGGAGTGACAACGATGGGGTGTGACAAGGCCCTCGAACTATATTGTGGACTAAGGTAAAAGATTCAACATAAGATAAAGGTTCTGTTTGGCGGGGCATTTTCAGAGCAGCACAGCGTCGCTTACTGAATCGTCCCGTCAAACACAAATATTAGGTGCAGCAGTGGGAGTCGCTGCCACTCCAAATTGTGATTTTTTTGCATTTTTTTAGTCGTAAAATATTTTCACGACTCCTGAATCGCAGAGAGGAGTGATTCATTCTCGCCCAAGCATTCCTTCGCGAGAGAAGCTCCTTTCGCCATTGTTCGCTATCGACCACCTCCCAGTTTCACCTCCCATTTTCAGAGCAGAAAGGAGGGTATACTTTCCACCATTGTACTCTTGTTGGAGGAGCCCTCGACCGCTCGCAACCATTCTTCGCCATCGATCTCTGGCCAAGCAGAGCCTCCGTCATTCCAGATTTTCCGCTCTGCATCACACCGGCGATCTCTCCCTCTGCATCACGTCGGCGATCTCTCCCTCTGCATCACGTCGGCGATCTCTCCCTTTGCATCACGTCGGTGATTCCCTGCAGGTATACCGATTTTTCAGCTCTTAGATATGAAATTTTAGCTCAGATCCTCTTAGCATGGATCCATCATTTGTGTTTGTTTGCTTGTATGAATAAAAATGTGTGAAAAATAAAAAGAAGAACATCGACTAGGTATTTGATTTTGTGGTTTGCACGACCTGCTCTCTATTTCTTGTGATGTTCATGGGGATTTGCAAGAAGGTAGGATTGGATTGCTTGGTTGATCGAGAAAGTATGATGAAAGGTTGTGCAATACTGCAATTCACAGTTGATTTGCGTAATTTTGTGTTTTATTGCATGTCTACTTCAAAATAAAGAATAGTCGTGTTGATATATGTCATAGAATTCATTAACTATATCAATTCTTATTATGCAGTTAACGTTCGAGGCTCGAGAAATATATTTCATGTTCAAGATGGAGCACGCTTATGAGTTTTGTTTTTGAAAAAAACTTACCATTACTGTCTATTATTTTTTAATATAATTTTGGAGCACTTACAAAAATTAAGTGAACTAGTAGGCTTTATGTTGTTATTTTGCCCCGAAATTTTAAAAAAATGGATTGCACACCACACAACTGTTTTGCCAAACAAATTAAACAGATTCCCCGTTTGAAACTGCACTGCACACGTTGTTCTTCCAAACAACTTCATAGATTCTGCTACAACTCTACAAAACAGCTGATTATTCCAAAATTGGTTCTCCAGTCGCTACAGCAGAGCCAAACTGAGCCAAAATTGCATTACTAAATGGGATGTGCCAATGTTTAGCAATTTCAAAGACATCACAATGAAAATTTTAAAACACTATAAGAGAAAAGGAGAAAAAAAAACAAAAAATGTCGCATAGATTTGATGGAGGAATGCCCCATCTGACGATGCCAACACATGAGATCCATAGAACTAGTGGAAGTAAGAGCACGCGAAGAAGAGTAATCAATGACATACAAATCATCCTGCATCCTACCAGAGCCAAGGATTCGCTTCGTACTTGGATCCTAAAAAACAACATAAAATGGTAAAAATAGCGACACAATTCAAGCTATGAGTAAGGTTGCTAATAGAAAGGAGATTCATGGGAAATGCAGGAACAAGAAAAACAAAGATTAAGGTAAGGATATGCTTGCAAGTAATTCTTCCTTCTCTTCAGATGGTTGTACGGGAGCCATTCGTAAGATTCACTTTACCCATCCCAGAAAGAGGAGTGTAGGAGGTGAAGCTAATGAGAAGAACTTGTCATGTCATCAGTGGCCACTGAATCAATAATCCACTTCATAAGTGGTTGGTGGAAGAGTAGTGTTCTGGAGGAAGGCACAGTGACCTGGGCAGAGTATGTGATGGCCTGCCCATCGAGAAATGCATCTTCCCCTGTAGTCATTCGTTGTAAGAAACGATGCATAGCCTGAAATTCCTCGTCAGATAATTTATCTACGAGAGGGTCTGGAGGAAGACTCCCTTGAGATGTTGTATTAGTAAAATGTGATGATGCATGTCCAACAGGCCGTCCACCGCGGCCATGACCCCGATCACGATTGATAGGTCCAGTGTGCAGAGGACGCACAAGTAGACTGGCGTTAGTCAAATTCCTGTTAAATTACTTGGTAAGAGAAGACACGTGTTGTCGCCAAGGATTTGAACCCAAATATGAACAAAGTTGGGATGCAAGCCTTGGAACCAGGTAAAGACGCGGTTTTGATCATTTCGTTCACGAATTAAGCTCATGTAGTCAGTACATCTCAGTTAAATCATGAATGGGATCAAAGTAATCCAACACTCAATGTAAGATCTCAAACTCGGAATAATGTTGTGCCACTGAGAGATCTCCTTACGAAAGACGAGCAATTTGAGATCAAAGTTTGTTAACTTGTGTGAATTTCCCTACTCAAAGTAGGTAGCTTTCTTTCTGATTCCAAATAGTTGCAGCGGTATCCAAGAGAACATAATTTTGATACACGGATTTGCCGAATGAGTTTAGGATCCAGGACATCACCATCGATTCATTTGTGACCCATCAATACCATGTGGGATTATCTCGTCGTGGTTCAATAATCGTCTCATCAAGGTGCCCGAGTAGGTGGTGTTGGCGAGGGGCAAGCTAGATGGAGCGAGACCAAGGTATTTCATGTTGTTGAGAAGCACTGTAGTAACTGTAGTAGGATGAGAATGATGTTCTACACTAGTTACATGCACGGGAGGTGTGCCACTAGTTGCGGTTTCAGAAGAACAGTCTGAAGACCCAGACATCAATCGCGGAGTGGGGAGGAGACGATCACGTAGAACAGAATTATGATATTGGATGGATCGAAAGGGACAATCCCTTCAATCGACGCCCAAAAAAAAGATGAAAGGATCAGTATGAAGTCATCAAATGCATCGAATATGTCGCTGGAAGGCTTCACTGGAAGGTGCACTAGAAGGTGCACTAGAAGGTGTCATTGGGCATAGAAGGTCAATCGAGGCAGCGACAACTCCTTAGATGTGAACAGACAAATGAATCAAAACAACAAAAAGGTATAGAATGTGTCACATGAAATCATTGAACAAACATTGGAACAGATCAAAGCAGAGGAAGTGTGGCTCAACAATCTAGGGTTTAATCAGAAGCAGGGAGGATTACTTTAATACCAAGTTGAAAAGAGGGATACCTTTCATGTTTCGCTCTATTGAAAAACTTTGTGAGGCTTAGTTCTCCTTAAGTAGATGGTTGTTATGGCCACAAATTGGTTCAACCGAACCAACGAATCACTTCTCTTTACAGTTAACATTCAGCCAACGCTAGGCCAATTCATAATAGGCCGACCAAAAGGTAGGCTTTGTGAGAACCCGCTTTTATTTTGGCCTGTATTTGCACTTACTCGGAAAATTTTAAACACGATAAAGATAAGGATAGTCCCGTAGAGATAATCTCATATTTATGGATTTGTTTTCCTTTATACAAGCCTCTTATATGGACTCCAATATATTACTGAATGAATAATTTATTATCGAGTGCATTTTCCTCTTCATCTAAGTTATGTGCACGGAACACTAAGTTGTGTGCAACTGTGCCTGGAGTTTCTCCTCTTCCTCTCTCCAAGTTATGTACGGCAAGTTCTTTCTTAGGTATTTTTGTTTCATTTGTGTTTATCTACATAAGCCTCTTCATCAAAAAGTTAAGCGCCATGCTTAAATTGTTAAGACTTTAAATAATTATTCCTTTTATTTAATCAAACACCTTTAACAGGTATTAATTATATGTTTATATTATACATTTATACACCCAAATAAATCATTTTAATCAACAAAATAAGGATAGAGGTTATCACAAGTCAAGATGTACATGTGATACATGAAAGGGCAAAGTAAGAACTGATAACATAAGAGGATACTGGAAGTAGAATCTATTACCAAGAAGATGCTGAAAAACAATGGCATGGTTTAGACATGCACGGTGGAGATTAGGAGAAGATGCGCACCCCCATGTCCGGAAGAATTTATAAAGAAATGTTAAAAGAAAAAATGTTCAATCAGAGATAAAGTTGTCAAATTTGTGTGAAATAATGATGTTGACCATCTGATCAAGATGCATTTATTATGAATAATCTCGATAGGATCATCCATGGTTCATCTATGCAAAGTAATGCTGACGACCACTGGATCAAGATATACAGTTTAGAACTTATTTTGATTAGTTCATTTAAAGTTCCCTCCATCCCCAGCAATCACATGGGGAAAATCAAAAGCCTTGATATCAAGCATTAACCACATTGGTTATCAGAGAACGTTCTATCCAAGAATAGAGGTCCTTGGCTCTCTTTAATCTCCATCAACAATTTTTTTCCATTCCCAGGCAAACGAATTGATATATGTCACCACCATCGCAATCTTAAACAGCACACAATCACCAGTGTCTCCACCTTCAACCAACATCCTTCTTAAATCCCAACTCCAATCCAAACTAAAGAGCTGCTACCAACCCCTCCCGCGATGGGTTCAACCATACAAACCACCTTTATAGGATCCTCCACCGAACTCCATCTTATCCAGTTTAAAATTCAAAATTCTGAAAGCTGAAATTTAAAATTTGTCGACCACCAACAGAAGCTCAATTGGGTAAGCCAAAAAGGAAAGCTGGAACAAAACAACCTAAACTGATTATAGATGTCAACCAACCTCCTTGGTCTGAAATTTGGGTCTGCGGCTCTTTGCAATCCACAATAGGTAACGAGCAGTCGAGCAGCGATGAGTTGATGGGCGCATCTATGAAGAACCGATACTTCTCCGAGAGCCACATACTCGCACCACGTGTAACGCCCCAGTCTACTCTCTACTGTGGGTGCGCTACAGGTTTGCAGACCAGTGACCCCAACCCATCTCCACGGATCTGATTGGCCGCAGCCGCTAATTTCAATGGTGGGTTGTTGAAGTTGGGTCTCGAACCGCAAACCACCCTTCGATGAGGGAAACTCAAGTTAAGCGGGTAGTGCGGGGACTTCCAGGAGGTCACCCATCCCGCCACCCCTCTCCCAAGCACGCTTAACTATGGATTTTTCCACTTCTCATCACCTCAACTGCCCGCTTTACTTGAGTTTCTCTCATCGAAGGGAGGTTGCGGTCTGCAACACTCCGTCGGTGGGCATGGAGAGGGGTTGTGGTATACGGTTTGCAAACTAGGTGAGGATGACCTTTTCGAACTGCGTGTTGGGGGTGTCGGCGGTCGTCCTTTCGAGTTGTGTGTTGGGGAGGCTGCTACACTGCGAACGTTTCTGGTACCAATATGCTTCAAGCACTCGGTGGATGTATCTATTACTCTACGAATACGCTTGATTTTGTGATAGGAGTCAACTTCCCTAAAGTAAACAAAACTAGCTCTATGTCAAGTGGAACTGCGAATAGGAAAGTAGATGATAAAAGCTCTACTAGTTTTTTCAAGAGAAGTGAAAAAACTCAATCTACAATCAACAACATTTTCAAAAAGGGTGGGCTAGAGGAATCATGTAATGATATTGCTTTGTTCATCTACAACAACGCAATACTATTTAATGTGGTAAAGAGTGATGAATTTCACAAGATGTGCGAGTCTATTTCAAGATAGGGATTGGGTTTCAAACCACCGTCTTATCATGAAGTTAGGGTCAAATATTTGAATCAACAATATGATTTGACAATGGAGACTCTTGTTGAACATAAAGTTCATTGGAAGAAGCTGGGATGCACAATAATGACTGATGGGTGGACGGATAAAAGAAGAACACTAATAAATTTCTTAGTGAACAGCTTTATGGGAACAGCTTTTCACAAATCTATTGATGCATCTCAGATGACTAAAACAGCAGACAAGATCTTTCAGATGATTGACGACATTGTGGAGGAGGTAGGTGAAGAAAATGTTGTCCAAGTAGTGACAGATAATGCTGCAAACTACAAAGCTGCCGGAGAAATGTTGATTGCTAAAAGGAAAAAGTTGTATTGGACACCTTGTGTCGCGCACTGCATAGACTTGATGTTGGAGGATGTGGAGAAGAAGATAGTTGTGCATCATGAAACAATTCCAAGGGCTAGGAGAATTACAACTTATATTTATTCAAGAACTAATCTCATATCTATGTTGAAAAAATTTACAAAAGATAAAGATTTGGTTAGACCAGGAATGACTCGCTTTGCCACAACATATCACACTTTGGGATGCCTTCATGATAAGAAACTTCCATTGATACGAATGTTTAACTCAAATGAATGGAAGGGTAGTCGATTTGCAGCTTCAAGAAATGGAAAATTGATTGAAAAGTGATTATGGATAGAGAGTTTTGGAAAAATAATGTTATTTGCTTGAAGGGGGCATACCCATTGATGAAGGTGCTGCGATTGGTTGATTCAGATGAGAAGCCTGCCATGGGATTCATTTATGAAGAAATGGATAGGGCCAAAGAGATAATTGCACAGGCATTTGATGGTGTGCAAAAATAGTAAGTTGGTTTTATTAAATTGTTGATTTGCTCTCTTGTAGTATTGTTTTAACTTTTAATTTATTTGAAATTTTTTCATTGTTTAGTTATCAACCAATATGGAAGGTTATTGATGCAAGACGGGACAAGCAACTCCATCGGCCCTAACATGTTGTTGGCTATTATTTGAAACACCAATTTAATTACAGTCCTACATTTAAGACAGATTATGAAATAAAACGTGAACTATATGACAGTATTGAAAGAATGACGGGAGAAACGTAGATGAAATTTCAAAAATTGATTGTCAGCTTGAGGATTTTAAGAATAAAAGACAATTTTTTGGATCTTTAGTTGTCAAAACCGAAATTAATATCAAAACTCCAGCAGCATGGTGGGATTCATATGGGGAGGAACATCCAGAACTTCAGAAATTTGCTCTTCGTGTGCTGAGCTTGACTTGTAGTTCCTCTGGATGTGAAAGGAATTGGAGTGCCTTTGAAATGGTATATTTTAATAAATAAGAAATCTTTTATATGTTGCATTTAAATTATGTTATGTAAATTAACTTTTTTTAGGTACACACAAAAAGAGAAATCGCTTAAAGCAGAAGACTATGAATGATGTCATCTTTGTGATGACAAATTCAAGATTGGGCAAGATGAAAAAAAAAAGGAGTGCGGATAATTACAATTTTGATGATATCCTTTCAGATGATGAGTGGATTGTTGAAGATGAAGACAATCTGATGGTTGCAGGAGAGGAAGAAGAGGCTCCAAATGAAGCGGATTTGGATACTTCTGATTTCATTGGAGAACTTGTTGGCGCTGCAGAAGAGGACGAAGAGGCAGAGCAACTGATGGTTGAAGGAGATGAAGATACTTTTGGGGAAAATTTAAATTTTGACTTGAGTGATTTTCTTTAAAGTAGGATTGAACATTATTTACTTTTTGGTATGTAATATTTTAATGTGATGGTATGGTATGCGACTATGCATCTATATCTTTTATATTAATATTTTGATGTGATGGTAATATGGTATCATTGGTAATTTGGTATGGTATAAAATATTATAGTTTTATTTGATGGTATGTAGATTGTTACATATTTCTCATATTTTTGATTTAATTTTTATTAAAATACGATCTTGTGATCCGTGTCGATCCTACGTTTTAAGATCTTAGGGATGCCTCCCGATCTTAGTTAAGATCTCGATCTTCACAACATTGTCGTTGATGTGGTCGATCACGGCAAGTGTACCGGTCGTTCAAGTAATATAAAACGAGTAGATTTCCCTGAGTATCGATCTCGAAGGAATGCAGGTTAGGATGTGTAATTCTCTTGTTTAGAAAATTAATTATAAAGATTTAAGAAAATGAGCTTTGATTTGGTTTGCGATTGCAAATAATAAAAACTACTAAACTAGTGTGGGACGCAGGCACTACGTCGCAAGGTGAATGGAAACTATGCAGGCCGCTATGCCGGAACCAGTAAATGCGTCGCAAGGTGATAGCAACTTTGGCCATCCCGCTATCGGAACCAAGGGCTGGATCAGGAGTTTGGCAATCCTCTTACATGTGAGTGAGACGATCTAGAATTTGCCTCAACAGCTAGGCAGTGGCGTCTCCAGAAGCGCCTCCCGCATAAGAGGTAGTCTGCTTGCGTTGCGATCGCTTAGGATCCATCTAGAAAGAGACACAGGGGAATCGAGTAAGCGAACAGTCAAGCTAAATAGAAAGGATTGAGATTAGAGGTTCTAGTTTGTTAATACTGTTGAATACGTAAATCATGTAATAGTTACAGCATTTTCATTGGACAACTCTAGGTAATGATCGTGTAAATACAAATGCGACAATAAAATCGCGTGGGATAGAATAATGCTTTGTGAAATTCATGTGTATACAATCGTCATTTGTTGTTATTAGCTTAACACTTATACGATGATTTATGTTATGCATGCAATGCAGTTTTGCCTAAAATGCATTCCTAAGAATGTTCATGAATGGATACACATGTCATGTTAAATGCTTGTATCGCTTAACACGTCATGCATATTATGATACTAATGTCATCGCATTTGAAAATATTAAACTGCTCGTATACATTTAATATTCACAAACGGTGTATATCCTAGTGAAAATTCATATGCACATAAATGTTAAGTTTGCTCATAACCCCTTAACATTCGTGTGGATATTACTGATGCTTATGAGTGTAGTGTGAGTGTTTCAGCCTTGAACAACAGACAACGACAAGGTGAGTGAAGAAATGATGTATGTGTATATTTTTATATATGTAAGCAGAGTGTGTGTAACATCCACCTATACTCACCGCATTATCAACATAGCGGAGGAAGAACCAGGATAAAGAAGGGGGGTGGTAGTTGTTGTTTATAATTATCCGTCGTTCTAGGTACCTGCATCAGAGATCAAGGGATAAGAATAAAGACAGCTTTTATTAAGTCTGGGGGAGATGCCGCCACTTGGCTCCATCAGCACTCCATGTCTACATCAATGACAGCTAAGAAGGATCTGCTGCTAATACAGTTGTTACCTTTAATAACTTTGTAATTAGTATAAATAAGGGATTAGTCTCTGTAATAATGTTTTAAGGAATTAATGAAAGCAGAATTTCTTCTTACCTCCTCCTCCCTGTCTCTCTCTCACCTTTCCGGCCACCTCTGGGCCTTTCCTTTATCTCTTCCACCTCCCCCCCTCTGAATATTGTTACATTTTGGTGCTCTCGTTCTTGACCTCATCTTCCCGTTACCAATGGTCGTCGGAACAAGATCTCATGGTGGCGACCACCACACCAACGACGTTTCTCAGGAAATTCAAGATGAACAGCACATAAGGCAGACGCAGATCGACACCTTGCGTCGCTACATGCAATCATAGAACAAGCTCTTAACTCAACAAATCATGGCCACCAGAGAACAGTTTTGGAATCAACATGAAGAATTAAGAGCCGAATTACGGACATACATGGAGACTATTCAATGCTCTATGGATCTTCAAAATTCTCGCTTGCAAAAACAGCACGAAAACGCTACCGTACAATCTTCTGCATGAATCTTGGGAGCCTCTCCGCCTCCCGAGCCTCAAATTCAGGTTGTTTCTGCTCAACCTAAAATACTATTTATTTCTTGTCCACGTTTTTCAGACGGTGATCCTACCGATTGGTTATACGATCTTAGACTTTTTTTTCAATACAACACAATAGATCCTCAGGAATTTTTACTATACGCGGAGTTACATCTCGATAAACCTGCCACTCGTTGGTATCAGGTCATTCTTGTCGATCACCCAGCCTTGACATTTGATTTCTTTGTTAAAGCTATTCTCCAACATTTTGGCCCTTGCGCTTACGAAAACCCTCAAGGCGCTTTAACAAAATTAACACAAACGACGTCAGTTTTGAATTACAAAATAGATTTTGAGGATTTGAAGAATAGAGTTCCAGGTCTAGACCCTACATTTCTAACTAACATGTTTATCTACGGATTCCAACCACACATTCAGAGCCAAGTTCTTATCCATGAGCCTACGGAACTCGATCGAGCATTTGTCATGGCTAGAATGTTCGAAGCACAACACCTTAAACTCAAAAACTCACCCCACAAACGTACAAACTCAACACTAATTATCATACAAGACAAAATATGTGGCAAACAAATACGTCAAGACAAAACCTTTTACCAAATAACACCAAATAGCAATTTATTAAAAAACTGTCCCCCCGAGAATTTCAGATTAGACGGGAGAAAGGACTTTGCTACAATTGCGACAAAAAATTTCAACCGGGTCATAAGTGTCGTGGAAAAGGAACGCTGTGATATTTTCAAGGGACTGACGATGAAGATTTCCCCGAATCATTAGACCAACTAACGGATGTAGATAACTTTATATCGGACATATTTCACCGGACATATTTCAAACACTCTCACTGAAATTCTAGTAGACAGTGGCAGCTCACATAACTTTATATCGCCTATGATGGCTAAATTCCTAAACCTGCATATTTACATAATACCAGAATTTGCAGTACGAATGGGAAATGGTTCAACCATCAAATGTAAGGGTGTTTGTAAGGATACTCAGTTGTTCATCCGGGCTACTCAATTTAAGGTCCAGTTATACGGTTTAGACATATCAGGAGCGGACATAATTTTGCGAGATCGTTGGTTACGACCATTAGGGCCTATAACCACAGATTACTCAAACTGACTATGTATTATATAGGCACGTATGGACTAATTTATCTTATGGGTCATCATAATTACCCTGATAGCCAAATTTCATTATCGCAACTATCCCGTTTATTATTCTTACAACCCTCAGCAACTTGTTGTTGATCGCTTCCGAAATTAACTTTCCCACTACACTAACAACACCCAATGACCCATCAAACTTGCCTCAGGAATTTAAGATTTGCCTTCACAAGGATGAACAATTATTCACCGAGCCTTCATCATTACCACCAAAAAGGGACATAGATCACCACATTAATTTAGAAACAGGAGCTCAAGCCCCTAATATAAAATCTTACTGTTTCCCATATTATCAAAAAAATGAAATCGAATGACTAATTATCGAAATGCTACACAAAAACCATATCCGACCTAGCACCTTGAGTTTTTCTTCACCAGTTCTTCTAGTCAAAAAGAAATACGGCACTTGGAGGTTCTGTGTGGATTACAGAGCCTTAAATAAAATTACCATAAAAGATCGATTCCAAGTTCCCACGATCAAAGAATTATTAGATGAATTACATGATGCCCGATATTTTTCAAAACTAGATCTTCGTTCTGGCTATCACCAGATACGAATGGCCGAACACGATATTCACAAAATAGAGTTCAGAACACACCAAGAACACTACGAGTTCACTGTATTGCCCTTTGGATTATCAAACGCCCCTTCCACCTTCCAGGCCTTGATGAATAAAATTTTTCAACCATATTTACGGAAGTTTATAGTTGTTTTTTGATGATATATTACTTTACAGTGCGTCCATAGCTGATCATTATAGTCATCTTCATAAAACTTTAGAAATACTATCACAAAATAGCCTTTACCTTAAACTAAGCAAATGTTCATTTTTATCAACTTCTATTGAGTTTTTAGGATACCAGATATCTCAGGGCTAGGTTGGCCCAACTCAATCTAATTTAGATGTTATTTGAAAAATCCATGTACCCAAGACACAAAAAGATATTAGAGCTTTTTTAGGATTAACTGGTTGCTATAGAAAATTTATCAAAAATTACGCCACAATTGCATATCCCTTAACCAAATTACTTAAACAAACTCATTTTAACTGGACCCCCAATACCCAAAACGCTTTTGACATTTTAAAACAAAGTTTGCTTAACCCCACTGTTCTAGCTCTACCCAACTTCAATTTGTCATTTCAACTAGAAACGGATGCATTTGGATTAGGAGTTAGCGCAGATTTATTACAACAAAATAAATCTGTAGCATACTTTAGTAAAAAACTGACGATGCAAATGCAGCAAAAATCCACGTACGTACGAGAAATGTACGCCACAATTACAGATATAGCAAAATGTCGCCAATATCTCTTAGGACATAAATTCATTATTCACACAGACCATCAGAGTCTCCACAACTTATTGACACAAGATCTACATACACCCGAGCAACACATTTTCATTTCAAAACTATTAGGTTATGATTATACAATTAAATATAAGATAGGCAAACATAACATTGTTGCTGATACATTGTCCCGTATAGATCCAACTCCAGAACAACACCCGGGTATGAACCTGAATGTTCTGTCTGCTCCAATCTCCCATCTTTTGAGTGGATTGGAACAAGACTATGAAACGGATGAGTATACACAAAGGCTAATACACCAAATTAGGGATACACCACACTTACAGCCAAATTGTCACTTAAGGGACCTTACATATATCACAAGCACAAAATATTCATTCCAGAAAAATCTGCACTAAGACTAACACTCATAAAGGAGGCACACGATAGTTTATGGGGGGTCATTCTGGAGTTAGGGGAACAACTTTTAGACTACAGAAACAATTTCATTGGCCAAACATGATTAAACAAGTCGAAAACTACATTAAGCAACGTGACCTATGCCAAAAGGCTAAACCAAGCAACCACCTACCTTACGGAGTTTTACAACCACTTCAAACACCTGACAAATTATGGACGGATCTAACTATGGATTTTATCACTAACTTGCCTAACTCAAATTCATATAGAATTATTATGGTTGTGGTAGATCGTTTTTCAAAGGCAGTCCATTTTGCTCCAGTCAAAACTTTAACTGGACCTACAATCGCTTCCTTATTTTGGGAAAACGTAGGCAAACTTCATGGCATTCCTGAATCCACAATTACGGATCGGGACACCATTTTTTTAAGTGATTTTTGGAAAGAATTGTTCCGCTTACAGGACACACAACTGAAATATAGTTCAGCATATCACCCTCAAACGGATTGGCCAACTGAACGAATAAATCGATCCCTCGATCAATATCTGAGATTATTTTGTAATCATAACCCAAAAAACGGTCTACATATCTTAGTTTCGCGGAATATTTTATCAATACGTCATTTACCATCGGCATGACTCCATATGAGGTCATGTTCGGTCGAACTCCCCCTGGTTTACTATTTTACAGCCCAAGGAGCACAACCAATGAAGCAGGCGAATAACAGTAACCTTGCGGGTAGCAGGCGAATAACAGACATAACCCTTCTGAGTGCGCGAGTACCCCACAAAGATATGCTTGGTGGCACGAGGGTCAAATTTGTCTGTGGAGGGACCGAGGTGGTGAACGTGGCAGGTACACCCAAACACCCGGGGAGGAACGGGAAAAGGCGGAGTTGTGGGAAAGAGGAGGCTGAAGGGAGTAGCATACTGGAGGACGGAAGACGGGAGACGGTTGATGAGGAAGCAAGTCGTGGAGAGCGCGTAGTTCCAGTATGGTTTGGGAACCTGCATTTGAAGCATAAGGGAGCGAGCGACATCAAGAAGGTGACGATTCTTGCGCTCGGCGACACCATTCTGTTGTGGAGTGTACGGACACGAGGTTTGGTGAAGAATGTCGAACTCAGAGCAGAGAGTGGCAAAGGTATGGCTGGTGTACTCCCGCGCATTGTCAGTACGAATAGTGCGAATAGGCGCAGAGAACTGAGTGCGAGTCTCAAGTATGAAAGCCCGGAATACGCGGGGAAGTTCAGAGCGATCACGAAGGAGATATAACCACGTCATGCGAGAGTAATCATCAATAAAAGTAAGAAAATACCGATAGCCAGAAATACTAGTAAATTTGTACGGACCCCATATATCGGAGTGTACTAAAATAAAAGGAGCGGAGCTCCGAGTACAATGAGGAGGGAACGATGAACGGGGCTGTTTGCCCAAAATACATGTGTCGCAGCGAAAAGCAGGGAGAGTAACATCAGGAAGAGCCTTCCGGAGGACTGTAAGAGGAGCATGTCCCAGACGGAGATGCCAATCCGAAGAGGAGATAGATGCGAGGACAGTGGGAGAGTCGTCAAGAAGATAAAGCTCATTCTGCAGCCGTCCTCTACCAATGATAGTCCGCGTCTGCTGATCCTGTATGAGAAAAGAAGAAGAAGTAAATGTCACGGAGTAATTAGAATCAGTAGTAAGGCGACCAACAGAGAGTAAATTGAAAGAAGAGCCCGGAACATGTAGAGCCGAGCGCAGGAGGAGAGAAGAGGTGAGAGAAATATCAGCACATCCAGAGACTGGAACCGATGCCCCATTAGCGACAGTAATGTATTTCGGGTGAGGTGAAGACAAGTACTGAGGTGGCCTAACAGAGATGATATGATGAGTGGCACCAGAATCAAGGATCCAGCGCGTGCCAGAGGATAGGCAGGCGATACCTTCATTGGATATAGAGGCAGCAGAGGCAACCGAGGCAGGCGGACGGCTGAGCAAGTCATGAAGATGCTGGAGCTGAAGACGAACCTCGTCGAGATCAGTACGAGAGGAAGCAGAGTCGATAGTAGCAGCAGAGGCTTGCGGACGAGGAGGTCGGCCATGTTTGCGATAGCATGTGGCCTCAAGATGGCCATCTTTACCGCAGAACGAGCACTTAGGCCTAGACCGGCCACCTCGACCCCGGCCGCGAGAGTCAGAGCGGCCACCACGGGCAGAAAAGGGAAGAGGCAATAAGGGAGCTGGTGCCTGTTGAACAAGGGCCGGAGAAGGAAGTCCGGGAACATCCGGAGGCGGGGAGACTTTGAGAAGCATTGAGCACACATCGGAAAAAGATGGTGTAACGGTAGAGGAGAGGATGTGAGCCCGGACACTGTGAAGATGAGGTGGTACCCGGGCCATCATCATGGCGATACCCACAGCTTCCTTTTGGGTACGTTGAGCAGCAAGATCTAAAGTGGGAGGCTGATGGTGGATCCAAGCCTCAACCAGAGACCGGGCCTGAGCAACAAAGGACGTCAGGTCGGTTGCGCCACTGCTATCAAGGGCCTGGAGAGCAGTGATGATATCATATAGATGGTGGAGACTATCCTTGCCAGAGTAGAGGGTGTGGAGCTCGTCCCACATGCCTTTGGCTGTCTCATGATACATGGTCAGGCGATAAGATTCGCCATCAAGAGAGTTGAGAAGCCAAGTCTGCACACGCCCATCATTGCGTAACCATTCCTCAGTAGGGATACCGATAACGGTCTGAGTCAAGTGATGAAGGAACCCCTTTGACTGAAGGACACGGCGAACCGAGTGTGCCCATTCCACAAAGTTCTTCTTGCCAGTGAGCGAAATTGTAGTGATCTGAAGCTCGTCGCGGACTTCCTGGAGAGAGGTCGGGCGTTCAGGAGGAGGAACTGCCGTGCCGACTGAGTCCGCAGATGTAGACATGGGGGCGACCTGGAGGAGAGGAAGCGGAAAGACAGCGGACTGGATGAGGTCGCGGCGAGCTGGAGGAGGCCGCGGCGAGCTGGAGGAGGCCGCGGCGGACTGGAGGAGGCAGCTGCGGACTGGAGGAAGCCGCGGTGTGCACAGAGACGCTCAGCAAGGAGCGGACTAGGTGAGGCCGCGGCGGACTGGAGGAGGTCGCGGTGAGCACAGACGCTCAGCAAGGAGCGGACTAAGAGAGGCCGCGGCGGACTGGATCAGACCGCGGCGGACTGGATCAGACCGCGGCGGACTGGATCAGACCGCGGCGGACTGGATCAGACCGCGGCAGACTGGATCAGACCGCGGCGGACTGTAGCGAGCTGAGAAGAGAGGACAAGCCGGGGAAGCACGGCACGACGCGGGAACAAGAGAGCGACCGCAGCGGGCTGGACCAGTCCGCAAGACTGAAAGAACGCAGAGAGGCGAGCCCGCGGCGGACAGGGAAAAGAACTTGGCCGCCTGAAGAGGAAGGAGAGCAGCCGCAAGCAGGGGAGAAGTGAGGACAGAAGGAGGCCGCTGCGCTTACGGCGGACGAAAGAGACCAAGAAGAGGAGGCGAATACCGAGTTCGCAGCGGACAGAAGGAGACCGAGGGATCGAGGTCGCCGAGGTCGCGCCGGACAAGAAGAGGCCGCAGCGGACTAGGGGAAGCAGTGGACCTCACAGGATCCGAGAGAGGGCTATAAAGAGGGGCCAGAGGAGGAAGGAAGAGGAGGGAAGAGGAGTGGTTCCACGGGAGGAGAGGAAGCGGTCTGGACAAGGGAGGCCGCAGGGGTGATGCGACTAGGAGGTGCGGACACACACACGCAGGCCGCAGAGATCGCAGGCCGCAGGGCGGATAGGAAAGGGAGTCCGCAGGAGTCCGGAACCTGGCTCTGATACCATGCAGAAATGGAGAAAGCCAACCTTGTATATATGTCCACTTAGTACAAATACAAAGAATGAGTACATATATATAGATGAGAGAAAGAGAGAGAAAAGTCATATACACAATGTGGGACTAAATAGAGGAGAGAAAAACAATAAATGTTATACAAATGGGTCTAGTTTAAGTGGGCTTTTCCAACAAGTCTAATTGATTTAAACATACATAATATAATAAATATATGTGATTTAAGCATATACTTCTACTTTGTTAATATAACATAAAATAAAATAGAGCACGATATATTTAAAGGTCGTGTCGACCAATATATCGGAAAAAATCGAATATGTCAGTCTATATTTTACAAAACGACAATCTATATTTTTAGAAAAAAAATATTATTTTGTCCTCAAAAATGAAGTGTCGGGAGATATGTCGGATATGTCAGAGGACATTTAAAACAATGGATTTGACAGCTTCAATACCCAGGAAGCACTTAAGATTCCCTAGGTCTTTCACCTCCAATTCCCTTGTCAGTCCTTCCTTCAGAGTTTGGATCTCATTCATATCATCGCTTGTTTGAATAATATTGTTCACATAAATGACGAGAACAGTCAATTTACACGTCATGTGCTTAATGAACAGCGTGTGATCGGCATTGCTCTGCGTGTAACCAAATGTCGTCATGGCCCTATGGTACATACAAAACCAGGCACTAAAAAACTGTTTCAGGTCGTATAGGTCTCCTTCAACCTGCGAACCTTCCCTCCAGATCCTTCATGAGCTAAACCAGCATGTAGAGACATATATACCTCCTCCTCTAGATTCTCATGAAGAAATACATTCTTCACATCAAACTAACTGAGGTCTCATTCTTTACAGACCACACAAAAGAGCAAGACTCTTATGAAATTCATTTTTGCTATTGATGAAAAAATTCCTAGTAATAAATTCTAGTAAAAATCTGTGGAGCCTCTAGGCACACATCTTACCTTGTATATTTTGACATTTCCTTGAGAATTTTGCCGAACCGAAAAGACACGCTCACACCCATGACCCAACAACAATCTTCCCTTGACAAAGGCGCCCCAAATCCCACGTGCAGTTTTTTTCAAGAGCCCACATTTCCTCAAGCAACAATTCTTGCCACTTATGGTGATTAAGGGATTCCTGCAAAAATGGTGAAATTGACATATAGGACAAGGAGACAAAGGCATTATGTAAGCAGATAAAGAATCATGTCACAAACCGGGATAAAGGATGTTGGGTAGAAGTACGAGTACTTCTAGGGTCTAAAAATAGATCTGTGTCAGTTCTAGAATCATGGGTGAAGCCTGTGTGTTTATACTCTTGTTCCTCCGAGTGTAGATCTGCAAAGAGTGAGGAGATATCTCCTGACCATTGGGGGAAATAGGGAAATAGGGATAGGGAATTGATATGAGGGAGGAATGTGTAGAGGAATATGAAGGGAACTCACCTCCATCATAGTTAAGGGTTCCCCCTGAATTAGGTCTCATGGTAAGCCTCTGATTCTCAAAGAATGATGTCCATAGTAACAAAGGTCTTCTTGATCACAAGATGAAAGCATTTGTATTCTTTTTTTGTGGGAGAATACCCAATAAAGACACTTCATGGTTCAGAAATCAAATTTGGACTTGTGATGTACATGAACAAAGCGCGCGCACACAAAAATACGAGGATGAAGTTGAGTGGGAGTAACCTGGAGAGTATGAGGGAATTTTTAGGTCCAAGGGCACAAGTAGACACGTTGAATGAAGTAAGCAACAATAAGAACAACATACCCTCAATAATATTTAAGGAGGTACATCTTAAGTAAAAGGCATCATCCACTTCAAGAAGAAGACGATTTCTATGCTCTGCCACCCTATTTTGAGCGGAAGTGTGGGCACAAGGGATTTGGTAGATAATGCCAAGATTGTTGAGGCATCTCTCAAACTAAGAATCAATGTACTCGCGAACATTATCACCATGTAAGCTTTTAATAATGTTAAACTGGGAGGCTATCATTTTTTGGGAAACGCTGAAAAAATACTTCATTTTTGTTTTTCATTAAATAAACTCAAATAATACGTGAAAAACAGTCTGTGGAAGTATCAAATCAAGAATATCCAAAAATAAAGACAAGGAGCAAGAACCTCAAACATCAGTATGAGACTACGAGTAATAACAAAAATTGTAGTACTATGCAGGAAAATGTAATTAAATGAAGTTAATCAATGTTTACTAAGTTCACACGCATCACTATTAAAGGTTTTAAATAACAAATTAGACATAATAGAAAAAAGAAGTTTCATAATAGAGATAAAAGGAAGTCATGGGCGATAGTGTCAGGAATCTAGAGCAACTGACTGATTAGGGAAAGAATTGTTCCGCTTACAGGACACACAACTAAAATATAGTTCAGCATATCACCCTCAAACGGATTGGCCAACTGAACGAATAAATCGATCCCTCGATCAATATCTGAGATTATTTTGTAATCATAACCCAAAAAACGGTCTACATATCTTAGTTTCGCGGAATATTTTATCAATACGTCATTTACCATCGGCATGACTCCATATGAGGTCATGTTCGGTCGAACTCCCCCTGGTTTACTATTTTACAGCCCAGGGAGCACAACCAATGAAGCAGCTGCAGCAACATTGGAAAAGTGGGGAAAAATTATTCAGCAACTTAAACAGAATTTACAAATCTCGCAGCAAAGAATGAATACCTATGCAGATAAAAAAAGGAAGGAACTACAGCTACAGCGAGGGGCATGGGTGGTCCTTAAACTGCACCCTTATAGACAACTACCAATCGCTTGCTCTAACAACAAAAAATTGGGCCTGAAATTTTATGGTCCATACAAAGTGTTGGAGGTCATCGGACAAACAGCTTATTGACTGGACCTCCCTCCCGAAAGTAAAATCCACCCAGTTTTTCACATCTCTGTGCTCAAACCATACATAGGAGAATCAGGGCCTCAATCGGTTGACCTTCCAAACCATCAATGGAGAAACAACCCGCTTCATGAGTCAATAGCTATTGTGTCTACTCGGGAAATTTCGCGACAAGGAAAAGAAATATAGCAGGGATTAGTGCAGTGGAAGGGAAGGGACTTCCACCGGAAGATAGCACTTGGGAAGAATTATCTTCCTTAGAAGATTTTTCCAGCTTCTAACGACAAGCTGGAAATGAGGAAGGAACGTCATGGAAGACAAAGGGACAGCGAAGTAAAAGAAAACCGCAAAACAAAAAAACCGAGAACAACAAAAATACGGGGGACGACGAAGTACCACCACCCCTCTAAAAGACAGTTTCAGAAGAGAAAAAAAATAAGGAAAGGGAAAGATATTTCCACAGCGTTAGCTCACCTAGCCACAATAAGAGTAGCAGAATCAGTTTTCCTACAGGAAGTTACCTCTCCAATATCTGCTCTCACCAGAATCATCTTCTGTCTTCTACCATTATTAAGCTAGGTTGCTTCACCGCCGAAGAAAACCTCCATCCCCGCAGCTAGGGTTTCCAGAAAGCCAACTTTGGCGAAGACGCTGAGGACAGCGTCAGTTTTAAAGAGGGCGGTAATGTAACACACCCACGTACACTCACCGCATTATCAACACAACGGAGGAAGAACCAGGATAAAGAAGGAGGGTGGTAGTTGTTGCTTATAATTATTCGTCGTTATGGGTACCTGCATCAGAGATCAAGGTATAAGAATAAAGACAGCTTTTATTAAGGTTGGGGGAGATCCCGCCACTTGGCTCCATCAGCACTCCTTGTCTACAAAAATGACAGCTAAGAAGGATCCACTGCTAATATAGTCGTTACCTTTAATAATTTTGTAATTAGTATAAATAAGGGATTAGTCTCTGTAATAATGTTTTAAGGAAATAATGAAAGCAGAATTTCTACTTACCTCCTCCTCCCTGTCTCTCTCTCACCTTTCCAGCCACCTCTGGGCCTTTCCTCTATCTCTTCCACCTCTCCCCCTCTGAATATTGTTACAGTGTGCTATACGCGGGTCGTGATGTCATAGGCATGGGCGAAGAAAATTCCATGTCTGTTAGCTAGGAGCTGAAATTATAATGTTAATTTTAAAATAATTAATTTGAGAAAACTAGTTTTGTTTTTATGCGGAAGGTTTAGGGTAAAGTTGATGTACATGCACTTTAATAAAATCTCATGTCACACACAGTACTGATAAAAATGTAAATGCAATGGACCAAATAAGTGAACATATCATTAATATTAAATTTCCGTACATCAGAAATAGTCCATCAGTTGTCCATGACTCAAAAGAAAGTAGTTGATCATAATTATTATATAGAACCTGATACAGTGACAAAAGGTAAACCTCCAGGAACACAGAAACTTGACGCGACTCGGGCTCAGGTGGTAGGCGACGGAGTTACAAACGCTAAGGCAAATTCCAAAACAAGGAGGAAAATGCCTCAGAATATAGGAATAAACAGTGAGCAAGTCATAAATTAAAGTTTGTACACAGGTAAACAAAAATATTAGAGTACTAATTTATCTTATAGCAAAGCTAGAAAAAATTAGGCGGCGGAAACCATCACACTCCCTGTTTCCTCAGTCATGGCCTTATTTTTGGTTTCCCTACACGCTCGCTTCAATCGCATTGACAATGTCGTGAATGGCCTCCTCGTCATGGCACACGTGATTTGTCGTTGGCTCCTTCCTCCAGCCGACTAGCCATTATACCCTAACACCGATGAGTCGCCGCTCCACGCCTCGCACATGGACATTCCAACTCTGTCTCCACCCAGACGCCCACTATCTTGGTGTCTCAACACGGGCGCACGAGCTCTAGGTCCCTTCCTCATCGCAGCATACCAAGCTGCTTCCGTTGTGCTATCCACGACTGATCTTATCCATGTTTCCGAAGCAACAGCCGGCAAGTCAGCTCAACCACTGCAGATAAATGGCGCCCTGCCCCTCCTCACACTGCTAAGTGAAATTTGGATCCATCCGCCTTCATCCCCCTCTACTAGTGCGGATTAGGGTGAAGTGACTTCCCATTCAAAAAGGCGTCTCCGCATAACTCACAGCTTGGACAACTTGATGTTGGGTGTTGGCCACACATTCGCATGTCCTCTAGCGTTTTGAGCAACCTTGCACCAGTCCGCCATAGCCAAGGGTTCGGTGTGCACTTTTGTTCTGAGCAGAAGGCCTCGCGTTGTCGTCGTATACTCCGCAGAGGTTTTCCCTAGGAGCATACGTGCCTTAAATTCACTGACGCCTCGGGAAACCGGGTTCTAGCAGATGCATGTTATAAACAAGGGCGAATTGGAAACCAGGAAGCCACGCCATCGAATGGCCAGATGCAGAGCTGGGTCGCCAGAGTTATGAAGGAGGAGCTTCGCTTCCAAAACATGTGTCTCCTCCTTCTGATCTTGATCCCCTTTCCTGGTTTGATTTGATTTGCCTTTTTTCCTTATTCAGCCTTGTTACCCCTAGGGGATGAACTCAGGCGTACTTGGCCGCCCCAGGCTTCTAGTTTATGCAACCTTGTCCCCTTCCTTTTCTTTTCCTTGAGCCTCCCACCAGCTTCCCCACTTTTTTGTTATTATTCTCCATTTGTCACCCCTTTCACAGCTCCCTTCTCCTCAATAAATCACATGTCGAGCTTTCCTCCACCCAACCACAATATGGGCCCACCTTTTGTTTTCCCCTTATTGTCTCCTTTTTCTTGTCCGAATGGAGCTCTCCACCGCCATCGGCTTCTTTTTCGCCTTGCGCGCCCACCATTTCCATTCCGCTCCAACTTTTTCACAACGGTAATTGTTGTGTGTCCATTAGACCCTGGCCCATACAAATTCCCTTTGTGTTTTTCAACGCATTTCGCCTTAGCCTGAAATCGTGGCCCACCTGGCACGTTTTGCACCCTACATCCGCATCGTCATGCATCGCTATGTTCTTCGTCCTTGCAATGGTCATTCCAGCCACCGAACACTTACATCTGAACTCTGATCGCTTGTTTCAGCTTTGATCGAGGACCAAGCCCATCTGGCATGCACCTATAGCCGAGGTAACCTTCTGGTCCGGCCCACCATGCTCCACTTGGCCAACAAGCTCTGTTTGTGGCCTGTCATTACACCTCTCGAACCGTACCATGTTAGTCCCTTCGCCAATTTCAGTCAAGTTTGTCATAGCTATGCCACCCCCAGATCGACACGGCGGCACTACGCTTCTAAATTCAGCAGAACAACCCACTAGAGGAGTCTCCCGAGTCTCCACGTCACGCTCATGGGACCCTTACCGACTCGACCCGGAGGACAAGGTCAATTTTAAAGTCGGGGTGTTGATACGTATTTGCGGGAGTCACTCTATAGCTTGTTTCTTTATTGTCTTAATTAGGCATTACTTTACCCTTTAAATATTTTGTCATGTGGTGTGGGGCTCCATCTATATGAGGTGACCTAGGGTTGGAGTCATATCATCTTGGGAGTATTGGTTGTTTGTCTCTCTTGGAGAGAGGAGTGCTTTGGAGGGCCCGGCCTTCAGGTGCTTGGCGGGAACCTATCTCCCATTTGTATGTGCGTTTCCTTTATTATTGCAATCTAAGTTCTCATTCGTTTTGTTCTTGATATGACTACGGCGTATCATTATATGCCAATATCACTTGGATAGTTGCTTTCTAATATATAAATTCCAACCTTTTTATTTTACCTAGTTTTTTGTTAACTTGTGATCATACTAGCATGGCATAGGTCCATGTCGTAACTGAGATAGTATCTCCCTAGTAGCCCCAACTGTTGTACGGGAAAGCTCGACTAGATTTCAGAGTTGGAGACACATAATAGGATAGACATTTTGTTCTCTAACACGTGATCCTTTTGAAAAAAAATAAGGGAAAGTTATTCAATTATATCTAGCTTATCTCATTCCTAATGTTGTATAATAGATATACATTACTTTCTTCATAAGTTGGAACACCTTTAGAAAGATAAAATTTTATCGATTTTTTTGCATGCAAATAAACAATTCTATTATTTGCCTTTTTATTAGATACTTTCCGAACCTATACTTCTACCGGCATAATCATCTGCAATTTTTGTAAATGATGCTTGCATCACTGGTCAAACATTGTAATGCAGTGGCGGGTCGACTCAGGATGGACACACTAAATACAATCCTGCATGCAATGTGATATGATGTAAATGCAAGAGGAGGTTCATTTAAAATAACAAAATCAATTAGTAATATAAAAAAGTTGTACTGGCACAAGTGTTCGCAAATATTGATTAGAGTAGAGCAATTGACATTCAACAAACAAACAAAAGCGCAAATATTTTTAAACATGTGTAGAATAAATCCTGCAAGTTACATAAAAACCAATACTTATAACAAATGAAACAAACATCCACAAGAATATGTTGTCAAGTACATAACAATAGAAAATGACAACTCCAAACTATAACTTACACATGCAGAAGGCAGTGGGGTGGAGAATGATGATGATCCAATGGATGGAGGCTTTGTCTGGGGTGGCCGATTGCTGGGCAGTGGCAAGGGAAGGCTCGGGAAGGGGTAGAAGTTGGGTTGGGTAGGTTATGGATGAGGGGAAGGGTTGGGAGAAGGATTGGAGGTGCAGTTGGGCTCTGGTAGGAGGGTGGGTAGGCGGTTTTAAGGGACATTGGGGTGGATTAGCAGTAGGAGAGGAGTTAGGGGGTAGGCGGGATTCAAATCTGGACGGAAGTTGTTTCTGGCGGTGGTTTAGGGGAGGAGTAAGGGGCGGCTTTGGGGGAGTAGGAGGAGATGGTTGCAGGTAGTGGAAGGGGCGGCTAGGGCAGTAGGGTTCAACGGAGGAGAAGGGGAGCCGAGCAGAGAGAGATCGGTCGGAAATAAGGAGCAAAAGTGGGGGTACCTAGCGTCGCACAAGATAGGAATGCTTGGTGTCGCACCAAGAGGAGACCGGCGCTTTCAAAATGAATCAAAAACCATTGATACCCCTCAACCACAGTAACCTGCATATATAAATACTCAAACTGAAAATAAGGCATCATAATAGAATGGAGCACAACGCCCAAGCCGATCGGTCACTAAATACGACTCAAATATAAAGTAATACATCAAACTGACTCGAAACGACTGTCTGGGCGCAACCGCGGACTCGGGTTGCTCATACACAAAGTTGTTCCGCCTCCTGCAAGAATAGACTCGCGTCGATCGCTAATCTCCATCACACTGGAAAATCTCCTAGGCCGCACTTGGTTCAGATTGGATGCAAAATGGAGTTTGGAGGCTACATGAATTAGGAAAAGCTTGGTAAAGGAAGTAGATTGCGTCTCATTTTAGTAATTCTTCATTATCGACAGATAATTGGAGCCCGTGATTGCGGTCGGCTCAATTTCTCTTTTTATTTATGTATTTTATTTTATTTAGCTTCATTTCGAAAGTTAGATCATGTTATAGGATTGGACGATTAGCGACAACAGATACAATTAAATAAAGCCTCCCCTATTTATATCCCTATTAGGTTACCAGCTAGAGCATCAAGAGTTGTGGTTCAAATTGAGTTGTTTGGTCATCGTGGGTGTCGACGGACACAACTCTTGGAGCCGACACCAAGGAACATCCCACCACCACCGATGCTGACGATGTTAGCCAACTCCTCCTCCACCAGTGCCATTGTTTCTTCTAGGACCACATAGTCGTTTCACATCATGCCCAGAGCCCGTCATATCCTCCTTGCTCCAATCGACCCCACTTCCGCTTATGCCCACTCCAGGACTTCAACCACCGACCGCCCATCTTCATTGACCCTTGCGTTGGAAACCATTGTTCGACACTTCCCAAAGCTGGTAAGTGGTAACCGCGGATTGACCCTTCCCTGTGTCGGCCAGCTCTCCCAGAAAACTTCTCAGTCCCGTTTTGCCCTCCAGACCCTTTCCCCGCCTCTATCTAGTGCTATATTCGTTCCCCCAGCCGCAAATCACCTATATTTCCCTCACAACCTCCTTTTCTTACTTCCATGCCCTTCATAGCCTTCCCCAACCCCCCTCACTGCAACCCACATTCTTCCATCTTCCCCTAAACCTCTAAATCCCAAAATTCATCAAAACCTAGAACTCTCCACATCTCATTTACTGCCAACCTCGCATTTTACTTTATCTGACTACATAGTGACATGAGTTGGGACCCTACAACAACAACATTCAAGCCCTTATCCCACAATAGTGGGGTCGGCTATATGGATCTTTTGTCTCCATTGTGCCCTATCTTTAGTCATAATCTCACTAATGTCTAAGTACATCATGTCTTTCGTTATAGTTTCATTCCAAGTCTTTTTTGGTCTATCCCTCCCCCGTTTAACATCCCTGGTGACTAAACTCTCACGATGTCTTACAGGTGCCTCTACTGGTCTCCTTTGTAGGCGTCCAAACCATCTTAGTTGAGCTTCTTGCATCTTCACTGCAATTGGTGTCACACTTGCCTTATCCATGATACATTCATTCCAAATTTTATCCAGTCTCGTGTGTCCACACATTCACCTAAGCATTATCATCTCCGCAACTCCCATTTTTTGCTCATGAACACAATTCACTGCCCAACACTCAGAACCAAAGAGCATCGTTGGTCAAATTGCAGTACGGTAAAACTTGCCTTTAAGTTTTAATGGTACTTTACGATCATAGGTATACTAAATGTGTCTCAACCAACTTGCTTGGATTCTATACATCACATCTTTATCAACAACTCCATATTTTTGAACTATCGATCCAAAATATTTAAAGCATTCACTGCGGGAAATATCTTGATCGCCCAACTTAATAACGACGTCATTTGTCATTCTTACATTGTTAAATTTAAGCTCCATATACTCCCGTTTGCCCTGCTCAACCTAAAACCCTTCTTTTCTAAAGTGTCTTGCCAAGATTTAAGTTTCGCGTTCATACCCTCGTACGTCTCATCAACCAAAATGATATCATCCCCAAATAATAAACACTAAGGAATTTATTGTTGGATATGTTTGGTGAGCTCATCTAAGATAAGAGTAAAGAGATAAAGCCGAACCTTGATGTAAGCCAACGGTGATAGAGAATTCATGTGTTAATCCTTTAAATGTCCTAACCCACGTCACTGAATTTATATACATATTTTTTATTATGTCAAGTAATTGATACATTTACACCTTTCTTTTCAAAGACTCCATAAAATCTCTCTTGGAATCCTATCATAAGCCTTCTTAAAATCGATAAAAAGCAAATGCAAATCTTGTTTTTTCTCGATAGTTATCAATGAGTCTCCTTAAGAGATATATAGCTTTCATGGTCGGTCACCCTAGAATGAATCCAAATTGATTCTCCGAGATGCTAGTATCCCATCGTACTCTTCTTTTTATTTCTTGTTCTCATAGTTTGATGATGTGACTCATATAATTTAATTTCTCAGTAATTAACACAATTTTGTATATATCTTTGTTGTTCTTATACAAAGATATCGAGATATTTTCTCACAATTGGTCCATCTTTTTTTACTTCAGTATCTTATTGAAGAAACATGTAAGTCAAAAAATTCCTTCTTTCCCAAAATATTTTCATACTTCGATAGGTATATCGTCTAGCTAGTTGGGACCCTAATGAAACAAATTAGTAAAATAAAAAAATGTAGGCAGAGGTCAATCGTTAATAAACTAGCATGATAATTGTTGAAATTAGAATTCCATTATTGATTAATTAAACAAAGAGTTTGATTAATTAAACAAAGAGTAACACTACTTTATACATAGGAGTGGATGGCTACATGAGAAAATTAGAAAAAATGTGAAAAAAATACATATATATATATCATGTCTAACTTGGCCATAATTTTTTCAAAGACACTCGGACTCAATCCTTTAGTGAGTGTTGGAAAAACCTTGTATTTAGGCTCATATTTAGACACATTAGATTTAAATTTATCTCACATCTTTAGTTAGGGATTCTTAGCCTCTCTCTATTTCTATATATACGTGTATTCTCTCAGAGTGTAAAGACAATTTTTGGATGAATAAGATCTACATTTTTTCACTTTTTACATAGTATCAGAGCTTTGTGTTTTCCTAACCGACCCTCTTTAGGCGGTCTGCATTTTTCTAACCGCCTCACTTTAGGCGGTCTCCTTCTTTTTGATTTGTCGACTAGCTTTGTTTCTATCTGCCTGGCTCTAGGCGAGCTTGCTCCTCTCTTCCGCGTTGGCTCTCTTAGTGCTCTTATAGTCTTCGTTGCTGGGTCCCACTGTTTTGAATCCGCTGGGGTTTGATCTTGGTCCGTTGCGGTCTACTTTCCTCTATCCGCTGCGGTCTGCTCTCCTTTGTCCGATACGGTCTACTTTCTTTTGATCGTTGCGGCCTTCTCCTCTTTTGGCTTGTGGCAATCGGTTCTCTCTTTGTGCGGGTTGCCTCTCCTTACCGATGCGGTTTGCTCTTGGTCCTCTACGGTCTGCTCTTGATCCGTTGCGGTTTGTTGATCTTTACCCGCTGAGGTCTGTGCTTGTTCTTTCTCTCCTCTGCTCTACTCGTCTGGCCGCTATTCGCTGCTCGTCGGGCCGCTATTCGTTGCTCACCTTCGTTAGACCGCCAGTCCTCTGCGGTATTTTTTGTGGTTTGCCTTTCTTGTTGGCGGATTACCCCTTTCCGCTGCCTCTGTTCTTACTCGCTGCTCGCTAAGGCCGCGTGTCTTCTCTGCTCGCTCGATTTGTTTTCTGTAGTCGCCTTGGTCATTGTTGCCTTCCTGGGTTGCTGTTTGGCGCAGTTTGTTGTCGCGGTCTGTTGCTTCATTATGCGGTGTGTTTGTTGTTCGCTCTTGTTCTCTACTCTTGCAGTCTCTTGTCGCGGGATGGTTGTTTGCTCTTCTGGTCCATTGCTGCTTGTCGCGGACTACTGCGGCTTGCCGCTCTTGTTTATCGCTCGGGCAGTTCGTCTATTCGCCGAATATCAAGTTCGCATGGCTTCGGATTCGACTACTGCTTCTTCTCTTCCAGGACGTGCTCCTCTTGAGCTTCGTGATGAATTACGGATCACTACCATCTCTCTCCGTGGGAAACCGAATTTTGTTGAATGGGTTCACTCTGTTCGTCGTGTTCTGCAGACTAAAGGTCTCTTTCATCACCTGACAAGGACTCCTCTCATTGCACCCACTGAGCAGTGGATCCGTGACGATGGGCGTGTCCAATCATGAATTCTCAATTCCCGGGACACCGAGTCGTATCGGATGGCCATGTATCACGATATGGCTCACGCAATGTGGGAAGATCTTCACTCCCTCTACTCTAGAAAGGACAGTCTTCAGCACTTATCCGACATACTTATTGATCTTCAATCCCTTGACCCTGGGGCTACTGGTAACTTGACTTCCTTTATTGCTCGTGTTAAAACTCTTGTGGAGGTATGGATACAGCATCAGCCTCCCACCGTGAATTTGGCTACGCAACGCGAGCAGAAAGAAACAGTTGGGATTATAATGATGATGGCTCGTGTTCCGCCACATCTTCATAGTGTTCGAGCTCAGATTTTCTCTTTTTCTGTTACTTCATCCCTCTCTGACGTTTGCCCAATGCTCCTGAAAGTTACTCCTCCACCAGAGGCTCTGAATCTATCGCTGGCTCTCCTCCAGCAGACTGTGGCTACTCTTGCTCCTGCTCGTGGTCCACCGGCTCGTGGAGGTCGCCAATCTCGAGGACGGGTCCGTGGTGGTCGTACCCTCTTTAAATGTTCTCATTGCAGCCGGAACGGTCATTTTAAGGCCACCTGCTACCGCAAGCATAGTCTGCCTCCTCACCTTACTGCTTTCGTTACTACCGCTTCTCCCTCCGCCAACAGTGAAGATATTGCTGCTTTGCGAGCTCAACTCCAATAGTTACAAGGGGTGGTTAGTCGATCCTCTGGATCCATGGCCTCGATCTTCAATGAAGGTATATCTTGTCTCTCCCACAGCTCTCACGGGATTGTGGACTCGGGCGTCACGCGTCATCTCTCTCCGCAGAAGCCACCTCAATACTTACATTCTGCTTATCTCAAGTTCATTACTGTGACAAATGGTGACACGACCCTGGTTGCTGGTGATACTCATATGCCTTTTACTCCATCTCTCTCATTATCCTTGATTCATGTTTTGGGATCCCTTTAACCTCCTCTCTGTTACCCGTCTTACACAGGACCTTGAATGTTGCGTAACCTCACGCTCGTCTTTTGTTGTGCAGGATCGACTAACGCAGAATATACTTGGTAGAGGGCGGCTGTCCAACGGGCTATATCTTTTGGATGTTCCACCTACAGCTCTTTCCACTATCTCTTCCGCTGATTGACATCGTCGTCTTGGGCATACTCCTCTCCAGATTCTCAAGAAAGCACTTCCTGATGTTTCTCTTCAGAAGTTTTCTTGTTAATCATGTATCTTTGGCAAACAACATCGTGAGTCTTTTACTTCCCCAGATCGATGCTCTTTTTTCATTAGTGCATTTAGATATTTGGGGACCGTATAAGATCACTAGTATTTTTGGTTATCGTTATTTTGTAACATTTATTGATGATTACTCACGTGTGACCTGGTTGTACTTACTTCGTGATCGTGTCGAACTCCCGTCGACCTTCCGCACATTTTTTACGGAGACTCGCACTCAATTTTCTAATTTCGTAAAGATTATCTGTACTGATAACGCGCGTGAGTATACCGGCCGAACCTTCTCAAATTTGTGCATTGAGTTTGTTATTATTCATCAAACTTCGTGTGCGTATACCCCTCAACAGAATGGCGTAGCAGAGCGGAAAAATCATCATCACCTTGATGTTATCAGATCTCTCATGTTTCAAATGCAGGTTCCTCCTCTCTATTGGAACTTTGTTGTCTCTACTGTTTGTCATCTCATCAATCGCATATCCTCGTTTATCCTCAACTTTGTGGCCCAGTCACTCTCCTTTACCCATCCAAGACTCTCTTCACTCTCACACCTCGTGTCTTTGGATGTACTTATTATGTCCATAACTTTATTCCGCCAAATGACAAATTTGCCTCGCTGGCTACAAAAGCTATGTTTGTTGGATACTCTCGCACCCAGAAGAAGTATGTTTGTTATTCTCCTACTGACGGGAAGTGGGTTGTGTCTGCTGATGTCACTTTTCGTAAAGACCAACCATATCGCACTATCCCTACTAATCATCTCCTTCCTCATCTACCTCGGCACATGGTTCTAGTCACGCCTCCGCTTCCACCCCTACTTCTCACACTTACTCCACCACCAGTCAAGTCCAAACCACCTATCATTTAGGTTTACACTCGTCGTCCTCCTCGATCAGATTCCCTGCAGCAGCTTCCCTTTACCGGTGTGCTTTCGGGCCTGTTGATTCGGCATCACCCTCTACGACTCATCCATTGGCAAATTATGTCTCTTTACATCGCTTCTCTCCACCTCTTCTTAAATTTACGCTCTCTCTCTTCATTTATATACCTAACTCTTTATAGAAGGCTCTCCCACATCCGGGGTGGTATGTTGTCATGGATGAGGAAATGACTGTTCTCTGGGCCAATCGGACTTGGGATCTTGTCTCTCTACCTCCTGGACATAGTTGTGTTGGTTGCAAGTGCATCTTTCCAATCAAACATGCGGCAGATGGGACAGTTGATCGTCTGAAAGATCGGCTTGTGTCCCGGGGGTTTACTCAACAATACGGACTTGATTATGATGAAACGTTCTCCCCAGTTGCCAAGTTAAACTCTGTTCGTGTTTTGCTCTCCTTGGTTGTTCATCGTCAATGGCCCCTACATCAGCTAGATATCAAAATTATTTTTTTGACTGGTGACCTTCTTGAGACTGTTTGCATGCATCAATCGCTCGAATTTGAGACCACGGTGGGAGTCTCGTGTGTGTTTGCTTCGAAAATTTATATATGGTCTCAAACAATCTCCTCGGACGTGGTTTGAAAATTTCAGTAAGGCAGTTTGTGAGGTTGGCTTTAAGAGAAGCTCGGCAGGCTTCTCCTTTTTCACTCGTCATCAATCAACTGGGGCTCTCATTCTCCTAGTCTATGTGGATGACATTTTGATTATTGATAATGACTCCACAGGGATACAAGTCAAGTAACATTTAAACTTTGTCTTTCAAATCCAAGATTTGGGAAATCTTCGGTATTTTCTTAGATTTGAGGTAGCAAGGCGGCTTGATGGTCTTGCATTATCCCAATGGAAGTATTGCATTGACCTTCTGTAAGATGTTGGCCTCTCAGGGTGCAAACCTGCGAAAACCCCGATGGAGGCCAACCACAAGTTGTGTGCTCTTGAATTTGACTCTGATTCACAGCTGCCAAATATAGAGTATTATCGGCGCCTTGTAGTAAAACTGATATATCTAACAGTTAAGAGACCTGATATCTCATTTGCAGTTGGAGTGGTCAGTCGATTTATGCATACTCCACGGATCTCTCGTCTTCAGGCAGTCGAACACATTCTCAGGTATTTGAAGACTGCTCTTGGACAAGGACTCGTGTATAAGTCATCATCCTCTCTGTCTCTTATTGCATACTCTGATGCGGACTATGCAGGCTTGCTGGATGATTGACGGTCCACTACTGGTTTTTGTACTTTGGAGGAAATCTTATTACTTGGCGCAGTAAGAAGCAGTTTGAGATTACTCGCTCGTCTGTTAAAGCTGAGTACCGTGCAATGGCGGCGTTGTGTCAGAACTTACCTGGCTTGAGAGTCTTCTTGGGGATTTGGGAGTTAAATTATCCTCACCGGCAATATTGTTCTGTGACAGTCAAGTTGTCATTCATATTGCTAAGAATCTAGTGTTCCATGAGCGAACAAAACACATTGAAGTTGACTGTCATTTCGTTCGAGAGAAGGTTTAGTTAAAGAAGCTAGAATTGGAGCGTGTTCCTGCATCTAAGCAAGTTGCTGATATTCTTATCAAGGCTCTACCACGGCCATTATATCATCAAATTCTATCCAAGCTTGGTGCCTACGACTTGTATGCTCCAGCTTGCGGGAGTGTTGGAGAAGCCTTGTATTTAGGCCCATGCATTTAAATTTATCCCACATCTTTAGTTTTGGATTCTTCTCTTCTCTCTTTTTCTATATAAATGTGTATCAGTGTTGTAGATATCGGCCAACATGTCCGACATGTCGGCCGACATAAAGGTTTTGGATAGAAAACGTCACGACATCGATATTTTAAACAAAAATGTCGTTTTGGAAAATATCCCCGATATATCAGTCATTAGGCCCTGATATATTGGTTTTACCCGATATATCGGGCGATATCTCACTGACGATATATGACGAGTACTAAAAATATATATTTTTCATTTATTTTAAACATTCAAGCGGTAATATTTTATTTTGTGTTGCATTTCGTACATCTCACTGAGTCAATATTTGACTTCTTTCTTGTCTCACTCTTATTCGGTTTCTTTATGTCGTTTACTATCGATCGTCAATGCTTATTTTTGTGTATTTTACAAATATACTATATGTGTATATATATTATTGTATAATTTATAAACATACATTATGTATATATGTTTATTGCGTAATTTATAAAAATATATTATTAATGTAACTGCACGTATTTAAAAAATGATTATATATACAAATAAATTTATTTAAATATTAAAATTCGACACTGTAAAATATCTCTGATATATCCCCTGCAATACACCCTATAAAAAGGTTATGTAATTTTGGTTATGTAATTTTTGTACGGGTGAAAAAATGAACTACAATGAATGGTGGGTTGAGCTTCGATGTTTGTGATTTTCGTGTGAGATTGGTTAAAGAAGATGAACAGTAGTGCTTGGGTAGTTAAATGTTATTGTTGATGAATTTTTTTTTAGTTTGTTGTTGCATCATTGAGTGTTCAATACTGATTTGGATTTCTTGTTAGGAGTTAGTGATGCAAAACGTTAATGAAACCTCTGCTTGTAGAATCTAGTCCTGCTGTTGATGGTTGTTTCCTTTTAGATTGATTTTACTGTTGGAGTAGTAATTAATATTACTGTTGGAGTAGTAATTAATATTACTGTTGGAGTAGTAATTAATATTACTGTGCGTGTGAAGCGTCTCCGTGAAATTTAATGAAACTATTGCTAGGAATTATTTACGTGTAGCTGTGACTGATAGCTGTGAGATAGGAGATAGAAAAACTCTTTTTGTTGTGCTACCATGAATAGTGAATGAGATTGCGAAATTCAATTTTGTGGCTTCTCAAATTAGTGGAGTGTTTAGAGATTTCGTGGATCCACAAAGTGTGAGATTGAGTGAACTTTAGTTTGTGTGTTAGAGAATTCGTGAAGCCACTTGTGTGAGGGCGAGTGAATTTTATGTTGTTAGTTTGTGGCTTCCTTACTTTGTTGAGTGATTCTGTGAAACCACCTTGTGTGAAGGAGCGATTTAATTCCGTGGTGTCTGTGTGCGATAGCAGCCGACCTTGAAGCGGGAAATCGAAGGTGACGAGGAGTTCCTCGCATGATTATCATCGACTTCGAATACGAAAAGACGCCTCTTCTCGTGGGTAATTGTTTTATCTCTTCATTTATGTGTGTCTCTATATTTTCTCGTACATAATAGACTCATTGCTGGGTTTTCACCCGAGTTTTGTCAGTGAACGCTACGTCGAAAACTCCAAACGGAAACGTATTTGTAGTTCACGATTTTTGTTTTGCTACGACAAGGGGAACGGAACGAAAGTTGCGAACTTCCTTCACAGGATTTAAAATTGAACCATTTTATTTTAAAAAAAATCATTTTAAAAATAAAATAGCGATTATGTGCTTTACAAAGAATTTAGTTGCTTCATTTCTTAAAGTTCGTGCAAATTTCGCTCAAATTTTGTTGCGCAAAGTTCATTGAATATTGCATGCATTAGGGTTTCCTAGAAAAGGCTGACAGGTGCACAAACCCTATGCATCGTCCTGCATCAATAAGTCTTGTAGAAATGGAGAAAGCCAACCTTGTATATATGTCCACTTAGTACAAATACAAAGAATGAGTACATATATATAGATGAGAGAAAGAGAGAGAAAATTCCTATACACAATGTGGGACTAAAGAGAGGAGAGAAAAACAATAAATGCTATACAAATGGGCGTAGTTTAAGTGGGCTTTTCCAACACTCCCCCGCAAGCTGGAGCGTATAGGTCATATGCACCCAGCTTGGACAAACACTGGTAGAACAGGGTGCTTGATAAGGCCTTTGTGAGGATGTCGGCAACTTGATCAGTTCCTGGAACATGCTTCAATTCAAGTTTCTTCAATTGAACCTTCTCACGAACAAAGTGACAGTCAACCTCGATATGTTTTGTGCGCTCATAAAACACCGGATTCTTTGCGATGTGTATGGCGGCTTGACTATCACAAAATAGAATAGCAGAGGAGGGGAGTTTTACTCCTAGGTCAGTAAGGAGACTTTCAAGCCATGTGAGTTCTGAGACAACCGAGGCCATCGATCGGTATTCAGCTTCTGCAGAGGAACGGGCTACCACAGCTTGTTTCTTACTCTTCCACGTAATAAGATGACCACCAAAATAAGTACAGAACCCACTAGTTGACCTTCGATCGTCCAGGGAACCCGCATAGTCGGCATCAGAATAGGCAACCAATGCGGGAGCAGAGTCAGAGGTTTTGTAAACCAGCCCTTGACCCGGAGCTCCCTTAAGGTATCGAAGAATCCGTTCAACCGCTTGAAGATGAGAAGCCCGGGGGCATGCATGAACCGACTGACAACCCCAACTGCAAATGATATATCCGGCCTCGTGACTGTTAGATAGATCAACTTTCCCACAAGGCGTCGATAGTATTCCGGGTTCGGAAGCAGCAAATCGTCATCTGAAGCATGAGCGCATAGTTTGTGATTTGCCTCCATCGGGGTACAAGCTGGCTTGCAACCAGACTGACCAGCATCTTTGAGAAGATCGAGACAGTACTTTCGTTGGGAGAGCACCAACCCGTCCGGCCGCCGGGCAATCTCGAGACCCAGGAAGTAGCGAAGTTTCCCCAGGTCTTTAGTTTGAAAAACAGTGCTCAGATGTTGTTTGACGTCTTGAATCCCCTTTGAGTCATCCCCAGTGAGAAGGATGTCATCAACATAAACCAACAGAAGGACGGTGTCAGTGGCCCGGTGTCGGGTAAAAAGGGAGAAATCTGCAGAACTCCGAGTGAACCCCATGTCCCGAACCACCGTGCTAAACTTGTCAAATCACGCCCGAGGGGACTGTTTGAGACTGTTGGAAGAGCCCAAAGCTTGTATGTATTATTTCAGTATGTAAATACAAGCAGAGAATACAAATATATAGGAGAGAAGAGAGAAGAATAAATCCTATACATGATGTGGGACTAAAGAAGGAGAGGAAAAATGGGCCACCAAATGGGCCTTTTACATGGGCTTTTCTAATACTCCCCTGCAAGCTGGAGCGTACAAGTCGTATGCGCCAAGCTTGGATAGGCACTGATAGAAGAGGGTACTAGGTAGAGCCTTGGTGAGGATGTCAGCAACCTGTTCAGTACCCGGAACATGCTTGAGCTCGATCTTCTTCATGTGGACTTTCTCTCTGATGAAATGACAATCTACCTCAATATGCTTCGTTCTTTCATGGAAGACCGGGTTTTTGGCAATATGTATGGCGGCTTGACTGTCACAAAGGAGGAGAGCTGGTGAAGGTAGTTTAACTCCAAGGTCGGTAAGGAGACTCTCAATCCATGTGAGTTCAGAGACCACAGCAGCCATTGCCCGATATTCTGCTTCTGCTGAGGATCGAGCAACCACCGCTTGTTTCTTGCTTCGCCAAGTAATCAGATGTCCTCCAAAATAAGTGCAAAAACCGCTAGTAGATCGTCGATCGTCGAGGGAGCCAGCGTAGTCGGCATCAGAGTATGCCACTAGTGTAGGTATGGAAGATGAGGTTTTGTATACAAGTCCTTGGCCAGGAGTTGTCTTAAGATATCTGAGAATGCGTTCCACAGCCTGGATATGAGAGCTTCGAGGAGAGTGCATATAGCGACTCACAAGTCTCACAGCGAAAGATATATCAGGTCTTGTAACTGTTAGGTAGATAAGCTTCACAACGAGACGACGGTAATATTCTGGATTTGGTAGAAGCGAATCAGAATCTGAGCCCTGAGCACATATTTTGTGATTTGCATCCATGGGAGTGTTAATAGGTTTGCAACCAGAGTAGCCTGCATCATGAAGAAGATCCATGCAATATTTGCGCTGAGAGAGAACCAACCCATCTGACCGTCTGGCCACTTCCAGACCGAGGAAGTACCGAAGAGGACCCAGATCTTTAGTTTGGAAGACGGAGTTCAGATGTAGCTTAACTGTTTGTATGCCGTCCAAGTCACTGCCAGTAATAATGATGTCGTCGACATATACCAACAGGAGAACCGTACCAGTGGCTTGGTGACGAGTAAACAATGAGAAGTCAGCCGAGCTGCGAGTGAAGCCAATGTCCCGGAGAGCTTTGCTGAACTTGTCGAACCATGCCCGAGGGGATTGTTTGAGACCATATAGAGATTTGAGAAGATGACAAACCCGTGACTCCCCCGTGGTCTCAAACCCGGGAGGTTGTTGCATGTAAACCGTTTCCTGAAGGTCGCCGTTCAGGAAAGCGTTTTTGACGTCGAGTTGAAACAAGGGCCACTGGCGATGAACAGCCACAGAGAGGAGAATGCGGACCGTGTTGAGCTTAGCGACCGGAGAGAAGGTCTCGTCATAGTCCAGCCCCGGTTGCTGGGTGAAGCCACGAGCAACCAACCGAGCTTTGAGGCGATCAATGGTCCCATCAGGAGCATGTTTAATGACGAAAACCCATTTGCACCCAACGGGTTTCTGGCCGGGAGGAAGGGGCACCAGGGTCCAGGTCTGGTTGGCCCAAAGAGCAGCCATCTCTTCTTCCATGGCCGCACGTCACCCAGGATGTTGCAGAGCGTCCTGGACAGAAGTAGGAAGAGAGACCGAGGAGAGCGAAGTAGCCAAGGCCTGAAGAGGTGGAGAGAGGCGATGGAGAGAAACATAATCCGCCATTGGATGAGCGGTAGAGGCCGACACCGGAGCAACAGAACACGGAGAAGCCGAGGTCGAAGCCGACTGCAGAGGGGCAACGGGAGGAAGAGGGCGACGAGTATAGACCCGAATAACTGGGGGTCGAGGAGGGTCAATGGTGGGAGGAGGCGGAGGGATGGTGGGAGGAGAGTGGACGTGGATAACTGGCCGGGGAAGGGAGGGTGTTGTAGGAGGTGGTGGTAGAAGTGGTGGCAAAGGAGGAGGGAAGAAGGGTTGATCCTCCCGGAAAGTAACATCAGCCGAAACAGAAATCTTCCGGGTGACCGGAGAGTAGCAAACATAGCCCTTTTGGGTACGGGAGTAGCCGACAAAAATGTGTTTGGCCGCACGGGGATCCAGTTTGTCAAGAGTGGGGCCCAGGTTATGGACAAAGCATGTACATCCAAAAACCCGGGGGGTGAGGGGGAAGGCGGGTGTGGAGGGAAAAAGAAGGCTGAAGGGGGTAGCGTTCTGGAGAACGGGAGAGGGGAGACGGTTGATAAGAAAACATGCTGTGGACACCGCAAAGTTCCAGAAGACTTTGGGAACGTGCATGTGAAGCATGAGAGAGCGAGCCACATCGAGCAAGTGGCGGTTCTTGCGTTCGGCGACCCCGTTTTGTTGAGGGGTGTAGGGACAAGAGATCTGGTGAACAATACCGAAGTTTGCGCAGAGAGTGGCAAACTCGTGGCTAGTATATTCCCGTGCATTATCAGAGCGGAAAGTTTTAATGGTGGTAGAGAATTGCGTACAAGTCTCTAACACAAATGCCTGAAATACACGAGGAAGCTCAGAGCGATCATGCAGGAGATACAACCAAGTAGTACGAGAGTAATCATCAATAAATGTTAGAAAATAGCGATAACCAGAAATGCTAGAAACTTTATAGGGTCCCCAAATATCAGAATGTATTAAATCAAATGGAGCAGAGCTCCTAGTACAATGAGCTGGATAAGAAGAGCGAGGTTGTTTGCCAATAATACAAGAATCACATTTAAAACCAGACAGAGAAAGGTCGGGAAGCGCCTTCTGCAGGATAGGTAGAGGGGCATGCCCAAGCCGACAATGCCAATCAGACGAGGAAACGGAGGAAAGGGATGTGGGAGAGACATCGAGGAGGTAAAGCCCGTTCTGCAGCCGACCCCTACCAATGGTAATCCGCGTCTGCCGATCCTGTATCAAAAAAACAGAAGAGGTGAAGGTGATAAAGCAATTCATATCAGTAGTAAGACGACCAACAGAGAGTAAATTAAAAGGTGAGGCTGGCACATAAAGAACGGAGCGAAGAGAGAGAGAGGGAGGAAGGAGGAGATCCGCGCAGCCGGAGACCGGAACAAGCGCACCATTGGCCACAGTAATAGAGGGGGGGTGAGCAGCAGCAGAGAACTGGGGCGGCCGTATGCAAGTGATGTGGTGGGTGGCGCCTGAGTCCAGGATCCAGCGAGAGCTGGAAGAGAGACAGGCAGTACCTGCAGCGGAGGTGGAGACAATACCTGCATGGGAGGTGGAGGCATGGGAAGCAGAAGGGGGGTTGAGGAGCCCTAGAGTTGTTGCAGCTGAAGGCGAAGAGCCTCAAGATCCGTACCAGTCGGAGGAGAGCTATCGGTAAGAGCAGCAGTAGGCGGGCGAGGGGGGTAGCCATGTTTCTTGTGACAAACGGCTTCAGTATGGCCATCCCGGCCGCAGTAGGTGCACTTGGGCCGTCCGCGGCCACCACGGCCCCGCCCACGGGAGCCCGTACGGCCACCCCGAGGAAAGGAGGGTTGTGGGAGTAAAGGAGGAAGGGCCTGCTGAAGAAGGGCCGGCGAGGGTGGTGCAGGAGCCTCCGGTGGAGGTGGTACGCGAAGTAGCATCGAGCAGACATCAGAGAAAGAAGGGGTAGTGGGTGAAGCCAGAACCTGGGCCCGAATACTGTGTAGGTGTGGCGGGACGCGAGCCATAATCATAGCAATACAAACAGCCTCCTTCTAGGCGCGTTGGGCAGCGAGATCAGTAGTCGCGGGCTGGTGCTGAATCCAGGCTTCCGTGAGAGTTTTAGCACGGGCCACGAAGGAGGTCATGTCCAGAGCTTTGCCAACATCCAAGGCTTGAAGATCAGTGAGGATGTCAAAAAGGTGTTGAAGGCTGTCCTTCCCGGAGTACAGCGAATGAAGTTCATCCCACATGGCTTTAGCAGTCTCATGATACATGATCATCTGGTACGGCTCACCCTCGACCGAGTTCAGGATCCAGGTCTGGACACGACCGTCATTGCGGAGCCAATCATCAGTAGAAGGAGTTGGTGGGCCCTGGGTAAGGTGACGGGCAAGGCCCTTGGCCTGTAAGACCCGGCGGACAGAGTGGACCCAGGGGATGAAGTTGGCCTTGCCAGAGAGAGAAATAGTAGTAATCCGAAGCTCATCTCGAAGTTCGAGAGGAGCCACGTGGTCGGCAGAGGGTTGAGCGGTAGTGGAGTCGCTGGAGGACATGGCGACTGAAGAGCAGCAGACAACAGGGCTCGGAGAGAGAGGGGAGCCCGCAGCGGTCTGGAGGTCGCGGCGGTCTGGAGGTCGCGGCGGTTTGGAGGTCGCGGCGAGTTGGAGGAGGTCGCAGTTCAGTGGAGCAGATCGCAGCTGGTGAGAGCAGAGCTGTAGTTCGCGACAGAGGCCGCGGCGAACTGGGGGCAGGTCGCGGCAGCGGACAGGAGCAGTCCGCAAGAGGTCGCGGCGAGCTGTGGGCAGGTCGCTGGAAGAGGAGCAGCGGATACAAGCAGAGCCCGCAGCGGACAGGAGCAGTCCGCAAGAGAAGGCGGAGAGAGAGGAGTCCGCGAGCAGAGGCTCGAGCGGACAGAAAAAGAGCGAGCTAGAGGGAGCAGTCCGCGAGCAAAGATGCTCAAGCGGATACAAGCAGAGCCCGCAACGAGAGGGAGAGAAGCTAGAGGGAGCAGTCCGCGAGCAAAGAGGCTCGAGCGGATACAAGCAGAGCCCGCAGCGAGAGAGAGAGAAGCTAGAGGGAGCAGTCCGCGAGCAAAGAGGCTCGAGCGGATACAGGCAGAGCCCGCAGCGGACAGGAATGATCGTCCGGAGCGGATAGGGAGGTGGGCCCCACGAGCCAGAGCAGAAGATGGCTATAAGAAGCCTGAGGAGGGTGGAACCACGGAGGGAGAGAAGGGAAGCGGAATCAGAAGGGCAGTCCGCACGAGACCGGAGCGGATGCAGGAAGGCAGTCCGCGCGAGACCGGAGCGGACAGGAATGCAGTCCGCAGGGTAGCCAGGCGGACAGAAGCAAGGGGCAGTCCGCAGGAGACCGGGCGGACAGAGAAAGGGCAGTCCGCGGTTAGATGGAACCTGGCTCTGATACCATGTTGGAAGAGCCCAAAGCTTGTATGTATTATTTCAGTATGTAAATACAAGGAGAGAATACAAATATATAGGAGAGAAGAGAGAAGAATAAATCTTATACATGATGTGGGACTAAAGAAGGAGAGGAAAAATGGGCCACCAAATGGGCCTTTTACATGGGCTTTTCTAATAGAGACCATAAATTGACTTTTTGAGAAGACATACCCGAGACTCCCTCGTGGTCTCAAACCCGGGCGGTTGGCGCATGTAGACGGTTTCCTGAAGGTCACCATTTAAAAAGGCGTTCTTGATGTCGAGCTGATGAAGGGGCCAGTGGCGGTGCACCGCGACGGAGAGAAGAACGCGGACAGTGTTGAGCTTGGCCACCGGAGAGAGGGTTTCCTCATAATCGAGGCCCTCCTGTTGTGTGAAGCCACGGGCCATAAGACGGGCCTTCAGTCGGGCAATAGTGCCATCCGGAGCATGCTTGATGACGAACACCCATTTACACCCAACAGGGTGTTGACCGGGAGGTAAGGGAACCAAGACCCAGGTCTGGTTGGCCCAGAGGGCCGTCATTTCTTCGTCCATGTCAGCCCGCCAGCCAGGATGGTGAAGCGCCTCCTGCAAAGAGGTAGGGACCGAAACAGAGGATAATGAGGTGGCAAAGTGAAGAAGAGAGGGAGAGAGGCGATGGAGAGAGACGTAATTCGCCATTGGATGAGCGGTAGAGACGGGAGCCGGAGCAGCAGGGAGCAGAGCACCAGAGGGCGAAGCCGACTGCAGAGGGGCAACGGGATGAGGCGAGCGATGAGAGTAGACCCGGATAACCGGGGGTGGTGGACGGACAGGAGGTAGGGAAGGCAGAGAGGATGAGGAGTGAGGAGCAGGAATGACAGGACGAACGACGGGAGCTGAACTCAGAGCGACATCGAGAGCAGGGAAGAATGGAATATCTTCATGAAAAGTCACGTCAGCCGAGACAGTAACCTTGCGGGTAGCAGGCGAATAACAGACATAACCCTTCTGAGTGCGCGAGTACCCCACAAAAATATGCTTGGTGGCACGAGGGTCCAATTTGTCTGTGGAGGGACCGAGGTGGTGAACGTAGCAGGTACACCCAAACACCCGGGGAGGAACGGGAAAAGGCGGAGTTGTGGGAAAGAGGAGGCTGAAGGGAGTAGCATACTGGAGGACGGAAGACGGGAGACGGTTGATGAGGAAGCAAGCCGTGGAGAGCACGTAGTTCTAGTATGGTTTGGGAACCTGCATTTGAAGCATAAGGGAGCGAGCGACATCAAGAAGGTGATGATTCTTGCGCTCGGCGACACCATTCTGTTGTGGAGTGTACGGACACGAGGTTTGGTGAAGAATGCCGAACTCAGAGCAGAGAGTGGCAAAGGTATGGCTGGTGTACTCCCGCGCATTGTCAGTACGAATAGTGCGAATAGGCGCAGAGAACTGAGTGCGAGTCTCAAGTATGAAAGCCCAGAATACGCGGGGAAGTTCAGAGCGATCCCGAAGGAGATATAATCACGTCATGCGAGAGTAATCATCAATAAAAGAAAGAAAATACCGATAGCCAGAAATACTAGTAAATTTGCACGGACCTCATATATCGGAGTGTACTAAAATAAAAGGAGCGGAGCTCCGAGTACAATGAGGAGGGAACGATGAACGGGGCTGTTTGCCCAAAATACATGTGTCGCAGCGAAAAGCAGGGAGAGTAACATCAGGAAGAGCCTTCCGGAGGACTGTAAGAGGAGCATGTCCCAGACGGAGATGCCAATCCGAAGAGGAGATAGATGCGAGGACAGTGGAAGAGTCGTCAAGAAGATAGAGCCCATTCTGCAGCCGTCCTCTACCAATGATAGTCCGCGTCTGCTGATCCTGTATGAGAAAAGAAGAAGAAGTAAATGTCACGGAGTAATTAGAATCAGTAGTAAGGCGACCAACAGAGAGTAAATTGAAAGAAGAGCCCGGAACATGTAGAGCCGAGCGCAGGAGGAGAGAAGAGGTGAGAGAAATATCAGCACATCCAGAGACTGGAACCGATGCCCCATTAGCGACAGTAATGTACTTCGGGTGAGGTGAAGACAAGTACTGAGGTGGCCTAACAGAGGTGATATGATGAGTGGCACCAGAATCAAGGATCCAGCGCGTGCCAGAGGATAGGCAGGCGATACCTTCATTGGAGATAGAGGCAGCAGAGGCAACCGAGGCAGGCGGACGGCTGAGCAAGCCATGAAGATGCTGGAGCTGAAGACGAACCTCGTCGAGATCAGTACGAGAGGAAGCAGAGTCGGTAGTAGCAGCAGAGGCTTGCGGACGAGGAGGTCGGCCATGTTTGCGATAGCATGTGGCCTCAAGATGGCCATCTTTACCGCAGAACGAGCACTTAGGCCTAGACCGGCCACCTCGACCCCGGCCGCGAGAGTCAGAGCGGCCACCACGGGCAGAAAAGGGAAGAGGCAATAAGGGAGCTGGTGCCTGTTGAACAAGGGCCGGAGAAGGAAGTTCGGGAACATCCGGAGGCGGGGAGACTTTGAGAAGCATTGAGCACACATCGGAAAAAGATGGTGTAACGGTAGAGGAGAGGATGTGAGCTCGGACACTGTGAAGATGAGGTGGTACCCGGGCCATCATCATGGCGATACCCACAGCTTCCTTTTGGGTACGTTGAGCAGCAAATCTAAAGTGGGAGGCTGATGGTGGATCCAAGCCTCAACCAGAGACCGGGCCTGAGCAACAAAGGACGTCAGGTCGGTTGCGTCACTGCTATCAAGGGCCTGGAGAGCAGTGATGATATCATATAGATGGTGGAGACTATCCTTGTCAGAGTAGAGGGTGTGGAGCTCGTCCCACATGCCTTTGGTCGTCTCATGATACATGGTCAGGCGATAAGATTCGCCATCAAGAGAGTTGAGAAGCCAAGTCTGCACACGCCCATCAATGTGTAACCATTCCTCAGTAGGGATACCGATAACGGTCTGAGTCAAGTGATGAAGGAACCCCTTTGACTGAAGGACACGGCGAACCGAGTGTGCCCATTCCACAAAGTTCTTCTTGCCAGTGAGCGAAATTGTAGTGATCCGAAGCTCGTCGCGGACTTCCTGGAGAGAGGTCGGGCGTTCAGGAGGAGGAACTGCCGTGCCGACTGAGTCCGCAGATGTAGACATGGGGGCGACCTGGAGGAGAGGAAGCGGAAAGACAGCGGACTGGATGAGGTTGCGGCGAGCTGGAGGAGGCCGCGGCGAGCTGGAGGAGGCCGCGGCGGACTGGAGGAGGCAGCTGCGGACTGGAGGAAGCCGCGGTGTGCACAAAGACGCTCAGCAAGGAGCGGACTAGGTGAGGCCGCGGCGGACTGGAGGAGGCCGCGGTGAGCACAGACGCTCAGCAAGGAGCGGGCTAAGAGAGGCCGCGGCGGATTGAAGAGGCCGAGGCGGACTGGATCAGACCGCGGCGGACTGTAGCGAGCTGAGAAGAGAGGACAAGCCGGGGAAGCACGGCACGACGCGGGAACAAGAGAGCGACCGCAGCGGGCTGGACCAGTCCGCAAGACTGAAAGAACGCAGAGAGGCGAGCCCGCGGCGGACAGGGAAAAGAACTTGGCCGCCTGAAGAGGAAGGAGAGCATCCGCAAGCAGGGGAGAAGTGCGGACAGAAGGAGGCCGCTGCGCTTACGGCGGACGAAAGAGACCAAGAAGAGGAGGCGAATACCGAGTTCGCAGCGGACAGAAGGAGACCGAGGGATCGAGGTCGCCGAGGTCGCGCCGGACAAGAAGAGGCCGCAGCGGACTAGGAGAAGCAGTGGACCCCACAGGATCCGAGAGAGGGCTATAAAGAGGGGCCAGAGGAGGAAGGAAGAGGAGGGAAGAGGAGTGGTTCCACGGGAGGAGAGGAAGCGGTTTGGACAAGGGAGGCCGCAGGGGTGATGCGACTAGGAGGTGCGGACACACACACGCAGGCCGCAGAGATCGCAGGCCGCAGGGCGGATAGGAAAGGGAGTCCGCAGGAGTCCGGAACCTGGCTCTGATACCATGTAGAAATGGATAAAGCCAACCTTGTATATATGTCCACTTAGTACAAATACAAAGAATGAGTACATATATATAGATGAGAGAAAGAGAGAGAAAAGTTCTATACACAATGTGGGACTAAATAGAGGAGAGAAAAACAATAAATGCTATACAAATGGGTCTAGTTTAAGTGGGCTTTTCCAACAAGTCTAATTAATTTAAACATACATAATATAATAAATATATGTGATTTAAGCATATACTTCTACTTTGTTAATATAACATAAAATAAAATAGAGCACGATATATTTAAAGGTCGTGTCGACCAATATATCGGAAAAAATCGAATATGTCAGTCTATATTTTACAAAACGACAATCTATATTTTTAGAAAAAAATATTATTTTGTCCTCAAAAATGAAGTGTCGGGAGATATGTCGGAAATGTCGGAGAACATTTAAAACAATGGATTTGACAGCTTCAATACCCAGGAAGCACTTAAGATTCCCTAGGTCTTTCACCTCCAATTCCCTTGTCAGTCCTTCCTTCAGAGTTTGGATCTCATTCATATCATCGCTTGTTAGAATAATATTGTTCACATAAATGACGAGAACAGTCAATTTACACGTCATGTGCTTAATGAACAGCGTGTGATCGGCATTGCTCTGCGTGTAACCAAATGTCGTCATGGCCCTATGGTACATACAAAACCAGGCACTAAAAAATTGTTTCAGGTTGTATAGGTCTCCTTCAACCTGCGAACCTTCCCTCCAGATCCTTCATGAGCTAAACCAGCATGTAGAGACATATATACCTCCTCCTCTAGATTCTCATGAAGAAATACATTCTTCACATCAAACTAACTGAAGTCTCATTCTTTACAGACCACACAAAAGAGCAAGACTCTTATGAAATTCATTTTTGCTATTGATGAAAAAATTCCTAGTAATAAATTCTAGTAAAAATCTGTGTAGCCTCTAGGCACAAATCTTACCTTGTATATTTTGACATTTCCTTGGGAATTTTGCCGAACCGAAAAGACACGCTCACACCCATGACCCAACAACAATCTTCCCTTGACAAAGGCGCCCCAAATCCCACGTGCAGTTTTTTTCAAGAGCCCACATTTCCTCAAGCAACAATTCTTGCCACTTATGGTGATTAAGGGATTCCTGCAAAAATAGTGAAATGGACATATAGGACAAGGAGACAAAGGCATTATGTAAGCAGATAAAGAATCATATCACAAACCGGGATAAAGGATGTTGGGTAGAAGTACGAGTACTTCTATGGTCTAAAAATAGATCTGTGTCAGTTCTAGAATCATGGGTGAAGCCTGTGTGTTTATACTCTTGTTCCTCCGAGTGTAGATCTGCAAAGAGTGAGGAGATATCTCCTGACCATTGGGGGAAATAGGGAAATAGGGATAGGGAATTGATATGAGGGAGGAATGTGTAGAGGAATATGAAGGGAACTCACCTCCATCATAGTTAAGGGTTCCCCCTGAAGTTAGGTCTCATGGTAAGCCTCTGATTCTCAAAGAATGATGTCCATAGTAACAAAGGTCTTCTTGATCACAAGATGAAAGCATTTGTATTCTTTTTTTGTGGGAGAATACCCAATAAAGACACTTCATGGTTCAGAAATCAAATTTGGACTTGTGATGTACATGAACAAAGCGCGCGCACACAAAAATACGAGGATGAAGTTAAGTGGGAGTAACCTGGAGAGTATGAGGGAATTTTTAGGCCCAAGGGCACAAGTAGACACGTTGAATGAAGTAAGCAACAATAAGAACAACATACCCTCAATAATATTTAAGGAGGTACATCTTAAGTAAAAGGCATCATCCACTTCAAGAAGAAGACGATTTCTATGCTCTGCCACCCTATTTTGAGCGGAAGTGTGGGCACAAGGGATTTGGTAGATAATGCCAAGATTGTTGAGGCATCTCTCAAACTAAGAATCAATGTACTCGCGAACATTATCACCATGTAAGCTTTTAATAATGTTAAACTGGGAGGCTATCATTTTTTGGGAAACGCTGAAAAAATACTTCATTTTTGTTTTTCATTAAATAAACTCAAATAATACGTGAAAAACAGTCTGTGGAAGTATCAAATCAAGAATATCCAAAAATAAAGACAAGGAGCAAGAACCTCAAACATCAGTATGAGACTACGAGTAATAACAAAAATTGTAGTACTATGCAGGAAAATGTAATTAAATGAAGTTAATCAATGTTTACTAAGTTCACACGCATCACTATTAAAGGTTTTAAATAACAAATTAGACATAATAGAAAAAAGAAGTTTCATAATAGAGATAAAAGGAAGTCATGGGCGATAGTGTCAGGAATCTAGAGCAACTGACTGATTGGCATGAAGGACTTGAGTTGAAGAAAAACTGGAAGGATCAAACACGTAGAGGTCATCTCACTGTCTACCAAAACCAATCACCGCGCTCATTTTCAGGTCCTGAAAGACACATGAGTTGAGGAAAAAATCACAGAATAATTCATATAGTTAAGTGACTAGTAGAGAGAAGATTATGAGTAAACTTAGAAACATGAAGAACCGAGAAGAGAGTGAGTGGGGAACAAAGCATGGATCCTTTTCCAACAATAGAGGAAAATGATACATCCACAATGCTCACTTTGTCTCTGCCAGATAAAGGTAGATATAACACAAAACTTAAAGCAGAGCCAGTCATGTGGGTAGTGGCTTAAGAGAATGATTCACTAAGTAGAAGAGCACGTGAATGTAGATCGGGAACGTGATATCCCCTTGTGAGCATAAGAAAATGATGATGATGAAGTAGGTAATTCAGTAGAATGGCCATGCATCAAGTGTTGGAAACCATGTATCTCTTTTACAGAAAGGGCGGTTGGAAGTATGGTAGGATCGATCCCAATGTTGAGTATCCTCTCCTCTGAGGCATCATAGAAATGAGCACACTAAGGTGGAGGTGGACAGTCATGAGAATGGCCATAGCCACAACCACCTTGTGGACCAGAACCTCCTCACTGAGGTGGAAAAAAATGAATCCTAAAGCACGTGTCCCTGGAGTGGTAGGCCTCCTTGCGATAATCACAAATCAGGTGGTTTTTAGTCGTAGATTTTGACCTTGTCTCACGGAAGGGTGACTTCTGGAGTTGTACTAACAAGATCAGATCGCTCTGAAACTAAGTAGGGGAGCCAAATAGAGGTGTGGACAGATCTGTGTGGGTCGGTTTGGACCCAAACCAAAATCGAACCGAAAAGCTTCGATTTTTGGTAAGTTCAAACAACCTGAACTCAAACAATTCAGTTCGCTTTCGATTCACATTTTAATCGATTTTGGCAATATGGTTTTGGTTGAATGTATGCACTTTTACAAAAAAAAAAATATTTTGTGCAACCTCTGTCAATCCATGCATCAAATATCTTAACAAAGCAAAATTAACAAAGCTTGTTAAAAGAATCAATGTTCTGATTCAAAGAAGATGACATCTACCAAAACAAAGCAAAATTAACAATTTCATAAACAAAGCTCAGTTGGTGATCGATGGCCCCAATTGGCGATCGAAAATCAGCGATCATTGGCCATGATCGACGAAAAGGTCGATGATCGCTGGCCGCAGTCGGCGATTGTCAATCATTGGCCTTTGACCAAGCCCGAGTAGCAAGCGCCAATTGCCAAGTGACTTGAATACCAAAATCAGTTTAATTCACTGATGTAGGATGCAACCGCTTAAGTCTTAACTCGACCTGAATACCTTGATGCAAGGATGCACTGATGTCAATTGCCACATTTTAATCTCCAAGTCAGTTTGGTTTGTTTGGTTTCTATAACTTGGAAACCGGCATGAACCGATATAGATTCAGTTTTCACATGCTCCAAACCGAACTGACACCGGAACGACTGGCTCGGTTCTAGAATCAGTTCGATCGGTTCGGCCGTTTCTTATTTTCACTCACCCCTAGAACAAGGTCTGTTGTCGATCACAAAACTTTAAACTTCTGGGAGAGAAGAAATGAGAGAGTGTCCAAGAATTTGAACACTGATCTGATCGAAATCATGATACAGTCTAAGTAGGAATTTAAAGATTTGATTGCGTTCTTCTCGAGCTCCAACCAACAATTCATCCCCAGGATACACAAGAGTGGGTGAATCAAAGTGATAGTATTCCTAGTATAGTTGAGTAAACTTTAAGTAGTAGCTAGAAGGAGGGCGATCACCCTAACGCAGGAGAAATATCAGCAGTCGTAATTCAAAGATTTGAATTGTATTCCCATGGCAAAAATAAATGACCCCGGCTCTTTTCAGATATTTTTAGTCGTATTTAGGAACAAATAGTTGTGGGTAATGGATTCTTGCATATAGTTGGAAAGTCAAGACATAACAAAGGAGTTTTACTCCCACTGCAGCCAATCTGGTGAAGTCGAAGTGGGTTCCCAAGTGGTGTCACATATCCAAACATTCACCAACTTTTAAGAGCAAGGGTGATGGAGGGAGCCCATTGAATGTAGTTAAACCATATAATCGAATTGTGGTAATTTGAGGAGTGTTGTACTAATGACGTGCCATGATATATTCCACGAAAGACACATGACATATTCCACGAAAGTCACATGACATATTCCACGAAAGTCACAGGAGATTCAACACTCCCCGACATAGAGATTCAACACTCCGGCATGACGATTCAAGATAAAAATAAATACATAACGGAAAATTTAGAGGGCTGGAGATTAGGATTTACGTATAAAAAGAGGAAACATCAAGATCCAACACAGCTCACGATATTAAATAAAAAATTAAAAAAAAACACAGCTCACGATACGACAAAAGGACCCAAGTGAAATCAGAATAAGTGATGAGTAAGAGGAAGAATCATCTCCTCAAAAATGGAGGAGGTCGGACACTGGAGAGGGAGTCAAAACTCCATCATGAGTTTATACTCCCTTAAGCGTCGATCGGCACAAAGCAGGCTCTCGCTCACAAAGGGTTTGCGAAAGGAAAAAGAGAATTACGGTAAAGAGGGAATGGGGAAAGGACCAGAAGATCGGCGGGAATAGGTGTAGAACCGTTAGAGGGTGATAAGCAATGTCACGTGTGGGAGCCAACATGTAGGTCGGAGGTGGGAATAGGTGTAGAACCGTTGGCGGGCGAGAAGCAATGCCACGTGTGGGAGTCAACATGCAGGTCGGAGTGGGGTCGGGACCGAGCGGCATGCGTGAGAAGGAATTTGGGCACTCATACCATATTGACATTAAAATTCCATTATTGATTCATTAAAAATAGTGACACTTTTATATACAGAAAGTGATGCAGCCGTCGTCCCGTCCAAAGACGTATAATATCATCAAGCGTCAGTTATATTTTTATTACGTGTTATTTTATCTTTCTGTCTTTTTTCACGCACCCATGATATTTGAAGTTCCGACTCACCGGTTTGCACAGTTGTCAGGATCGCGATCCAGATCATAGGATCTTATGATCCTACAATCCAGATTTTGTAAATCGATCAAGATTTTGTAAAGCGATTCTCGATCAAATCCTAACATCTGATTCAATCCAACCTTGAAATGATCTCATCTAGTATCTTCAACCTGACAACCTTGCCGGTTTGACCACCCGATGAGACCCTAAATAAATGGTCCGGCAATTTGAGTAGTCAGGACGTAACAGGCAAGCACTAACCAATTAAGGACGCATACAACTAAGGTAATAATATTTCTTAAAAGTAAAAGGTTTTATTTGGGAGGAGAAAATTAGGCATTTTGTTTTTTTAAAAAAAATAAACTAATTAAAAAGGGCATGAATTTTTATTTTGGAAACAAGCCCCAAATATCGTTATAAAGACGAGGCCTTTTCCCAAGAGAAGACAGGAGGTCATTCTAGAGGAAATGAATCTTTATTTTCCTCTGCCGACGTAAGCCTCCCTGAGCTCCAACCACTCTCCTTCACCAGTCCGAGAAACGAAACCATGGCCCTATCGCCGGCCTCCCTCCTGTTTCTCAATGTGTCATGGGGAGCCCAGAAGAAACGGACACGCGACCTCCCAAAAATTCCGGCATCGCCGCCTCCCTGCTATCTTCTGACGTCAATCAATCCGTCGAAGGTCATCACACGCCTCACGAGTCGTCGTCGACTCCACACCGTACTCTGGCGACCTATCTACCGTCAGTTTCAATCTTCTTAAGTTCGTCCAGAGCAAACCAACGTTGTTGGAGTGAAAACAGCAAGAAGCCCTCGGCTCTTTTGTAGCATCTGCAACCTGAACCGGATATCACTTATCAGCCACTGTTGAATCTGTCGGGCAACTGTCTTGGAATGGTCTCCTCCTTGCCGTAGATTTGAATTCCGGCCCTTTTCTTGCTCTCATTTATTAGCATGGCAGTATGCAACTAATTTAATTAGTAAATGCTTGTCTCGAACATTCAAACTAATTTTACTGTCGTTATCCATAAATTATTGATGTGATTAAGCTTGTTGGGAAATCGCGAAGTCTCACTTTGAATCGGATCTTTAAACGCTTGAGAAATCCTCTCCGAATAACGGTTAACGACCTTAAGAAAATCCAACGTTTAAAGTGACTTGCGCGCCGAAAATTCAATTTGGCCGCTCAACCAGTTTTCAAAACTAAAACCGGTCGCATAAAAAAACATATTTTCAAAACCCTAGATTTGATTTACATCAGAAAGGGATGGCTACAAGAGAAAGGGAAAAGTCAAAAGAATGCTAAAATATAAATACACATTGCAACACTCAATAGTAACAATAATTTCTTTATATTCTACCGATTACATAAGAAAATAGGTGAAAGGGCTAATCCGCAGAATGGGCACTCTTAATATTAAAAAGAATACCAAAAGGAATGATACAACGAGAGAAATCATTGAAGTAAATTGTAAGCTGATAACGACGTTTCACGTTATGTCTCGCACAAGGGTACACAGAAAAGGGATATTTTCTTATGTCCAGCACAAGGGTACACAGAAAAGGGCTATTTTCTTATGTCCAGTGCAAGGTACGAGGAAAAAAGAAATTTTCTGGATGTTTAGATGTGTTGAAAATAAATTCAAAACAAATTAATGAAAGTGAATAAATGTGAGACACGGATAAAAATAGTTTCACCTCAGAACCCACATAATACTCTGAACAAGAGGCACAGAAACAACTAATCATGGCAACACATCCTAAGCATTTCTCTTTCTTTCCTACATTGCACTTCAATAAATGCCAGAACTTACAAGTTTTCTATCTTTTTTTAATAAAATCTGGTAAATATTACCGTGGTTAAACAGCACTCCCAATTGAACTGAATAAAACATGTTACTTCCTTCTAAGCTAGGAGAAATTGCGAAAACAAAATTTCACTAGTATTTGAAAAAAAAACTCAACCTCACACTATATTAAGCATCTTCCCTCGATGAAAAAATTTATTTGATCTTATAGCATAGATTAGAATTATTTTACTGCACAATTATGAGGAACCTTTAAGCAATTACCATAGTAATTGTCAATCCCTCCAAGTTGACATATAACATTATATAACTAAATAAAAGGGCAGACCAGTGCACAAAGCATCCCCGCACAGTAAGGGTCAGGAAAAGAGTCCCACCACAAGGGTGTAGGCAAACCTTACCCTACATTTTTGCAGGAGGCTAGCAGCAAAAAATTCTTTCAAAAGAACAAACAAACCTCAAGAACTCCACCAGAGGAATACTTCAATACATGCAGATGAGCTTTAGGGCTCTGACCTTTAGATGGGTGCGTGGCTGCAAGATCAGAAAGTGATTCAGTATATGTATCTCAAAGGATTGGAAGGGAGATAAAAACATTAGACCAAATAACCTTTCAAGTCATTTCATGTTTTAGATATATTAGAACTTAAGCATCCAACCTGAAACAAATTAGTACTAAATAGAGAGGCTCAAGAAGATATAAAGTACACAAGACAATATGACATTCTCAATGTGGGACAATATCCAACATGCCCCCTTTACATGTAGGAACACGTGAAATAAGAAGCCCCCTCACGTGACAGAATATACGAGACATGGAGGAACAAGAAAGAGGGCCAGGGGTCAAGCCTGCTCAAATACTGTGCTAGTACTCAAATACTAAACCTAAAATGAATTGGTTCTGAGTGGAGAAGCCAAGAATATCAGAAGTACACAAAGCGCAATGAAATTCCCATTGTGAAGCTAAATATCCAACAAGATTAAAAAGTGATTATTTTAAATGTGTGGACAAGAAAGAAAAGGAATTAAAAGCAGAACAGAAACCCCCTATGCACGTGGCGTCAAGTATGTTGGCCAATCCTTCAAATAATCAGCGAAGTACATAATTTTTACGAGTGCTTTGATAAATATTAGCAATGAACACTCAGGAAAGAGATCTGATGTTCAAACAATTGTTGATGCATATTGGGGAGCTCTTATGATGGAGATCGTTCGCGCCCATTTGAGAGATTTACAAGATCGATGACTTTTGGATCATCGGATGGACAATCGGAGACTTTCATTGTGTTCGCCTCACTTTTTCATAATGTTTATGTTTTTTTTTTTTTTGGGGAGGGGGGGGTTGTATTTTGATATTTGAATGGGAACTTTGGCACAACGGTTGAGGTGTTATCGTGTGGCAGAGGTCACGGGTTCAAGTCATGGAAGCAGCCTCTTGAAAAAATGAAGGGTAAGGTTTGCCAACATTTCACCCTTATGATGGGACCCTTCCCCAGATCCTCGCCACGCAAAGATGTTTTGTGCGCCAGGCTGCCCTTTTGCATTTTTTAGATTTCCGTTAAGTTACTCAATCACGCATTTAGGGGTGTCGGATAACTTAACATAAATCCCCCCTTTCATATTTGTAGAGAAAGCTGCAAACCTTGTATATCCTTCTTGAATTAATAATTACAAGTATGAGTACATTTATATAGGGGAAGAAGGAAGAGAGAAATCTCAATCCAAGATGTGGGACTAATACAAATAGAGAGAGAAAGAGGGAAGAATGGGCCCCTAGATGGGCCTTAAAGTAGGCTTTTCTAACACTCCCCCGCAAGCTGGAGCGTACAAGTCGTAGGCACCAAGCTTGGATAAAAACTGGTAGTATATAGGCCGGGAGAGAGCTTTAGTCAGGATGTCAGCAACTTGGCTTGCAGCAGGAACATGCTCTAAATTTATCTTCTTTGCCTGTACCTTTTATCGGATGAAGTGACAGTAAACTTCAATATGCTTTGTGCGTTCGTGAAATACAGGATTCTTGGCAATATGGATTGCCGCTTGACTGTCACAAAATAGGGTCGCTGGCGATGAGAGACAAACGCCCAAGTCTCTCAGAAGGCTCTCAAGCCAAGTCAACTCGGAAACAACAGCAGCCATAGCGCGGTACTCAGATTCAGCAGAAGAGCGAGCAACCACATTCTGTTTCTTGCTACGCCAGGTTATGAGATGTCCACCGAAGTAGGTACAAAAACCTGTTGTGGAACGCCTACCATCAATGGACCCGGCATAGTCAGCGTCAGAGTAAGCGACAAGGGATAAAGAAGTGGATGGCTTGTACACAAGCCCTTGTCCTGGAGCGTTCTTGAGATACCGAAGAATGCGCTCGACAGCTTGAAGATGAGATGTCTTCGGGGCATGCATAAATCGACTCACGACTCCAACGGCAAAGGAGATGTCTGGTCGAGTAACTGTAAGGTAGATCAGTTTCCCAACCAGTCGTCTGTAGTATTCCGGATTCGTAAGCAGCACATCGGAGTCAGAGCTATGGGCCGATAGCCTTTGATTCGCGTCCATTGGAGTATCCGTAGGTTTGCATCCTGAATAGCCAGCATCATGAAGAAGATTCATACAATACTTCCTTTGGGATAATACAAGACCATCAGGCCATTGTGCAACCTCAAGCCCGAGAAAATACCGTAGGTTACCAAGATCTTTGGTCTGAAAGGCGGAGTTCAACTGTTGCTTGGTATGTTGTATCCCTGTAGTATCGTCGCCAGTAATGAGGATATCGTCAACATAGACAAGTAGAATCACTGTTCCGGTTGGCCGATGTCGAGTGAAGAGAGAGAAGTCAGCCGAGCTCCTAGTGAAGCCAATATTGCGGACAACCGTGCTGAATTTGTCAAACCAAGCACGCGGGGACTGTTTGAGACCATAAATAGATTTCCGAAGATGACAAACCCGAGACTCCCCCGTGGTCTCAAACCCGGGAGGTTGATGCATATAAACAGTCTCCTGAAGATCACCATTGAGGAAAGCGTTCTTAACATCCAGCTGATAAAGAGGCCAATGACGGTGGACAGCCAAGGATAGAAGAACGCGGACAGTGTTCATTTTGGCCACTGGGGAGAACGTTTCCTCATAATCAAGGCCCTATTGCTGAGTAAAATCCCGGGCCACAAGGCGGGCCTTGAGACGCTCAACAGCGCCATCCGCCGCATGTTTAATAACAAAGAGCCACTTGCAGCTAACACAGGATTGACCTGCAGGAAGAGGAACCAAATCCCAAATGCGGTTGGCCCAAAGAGCCCGCATTTCATCCTCCATGGCCGCCCGCCATCCGGGGTGGTGAAGAGCCTCCTGTACAGAAGTAGGAGTGGAGGTAGAGGATAAAGAGAGAGCACTCTGACGGAGGTCCGGAGAGAGGCGGTGAAGAGAGACAAAGTTGGCCATCGAGTGGGCAGTGGAATCAGTTGCCGGATCCGCAGGTTGCAAAGCATCATTAGAGCGGGGCAGCTCTCGTAGGGTAGTAGACGAGGGAGGACGTCGAGTGTACACACGAATGACTGGCGGTGTAGGTGGTTTAGGTGGGATGGGTGGGGAGGGGGGAGGTGGGATGGTGGAAGTGACGGGGATAACAGGTCGCAGGAGAGGTGGCGGAAGAGAAGGGTCAGTAGATGGAGAGTAATATGGCTGATGTTCGAGGAAGGTGACATCAGCAAAAGTAACCACCTTGCGATCCGTGGGAGAAAAACAAATGTATCCCTTCTGAGTGCGAGAATAGCCCACAAACATATATTTAGTGGCACGGGGAGCAAGTTTGTCAGTGGACGGACCAAGATGATGAACAAAACATACACAACCAAACACGCGTGGGGTGACGGAGAATGGAGGGTGGGAGGGAAAAGGAGATTATAGGGAACCGCAAAATTGAGAATAGATGAGGGCAGACGGTTAATAAGAGTGCAAGCGGTTGAAACCGCAAAATTCCAATATTGTTTTGGAACATTCATCTGAATCATAAGGGAGCGGGTGACCTCGATCAGGTGTCGATTCTTGCGTTCAGCAACGCCATTTTGTTGGGGGGTATAGACACAGGAGGTCTGATGGATGACCCCAAACTCCGCACAGAGGTGAGAGAAGGTATGACTGGTGTATTCGCGGGCATTATCAGTGCGGAGGGTTTTAATGGTTGTGGAGAACTGGTTGCGAGTTTCAATGAAGAAGGTACGGAATACACCTGGTAGTTCAGAGCGGTCACGAAGGAGATACAGTCAGGTCACCCGAGAGTAGTCATCGACAAATGTGACAAAGTAGCGGTATCCAAAAATACTTGTAATTTTGTAAGGGCCCCAAATATCAGAGTGAACAAGATCAAAGGGAGCAGGACGCCGGTAAGGATGTGGTGAGAACGTAGAACGATGATGTTTCTCATAGATACAGGACTCACACGTGAACTCGTGGAAGGACACGTCTGGGAGAGATTTTTTGAGGATGTTGAGAGGAGCATGACCCAGACGTCGGTGCCAATCAACGGAGCTAATAGACGACAACACCGTAGGAGGAGACGGGTTAAGGATATAGAGACCATTTGACAGATGCCCTGTTCCAATGATGGTTTGCGTCTTGCGATCCTGCACAACACATGAGTTAGAAGAAAAAAGAACAGCACAATCAAGGTCAGCAGTGAGTCGGTCAATAGAGAGAAGGTTGAACGGAGAGCCCGGAACATGAAGAGCAGAGCGAAGAGTAATGGATGGAGTGAGGCGAATATCTGTAGCGCCAGAGACGGGAAGAGTGGCCCCACTAGCAACGGTGATGAACTGGGGATGCACGGAGGGCAAATATTGTGGTGGTTTCCGTGATGTAATGTGGTGAGAAGCCCCGGAATCCAAAATCCAGGATGAGCTATGAGCAAGGCAGGAAGTACCAGCATCGGAAACAGACACCACAGAGCCCGGAGGACAGCCGATCATTTTGCAAGGAATAGTCCGCAGCAGACACGGTGACAACGCACCAGCGGCAAGAACCGTCCGCGATCAGCGTGGGAAGAACAGAGGTCGCAGCGGCTAGAAACAAGCAGACTGTGCGGTTAGGAGAAGACCGCAACAGAAGCAAACACCTGGCAACAGTGAGAAGGAACAGTCCGCGCGGTTACACCAGCGATTAGGCAAATCGCGACCCAAATGCGGAGAGAAAGGCGCAGTCTGCACGGTCTAGGGGAACACAGAAGCGGTCAACGCACAGGAAGCAGGCCGCAGCGGATAGGAGCAGTCCGCGAGAAGAGAGGGAGAGACCGGCAGATAAGAGCAATCCGCAAGAGAGGAAAGGCGGCGCGACTAGAGCAGAGACCGCCCGGTCAATGTGTGAACAACACAAGCGGCTGGAGAAGGCCGCGACCACAGGCGAAGCGTACAGGGAGAAGAAGTCCGCTGCTGGCAGGGACAAGTCGCGCGGACAGAGAGGAGAAGAGCAGGAGACCGCGACCAAGATGCGGGTGAGAAAGACGCAGCCCGCACGGTCAGGCAGATCACAGTAGCGAACCGAGAGGCAGGAGGCCGGCGGCGGTTAGAAAGAAGAGACCGCGAGTAGGGAAGACTCAAGCGGAATGAGAGAAGAGACCGCCGCGACCAGGACCAACCCGTAGGAGATGCAGGCCGCAGAAGAGGTAGGCCGCTGCGAGCTGGAGCAGGCCGCAAGAGAGGCAGACCGCTGCGAGCTGGAGCGGGCCGCAAGAAAGGCAGGCCGCTGCGAGCTGGAGCAGGCCGCAAGAAAGGCAGGCCGCTGCGAGCTGGAGCAGGTCGCAAAGAGAGGCAGGCCGCGGAGAGAGAGAGCAAACCGCCAGAGACAGCGGTCTGGAGGAGAGAGAAGGAAGGTGGACCCGACGAGAGAGAAAAAGAGAAGGGGAATGCTATAAATGCCGGAAGGGAGGAGTGGAACCACGGAGACGAAGAGGACGCGGAAGAAGAGGAGCACAGCGGACAGGAAAGCAGGCCGCAAGAAGCCGCGCGGGTAGCGGCAGAAGTCAAACCGCGCGGGTAAGAAAGGGAAGCCGCGCAGAGAAGACCGTAGGCTCTGATACCATGTAGAGAAAGCTGCAAACCTTGTATATTCTTCTTGAATTAATAATTACAAGTATGAGTACATTTATATAGGGGAAGAAGGAAGAGAGAAATCTCAATCCAAGATGTGGGACTAATACAAATAGAGAGAGAAAGAGGGAAGAATGGGCCCCTAGATGGGCCTTAAAGTAGGCTTTTCTAACAATATTGAAGTCGGTTAGCACATTAGGGTATCGAATATTGCTTCTAAAAAAGATCGAAGGTGCCCAACCTACTTTCCCAGAGTGTGAAGCTGAGGGGTCATACGGTGTCGACGTCGCAGGTCATTGCCACTGAAAGAACCGACGCCCCGATCTACCGCCTCACTACCTTGGACGTCCCTCCTTCCTGCCAATAGCTTCATCAAGATCCCCAGGCGCTGCTTTCGCCGGCAGCATCCCTCCCAGCTACAATAACCTCTAGCGCCACCTCCTACACCCTCCACCAGCCCGACACTCAACACTCACGACCTCCCCTACCTTCCTTCGCCACCTCTTACACCCTCCACCGGCTCAATATCATGCAACATCCGAAGTTTACGAGTCGTCTTTCTTATTTTTCAAGATCCGATCGCGAATGATTACGATCGGCATCAGGACGAGTCAGGGTATTTAATTCTTGTATAGCTAATTTTTCTTTGCGCCAATTGGTAGAATATTTAATGTTCGCTCGAGAGTGGAAACTCTTTTAAATGTCTAGAGTTTGGTTTGAAATAGAAAAATATATAGGTACTCTGGTGCACAAGGCATCCCCGCGGAGTGAGGGTCCGGGGAAGGGTACCACCACAAGGGTGAAATGTAGACAAATCTTACCTCGCATTTGTGTAAGAGGTTGCTTCCAGTACTCAAACCCGTGACCTCAAGTTCACACGGCAACACCTCAACCGGTGCGCTAAGGCTCCCCTTCAGCTGATAGTCAAGTCCCCCCCCCCACTCCAAGATTGCTAGGGTAACTGAGAGCCATGTTTGTTGCACACCTCCTCAGTGCTGAGCGAGAAAAGTTAAGTTTTATTTATCTGGTTGCATCCCAGACAGTCTTCAGAGTCGCAACTCCTCCATCGTCCGTCGACGGCACCTAGCGCAAGGCCCAGTTTCCTCTCCGAAAATCCTAATTGTTGTTTCCATGCTGCTCGTGGAATCCCTACGATCTCTTCCTGTAGCGTTCTGGCTCACACAGAGTATTCTAAGTTACTGATTTGGCTAAGGGAAACCCTAACTTTTAGTCCAATGTTTGCTCTTTTAGTTCTAGGGCTTCTTCCTCCCATGATTAGTTTCAGATAGTATCGGGTTTGCATTTTTCCTTCTTCAGGAATCCAAGAGTCTGTAGAAATTCCTTTAGTGGTCGAGAGGGAGTTTGAAGACAACCTCTCTGCAGTTCCAATTTCAACCTGTTGCGAGGAAGGATTTGTAAATACCTTTAAGTGTTTTCTCGAGTAGTTCAAAGGTTCTCTTTTTTTATATACACAATATCATGAAATAGGATTTTTTTATTCTTCTTTCGGCAGTCGTTCTCCCTTTCCTCAACGCATGTGTCATTAATCATCTTTTGGTCACCCTCTTAGACTCGGGAAGCACACGCATTTAGCGAGACCGCCAGACAGCTCAACCTGCAGTGACGAGCCGTCCCTGCCTGAGTGTCGTTGTGGCCAACTAGAGTACTATGGAGTGCACAGGTATTTTTCGAGTCGTGTCGCCAGTTGTGGAAGGGTATCGTTTCAAGGTAGACCTCTTGGTGATTGCCCTCCGAGGTTTCAAGGTGGTCTTGGGTGTTTGATGGTTGCACACTTTGTGCCCTCTGACGTGGGATTTTGATCGCATCACTATGACATGGCATCATGGAGGTGAACGGACAATATGGCAAGGTTGTCTGACGAGGAAGTCGCATCGGGCTTTCTGCTTATCTTTTAGGTAAAACATGCATGACAGCCTTGATCGATCCGGTCTCGGAATGACGATCGGAGCTCCGAAGCTCCGTCAATGGCGGTGGAAGACCTTCTCCTTTCTCCTCCCCTATCTTCCTCTCCACCCTAACTCACTCTAGGAGATGAGAAATGAGGGGAAAGACCCTCTCAGCCCTAATAAAGGCATTTGGGCGGAAGATCCTGGGCCTTTGGATCGGGTTTAAGGAAGCATCGGACGGCCACGAAATAAAATGACGGACCTGCACCCGTCTGCACGATCAGTGGCGCACGACCAGTGGTCGTACGCACTTGATCTCATGATCGTACGTTTAACAATTGCAGAACCCTAGAAAAACGGGATAAACGCGCACGAGCAGCGGCGCACGACCAGTGGTCGTGCGCACTATGTCCAATGTTTGTGCGATTGTCCTAGGCAGAACTCGGAAAAACTGAGAATAATGTGCACGATCAGTGGCGCACGTCAAGTGATCGTGCGCACTGGATCCCATGATCGTGCGCACTGGATCAAATGCCGAGCTCATCGACCTACCGCCAGCGGTATCTCTTCCACCGGGCGTTAGCTTCCAACGACTCCAGGTCTGAAAACTGGGGTGTTACAACTTACAACTCCTCCCCACTTACAAGAATTTCGTCCCCGAAATTAATCTTCATATAAGAAGACAGTAAGAAAATTATTGCAGCAAATAAAAAGCATTATTGCAACAACTTTGCACAAACTATTTTTAATCAGGCAAACAGCCGAAAATAATATTGCAACGTTTCAAAACACTGTTGCTACATACTGGTTACTGTTTCAAACCAGCATTACACAAATAACTCGGGATAGTCCTCGCGTGTTGTTTATTCACGCTCACAAGAAAACTCGTACAGGAATTTGAGAACGCCTTAGTTCCTCCTCAGGACCTTCCTCCACCGCGTCGCAAGGACATTCGCATTTGCCTCCTGACAAACATTTTTCATATGGTGGTGCGACCATATCACTACTCCTTCCATCAAAAAGATAAGATCGAGCGTTAGTGTGGTGTCATGCTTCAGCAGGGCATCATTCGTGATAGCATCTCTCTGTTTACCTCACCTACCCTCTTGGTCCAGAAGAAAGACGGCACCTGGCGATAATGCGTTGACTATCGCGAGTTGCATGCCAAGAAAGTAGAGGACAAAGTCCCAATCCAAGTGATGGAGGGGTTGTTGGATGAGCTCCATAGAGCCAAGTTTTTCTCCAAGCTTGGTCATTGCTCAGGCTACCAACAGGTGCGTATGACCCTTGCTGATGTGGAGAAGACAGTCTTTCAGATTGATCACGGGGACTTTGAGCTCCTACTGATGCCCTTTGGACTCGCCAATGAACCATCTAATTTTTAGGTCCGAATGAATGAGGTATTCCACGAGCTTCTCCTTTATGTTCTTATTTTCTTTGACGACATTTTAGTGTATAACAAGACATAGGAAGAACACCTGCAACATACTTAGAAGTTCTTGGTCGAGTGCAATGCATCAGGGCGCGGCTGTGACTCTGTGCTACAACAGGCAGGCCATCTAGCTGCCTTTTTCAATCGGAAGTTGGAAACTCACCATCAGAAGTTACCATCTTAAGAGCTAGAGTAGATTGACATGGCCAAGGCGTTGAAGCACTGGCAACCACACTTATGGGGGCAGTGCTTTCTGATCTGTACGGACCATTTCAGCCTCAAGTACTTACCGGAGCAGTGTCGCAGCGCCACTCCCCAATACGGATGAGTAAGCAAACTTTTGGAATTTTATTTTCAAGTAGAGTACAAGGTTGGCGCCCTGAACGGTGCTACCGACGCTCTCACTCGCAGAGATCAGAAGAACGGGGTTATGTTCGTCATCTCCTTACCCAACCTGAGATCCTTCATCGATTACGTCCGAAGACACGGGATTCTTTCGTTCTCATGGACGAGTGTATTTGCTCTCATCCTCTTCCCTCATCATTGGGATAGTGGACAGCATTGTGAATTGGATCACGAAGGAGTGCACAAGACTCTTCAGTGTATTCGCACTGACTTCTTCTGGAAGGGACTGAGGCGCAGTGCCCAAGGTTTTTTGATATGTACTTGCGTTGCATCACCAGGAATTGCCTCAAGGATTGGGTTTGATGGCTCCTATAAGTGGAGTATTGCTACAACAAGTCATACCATTCGTCGGGGCCGACTACGCCCTTTCGCTTTATCTACAGCTGGGATTCACCACACATATACGAGGGCAGAACCACCTGCATAGATAACGGGAACCACGGCCTTCAAGACCAGATCCAGATTCTCTCACTTGCACAGGAACGCCTTCTTCAAGCCCTTGCGCGCTTGGATACTACTTAACATCGGGGACATTGCGAGCTGGCCTTTGCTCTCAGAGAGTGGGTGTGGATTAAGCGCAGTCCATATCGTCCAATCTTTGTCGCACGGACCACCCATCACAAGTTAGGACCCAAGTTCTATAGACCCTTTGCGATCCTCCAATGCATTGTGGCGGTAGCTTATCGCTTTCAATTACCACCGGAGTTCCAAACTCATTATGTCTTCTATGGATCCCAGTTGAATCAATTTCATGGCCCACCAACCACGCCCCCCTACTGAACCTTCCTCAACAACTTGAGGACAAGCTTGGTTTCAACGGGGAGGGAGATGCTACAAACCTGCATTGGGGCGTGATCTACCATCGTCGTTGCAGGATGACATACACGGACTAGGGAGAGCGCACTTTATATCTTCCGCAATTTTATTTTTATCTTTCACACTTTTATTTTTTATTTTCATGTACTTGCATATGTCGCTTTACGCGTAGGGCTATGTTAGGAACGTTTATTTTGTGATTTTTTAACATTCCTACTTAGGGGAAGGATGTGGCTTGAAAGGGGCATGCAAGTAACTATAAAAAAAATCTCTCTCTAATTTCATTTTGCTCTCACAGTTATGCCTAGCTAATTGCATCCTGACTCTCAACCACATGTCAGGTCTCAACGTCACCATTGTTTCCCTAGCACATTTGATTCTAACTCTTCTTTCATCATCAACATAGGTTCCTGCAAATCCCGAAAAGGGAACTCTAACCTCCTTCAACACTTCCACCTCTCTCGATCACGAACAAGATCTCAATCGGAGATCATATCAGTATGTATGTATATGTAATATATAAAAATACATATGCATGTTATTAAACATGAGAACGTTACCAAACAATAATAATGAACAAAGTGCATTCCTAGCAATAATAATGAACAAAGTAAAACATTAATAACAATAACAATTACCAAACATGAGAACGTTAACTTGTAAAGATTCTTACGGCATCCCTTATTTTATATCCAAACTTTTAAGAAATTTGTGATCGTCTCGTAATCATCAAAGGGGATGTAATTGTGGAGGGAACATCCTACAGTGACAACCTTGACGACTCAAGTTCTTCTTCTTAACCTTTTAGGCATTGTCTGCTTCCTTGTAGAAATTTCAACAAATCTAAAACTCTTCATTAGATTTTATGAGGGTTTACGGAACAACCTAAGGGAGTCACAGTAAGCTACTTAGTATTTTGACAATCAATACGTTTTGCAAAAAAGGATCTAGCAAGGTATCTGAATATTTGAACTTCATCAAGAGAACAAACTTGAGGAAAGTTGTGCCAACCATGGGATATCACATATCCATCAATACATCGAGATTTGTAATTTAACAAGATGTAGTTTGGCAACAGTGTCGTGACTTTCCTCTCCTAAAATCGATATATCGACCAACATATCAGACATGTAGGCCAATATTTATAGCACTACAACCTACCCTTCTGCCAACTGAAGCAAGTGCAATATGAGACGATCACTTACCAGTCTAGAGAGAAAACACAAATATAGTGATAAAGGAACAAAGTATTGCACCAAAAGTATAATCATAAATCTTTTGTATGTGCAAATGGATAAGGGGGATCCTAGAAGAATTTAGAATCCAGCAAGGTGGTCGAATTAAAATTCAAACAAAATTACAATCCCAACTATGTCAAGGCCCACTAGGCATATTGGGTCCATATAAAGAATAGGCTGCACGAAGGAAACAGGGAGGGTAACAAAATAAAGTCAAGAAGGATTTAAATTCAAAATACACAAGTAGAGAAGACGGACATTACAAAATTTTGAATTAAATTGGTCAAAACTACCTCCAACAAAATTAGAGGAGAGGGAAGATTGGACACAAATCATGAAAGACCAATATATACTTATCCACAATGTTTTGCAAGATAAAAGGTTGGTCAAGTAAAGGGAGGATTTGATATGAAATTTATAACTAACCCAAGAAGTTTTATTGTATTTCTAAAATTATATCATTAAAAGTAACTTATAATCGAAATAAATCATCTGATAACTAATGTTTCCTATGTCCAAGAACCCCTGGCCCAAACTCCTCTTCTCCATTTCCTTACCTTTCTATCTCCTTCTCACTTCCATTGTATCATTATCTAGGCAAACCAAGAGTATCAAGAATAAGATGACAAAAAATCTTTCATGGGGATTCCAAGGCTCTTATGTTCACAGAATATTATGTATTTAGTAATGTTTATCTACATTTCGTGCTATTGGCTAAGATTCGCATGGTTTTTATCTCATTAATTTGAGAACTTGTGAATATTCCATAAACCCTAATTTCATCCAATTGATTCCTATCGTACTAAAATTTTATCTCTCTTACTATTCTTCTGTTAGCCTAATTATCTGTTTTGAAAGTGCTAGATTGAAGTTATATTTAAATTCAAACTAGCATCTTTGTGTTGTTCTATCTTTGTATGTATGCCTATCCCAAGAAAATTATTTGTAGTCCTAATGTTCCCACTCATTAAGAGGAATATGCAAGTAAAAAAGCTCAAATGTCAAGTATACTCTATACGAAGGTTGTTAAAGATCATTTGCATAGTGAAGGTTTAATGCATCATGCAACACTCGACAAGAACGACATAAAATAAGATTTCATAAAGTCGGACCCAAATAGTCGTGATAAAGTTTTTGATGGTGAGGATGATATCGTCAAACCTACTTCTTGCCCCTATAATTAGTATAGGTATTCATGTACTCGTTCTCATAGTCGTATATGCAAATGCAAATGAAGACATTTAAATAAAGGGATATTTTGTGTCCTAAAATGCAAAAGTCATGGTTTCACGCTCCTTTCAGATCCACTTTTCTTCTTTATACGATGAAATGAGTTGCTTCTTCCTTCCATTTTCTCCATCACTCAAGACCGCCTGAAGCTCATCAATAGATCTTGTAATGGTAAGAAATTTTTCCGAGACAATTGAACTAAAATGGTTGAAAATTTGCAATTTCCTCCCATTCAAAATAGTTTCAACTTACTATGAAACCCTAATGAATATACCATTGACGAATTTTAATAAAACTTTATCAAAGTGATGGACCTTGTTATATAATCCTGACATCATAGAAGCTCCACATTAGTACTCTATTAACTCTAACAATAAAGCCCACTAGATCCTTCTTGTCCTAAGGATCAAAACTCCTTTAGGCGAGAAGAAAATCACATGGCGCAAATGGTTGAACAGCCGGCGGAGGCCCGTGGATCTGCAGGGCGGGGCTCCTCTCAGCCAAACAAACCCTAACTCTAGCTTTTTCATTTTAAATCCACGGTACATTAAAACTTGGTGTAAACAACTTACTGGAACCTCAAATAACAGTGATACAAATATCAAATTCAGTTCAACGGGCATTAGCATACATCCTGGCTCGCCTGTCTCAGCATGCTCAACCACACCATCGTCGGATATTGAAGAATGGTAAAATCAACTAACCCTAGCTCTGCAATTCGAAGAATAAACAACATAGCTACTAATTCCCACGCTAAGTCGTGAATCACAACAGGAAGAGCAGAAAGCAAGGACGAACTGGATAGGGAATAAATTGACCAGATTCATGAAAGCAGAACACGTACTAGTGAGTGCGAGTACTCTGGGCTTTGCCATGTTCCGGCGAAGTCCAAACCGTCCAGCTTTGCCAAGGATGCTCCGACTCTTAGCTACACGGACTGCTACCACCACCTTCTCCCCGCCGACCGTCGGCTCGCATGCCCGCCTCAGCTCCTCGTCGTCGGGCTTCGATATCGCCATAGTCTCCCCCCCCCCCCCCACAAACTCTCTTCCCAAGAGCGAGATGGAGATCTTTTCTACTCACCCCTTTCTTCTTCGGCGGGAGGAAATGAAGGAGAATAATAAGATCAGCAGGAGAATCTCCCTCCGCAATACTTCCTCCCTACGGCTGTTCAGCGAGTCTTACCCGCGCTTTGTCTGAGACTGCCGTCGAGGAGAAGGCGCGCGGTGGAAGTTACCGGTGGCGATTTTAACGCGTGCACGATCGTCTGTGATCACGTGAGGAGTACATGACTCGAATGGCTCTTTAAGTTTTCAAAATAATATATGTATTATTTGAATCCAGACCTCAAAATCTCCAATAGAGATTCATTTTATATGTCAATTTATTCTCACTTTATTTAAAGTTGTAAGTTTTTTTGTTAAAGAAAAAATATTTAAAAAATGAAACTAGTGTTCTCTTTGGATCAGTCACAAAATTCCTAAAATGGATACTATTCATTTGAAATCAAATGGAGAGTATCGTGGGACTTATTATTTATGCGAGTTGTTGTATTCAAATCGTATTTAACTATATGCAAACCAACAAAGTTAGACTTTTTTGATTATCGGAAACACATATATGTCAACCACATAAAAATCTTAAATAAATCAATTTTCTCCTCCTATGCCTATATGTGCATTCAATTGATGGAGTTGAGACCCCCGCTACGACCTAACATGAGCTCACTCGCACCATAGAGAAGCCAAACTTTCATGCAGAGAAGCAGTTTTTTCCCCCGAAACTCCCTTGACACCTAGCCGTCTTCACTCGTTTAAAGGTGTTGTCGGCTAACTCCCTTCATTCAGTTGTCGTGTCCTAGTCCATTGCTCCCCCAATGTTGAGCCCTCTATCGATATTGAAGGCATGTATTACTTCTCACAGTTCTTTGGTGCATGATGTTTACTTTGTACATGGCTTTTATGAACCGTTGATACGCGCAAGTGTTCATAGGATTCATCTTCACTGAAATAAATAGTAGACTCTGACAATGAAATACCTTCATCTTTGATGAAATATGACAACGACGTCTATCCTGAAATTATTCATGCCAATTGTAGAATTTGTGGACCATTTAGTTTCACTTTGTTATTGTTTCATTTTTATATAGATGTGACTTGTGAAACAGTATGTTCAAACAAACACTATTTTTGCATCAAATGCTGAGAATTGTTTTAGCACATGTGATTGGTAGAATTTTGAGTTATGTTATCATGACCCATAGTTCAAATAACCTCACTGGAAGATCACAACTATATGTTCTTTTGAGTTGTGATGAAGCTGAATATTATTGTGAGAATCAATAGAACAAAAGACAAGTACAAATAATACGCATAAAACTACCTAAAAGTATATATTTTCCTTAGAATGTTACTTTGTTTACTATTTTATGAAGCAATGTGTAAAATAACCTTTAAAAGGTTAGTGTTATAGTATTTATTTTAACACATTTATTTTTAAAGATTTAATAGAGCCTTGTAAGGTGTTTCATGTTTAGTGTTTAAGTTCCTCGTCTTTGATGAGGAAACTCAATCATAATTGAGGAAATCCAAATAATTTGGAGGAAAATCTTGTCATGAAATGATCAGAGTTTTAGTCTCACCATGCCAATACACTTAAAAAGAATTGAGTATATAAAGAAAAACACTCTCTCTTATTTGTTCAACGGAACATAAGAAGAAACTACGAACCATAAACGTGTGCGCACGCACACCACACCGGACAGGATGCGGATTTCTGATTTGAGAAATAATTGAATTGAATTGTATTTTTTGTACAAAATATTTTTTATATTTGTAAAAGATTTTGACGTTGCATCGATTTCAATTCGGCTTACATCGAAATCCTTTTGCGTCGATTTCTCTTCCAGTAGCGTCAATTTTCTATCACCAGGCCACTGACATGTTTTTTATAAAGCTGAGTAGAACTCGTGCCTGTGTTGATTTCTTTCAACGTTATGTAGATTTCTCTCGACGTTGTGTCGACTTCTCTGCTTCGATTTTTGTATTATACACAGACCACGACGTAATTTATTGTGCGAGTTTTGTCTATGCAATTTGCTCGCTTCTGCTTTAATTATTTTACTCTGAAAATATAATAAAAATGTATTTCTTATTATGACCGTTTTACATTTAATACGTGAGTACTTGCATTTTGATCGAACTCTGATATAAGAGTTTTCTAAGAACGGATAATTATGCCTTTTTCGTTGTTTCATTTGTTCTTGTTTGTTATTTCCATTTTTCTTGTGATCTTCTTCATGTATTTGTTTCACCGAGTGCGACTTTAGGTGTTTTGTATTTCTTTGATGTGCACGCGCATCATATCTTTCATGATCGAGCCGGATGTTGTACTTTGGAGGAGCGAGCACCGATGAAAATCATGTCGGAGGATAGTAAAACTTCTTTGGACAGTAATCACATATCTTACTCGTGCTAGATTCTAAAACAACAAATTTATATTCTCTATTTCTTGTTCCAACTTTGATTTTATTAAGATATATACTATATCAAGTTTAAAAAAACGAAAATTTGAGCATGAGTTTTCATGGGGAAGTCAAAGAATAACAATATAATAAAGTCAAATACTCAAAATGATTTTTTTCTATTTTGATTATCTATGGTGCCTCAATTTAATGTATGTGCTTTAAATTTCAAAAATCTGTTATGACATATATATTCTATTACTCCGTCATGATTAAAATTGAAAATTTTAATGAGAATAGTTTGTCATTGTCCAACACAAGTAGAATATTAGCATTGACGGGGTCTTTCTTAATTTTTAAGAATTCTGGATTGCGAATAGCCGAAATTCTCATGATCCTCACCAAGTTAGCGAGGATTATGGAGAAAACCCCTGAAACGACCACGCGCATGATTCGCACGCGCGATCCACGCTTCAACCATCACAAGCCCGACGGGCGGCCGGTCACTCGGCTGACCGCAAGCCTTGGGGTCGGCTGACCCCTGCTTGCCTAGCCGCGACCGCACACTCCGCGCAGCCAAGCGGCCGACAAACCGTCCCCCGCCTAGTCGCTGTCGCTCATCCCGCGCGGCCAAGTGGAGCGAGAGGTCGGTCAACTAACTGCTCGTCGCCACCGCGCGGCTGCGAGGCCGCACGTGCCACGCATGCGGCCTCAAGGTCAAGCAGATGAGAGGCTCCTTGGACACCCATCGCAAGGCCGGCCACCCTCTGGTCGGCCTCCCTAGGGCGAGCAGCACTAGGCGGGCACCAGTTGCATGACCGCGCGGGGGATCTTCCGACCGGGTGCGTGGTTGCGACCATTTGGGCGCTTGTTTGGCCACCTTGGTCGGCCCCAGCCGGGCCCCGTCACCGGCCAGCCCCCCACCCCCCCCCCCCCCCCCCCCCCCCCCCCCCCCCCCTCCGGTCACTGCGGTCAGCGCCACACGATCTCCACTGCCGAATCACCGCGTAACCACCTTTTTGCAACCACACATTGCACATTGTAGGGGTACGCATAGCCAAAAATCACAACTAGCTAGCGTGCGCAGAGTAAATTCTTACAAAAAATACATGTCATAACTAGAGGGAATAGGCCTACAAATAGTAAATATGGGTGTTATGATCTACGTATAACCGCTTAAATACCATAACCACCCAAGAGGCCTATAATTAGGACCACAGGGTCTCATTCTTTTCCATCTTTTCCTCCTGCTTCACCTCCTGCACCTGCTTTAGACTTCTCATTTACAGAGATTAACAGTTGTTATGAACTAGCCCATGCACGCATTCCACTGTACGCGCTTTCCACCGCAACATGCACCCCACGTGTAACGCGCTCGGCTCTCAGCACCCTCAAGCCAGCAGCAAGCTCCGGACTCCGCTATGAACAACATAAGACAAACTACAAACACTGAGATGTGTAGAGTGCTCCCCCTCAGCTTCAGAGCACAAACAAAAGACCGTGAGGCTTCTAGAGCATGGTGCTCCCCACTGCAGCAAGCAAAATTCTTAACTCCACGAGCGGTGACACGTCATCCTCCAATCACATCTCTCTCCCCCAGCAACTATAACAAGGAGTGTCATGTCACCCTCGATTTCTCCTAAAAGCACTGTACACTCCAGCAAAAAGTGAAGTACGGTTTGTACATTCCCAGACACATGTTTTTACCTCTTTTCGAGGTTTTCCACTTAAAAACTCTTCTTGTCAACCGTTTCAATCTCTGTAACGATTTGAGTGCTCCACTGCTCCGGACTAAAATGATGCAATCTAGACCGGTCTACATGAGCCTGAGTTGCCCACAATAAGCTTAATACCTTGGGTCCTTTATCAACAATTTTTGTTACACCCGCTGTAAAAACAACAAATTCTAATGGTGTTGACGACTCTATAATTAGTTAAGGATTTATTATTGTCAAAATAATACGAGCCTAACGGACCGCACATAAAAGCATGTTAAAATTGGAATGTTTTATCATGTTCGTTTATGAAATTAAAGTCTAAACGAGCATATATGATAAGTTATATGGTATTTGAGGCACACTACTTGTGGCACGCGCCCATGTGCCAAGGGCATGCAACTGTATTCACAATGATGTGATAATGGTTGGCAACACTTCTGGACCAAAAGGTGTCCTTCGAAGGCACACACCCATGTGTCAAGACCGTGTGTGCGATCTTTTGTTCCACGTCACAATGAGTCGTGTTTGCATGAATAGACGTGACTTTTGAGACACATGCCCAAGACACACGCCCATGTGCTAAGGGTGTGTGCACCCCAAATTTGACGCACGGGTCTGTGCCTATAAATATGTAAACTTATTATGAAGAATGAATCTTGTTCTCAAAGTTATTCGTATTGTAAAACCACAATGAACACATCTTAAATTAGAACTAGCATTTTGAAGGAGAGAAGGTGATCTTCCATCCCTGAGTTCGTTGAATAGACTGCGTGGTGTTTCCGACGTTCGTTTGAATACCACTATAGATACAAATACAATTCTGTTTTTGGACTCAAACATCAGTTATTTTCCACGAAATTTGATTTCAGCACAAACGTAAACCTTTTCTTGATTTATTGTATTTCACATGTATCGCGTCGAGAATTTTCGGTATCACTGCAACGCATTTTATACAGTTGAAACCCAACAATTATTGTTGCGGGTCACCCGGCTTTTTCCCCGATCTGGAGAATCAGACTGTCTTAGCTCAAAATCGAGTCAGGCGCGCAATCAGTTAAAGAAAATTGCAACAATTGACAAAGACCTATTGGCGTGGAAAACCCGGAAATAGTGAAAAACAATGTGGTTGGAACTGTGCCGAGCCAAAATTCACTAGTTTTTTTAAGTGTTACAAAGATTGGTTTGATTTCGGAGGGCGACGAGCCGCTACTCCGTTACAAGTATGGTAAAATGAAGAAAAACAACTAAGTCTCTAGAGTCTCGATGGAAGCGCTCCGGCCTTGAGACGACATCGAGCTCACGGAACCTTGGCGGGAGCGTTCCGGCTGAAAAACATTTTAAGTCCACAAATCTTCTAATGGTTGCGCTCTCGTTGACGTGGAACTTAAATGGGAGCACTCTCGCAAATGCGGTTGACGTCACTTAAGTCGTGAGAAAACCATAGCGCACGGAGAAGAGCGGAGCGAGTTCATGAGCAAAGGACCGACCTAAGACCACGATCTCACTGGAAAACCTAAAAGCTCTCTCTTTATCTCTCTCTCTCTTACTTTGGAGTGGCTTGGCTTGAAATAAAAGCCTGGGGGCCTGATTTATAGTTTTCTGGAGGGACGCGTCAGTAAATGCACCGGAGAGTAGTTTGTGCTGGAGAATGACGTCGCTCCGTCTCGATCATATGGATCACCATTTTGCTGAAATGACTCGAGTGCCCCCTTCTCCCCAGGCAGTTCGGGCGGCCCGGGCAGGGTACCCAGAACCGGCGGCAGTCGGTGGCGGCCGACGATGGAGACACGGGTCGGCATCGTCGGTGAGGTCCCCGGTGAAATACGTGTGTGGCTCGCGCGCAATGTGCGGTTGTGCGGGTGCGCGATGTAAGACCCCCCCTCCCCGGATCCCAAAACACGGCACGAATGGGGAGTCTTATGCCCGGAACAGCCGCCTTGCGGTAGCATTAGCACACGGGCTAACCTGTACCACAAGACGCCTATCCCGCCGGCTACAACAATATCAATAAATCATGCCAACCCAACCAAATAAATAAACATCCAGAAGTCAAATCCACACTAAGTTATAATGTCCAAATACATCAAAAATGAGAAGCTAAAACATGCTTCTACCATATATCAGAGTACAGCTAAACATTGCCCAAACGGGCTACATCAGAGTATCAAATACTAACATCAGTAACTGACGCTATCGACGGCACCGTCACATCAGGCCCTGTCGTCCTGGCCTGGCTGTCCTGCTGCGTAGTCTGCGGCTGCTCTACCTGCGGCGTGACCTCCTAAAAAGGAAGACGTAGCAACCGTTAGTCGAAACGACTAAGTGGTTTCACATCCGCTCCCCCGGCGACTCCTCGGCACCGGGCGGAGAAAAGGAACAAGAGTATAGTATATAACAAGTATGCAAGTAAAGGAAGTACAAGCAGGTGGCAGTAGTGTAAGAGTAACAGCATCATAATCAGCATTTATGTAAAAGCTACACTAAACTAGCAGGTATAAGTAACAGCAGGAAAGTAACTTAACTTATAAGAATGCCCATACAAACTTATAAGTTAAGGATCGGATTACAGAAAAGTAACTCATCGTATAAGAGTGCCCATACAAACTTATACGATGAGGATCTTGTTGTGCAATGATATGAAATGCTATGAATGCTATGCAATGACTCACCAATGCACACCCATGCAATTGCTATGTCGACACAGACTATAGTTCCCACTTTTCGAGCAGGTAGCTAACCTCTCAGGCATCAGCCGCCGTGGCCAGGCGGTGACAGTAGAACGGGCACTTCTACTACTAGGCGGGTATCACACTACTTCACCTAGGCCTCCGTACGCCTCAACGCTAAGAACACAACAGCGGAGCCTATGCGTACTATGGCCCAGCGGGGTCTTGGGTAGATGTGCACCAAGAACACAGCCCGAACTGGCCTTGTGTGACCCGGAAGGGGCCTCGGAAGAAAGCACGAGGACACAGCCCAACCGTTCACATGGCCGGAGGGGCCTCGGGACGTGAACACCGAGGACACAGCCCAAACCGACCAAGTCTAACTGCCAACTCCCGTCGGTGTGACGACTGGCGAGCCCGTAGACCTGCCACACTATCCTTAACCCAGGATTACGACACCGCGTGTCGACTCACACCACATGCAAATACTACATCAACATATCATGGAAGGGGCCTCGGAAGTAAACACGAGGACACAGCCCAACCATCCATCCACACCTTATCTCAACACAACCAAAACAAGTGACGGTCAACACCGCACTTACATCCCTTCACAATACTACCCGTAGGGAGACGACTCTCTAAGTATTGGACTACAAGACTCATTTCATTAATCAAACATGTCCATGATCATAATCTATTCATTTATATGACCTTCCAAATGATGACAATGTAATATAAACATGATGCACATATAAAGATCTATCACACTTTTCATTTGATAATGTCATAATATAAACATGAAGTGCATAATTATCAATCTTTCAATTCCTACCAATTCAGTTCGTTTAAATAATATTGTTTCTCAATTTGATAATATGAAATCTGCAACAAATGATTAATCATTCATCCAAGTCAAGTGTCTTGCATTATTAATTCAACCGAATCAAAATCCATTTTCCATTAAGCCCAGAATTTAGGTGCAGGTTGAAACTGGACAGCAACTTCGACCAGAGATTCCCGAAGCTACAGGAATCCGGTGAAGACGTGTAACCCCACGATGAAAAGGTATTTCCATGGACTACATCTTTCATATTTAGAGCTCAACCCATATTTGACATTATCCTATTTGAAATCGGACCTGAAGTCCGCTGCGTACAGAACACAGTTTCTGCATACAAGATTTATAAAACCTCATTTTCGTTTAGACTTTCCCGTGGCTACACACTTCTCCAGAAGTCGTGCAACCACTCGTTGGAAAGGTATTTTCAAGGGCTTCAACTTTCGTGTTTAGCTAAAAGCCCAGATCTGGCCATGGCATACTTAAAAATGGCCATGAAGTTCGCTGCGCGCAGAATACAGATTCTGCACGCATCTTAAGGCGGAATGAACGACATCGGTTCATCTTCCTCCTCAATGCGATCATCCCAAATCATTCCAGAAAACCTCCTCCCTTATTCACCCTCAAGAGGCCAAAACCCTTCACGAAACCATCCCTTATCATCACATTGAAGAAGGGCGTGGTTGAAGAGATCTAAAACCTAAGACACAAGTCTTAGCATGACCTTTCCTAGAAAACTCCTCCTCACCATCAAGACTCTCTTGAGTCGATGTCTCTCCTAGGAAAATAACTATAGATCTAGCACCAAGGGAGAGGGTAGGAAACTCACATTGGCTCCAGCGGTACCACCATTTCCGGCCATGGATCTCGTAGTTCTTCTTGGCGGCATTTTCTCTTTCACGGCGATGGCGGATCTCCTTCGGTAGGACTTGCTCCTGCAGTTTTCCCTCTCACAGGAATTCTCACTGGAAATAGGGGAATAAAAGAGAATGAAAACGGCTAGGGTTTTCTCTCCCCTATATATATAAAATGTGACACGGGTAGGGACACGGCCGTGTCCTTACCCGTGTCCTGCCTGGCGAAGCGGCAACGACAGTTTCCATGTCGGTTCAATACTTGACACGGGTTGGGACACGCCCGTGTCCAGACCCGTATCCACATGACACGGCCGTGTGCATGGCCATGTCATTGGCCGTGTACTTCTCGGGTTGCATCTCGACACTTCTCGTCGAGCTCAACTCGACGCACACGGGTAGGGACACGGCCGTGTCACTACCCGTGTCACTTAGTGTCGACACAGCTCGACGATCTCGACACGGCTCGTCGAGCTCAACTCGACGCACACGGGTAGGGACACGGCCGTGTCACTACCCGTGTCACTTAGTGTCGACGCAGCTCGACGATCTCGACACGGCTCGTCGAGCTCAACTCGACGCACACGGGTAGGGACACGGCCGTGTCACTACCCGTGTCACTTAGTGTCGACGCAGCTCGACGATCTCGACACGGCTCGTCGAGCTCAACTCGACGCACACGGGTAGGGACACGGCCGTGTCACTACCCGTGTCACTTAGTGTCGACGCAGCTCGACGATCTCGACACGGCTCGTCGAGTTCAGCTCGACGCACACGGGTAGGGACACGGCCGTGTCACTACCCGTGTCACTACCCGTGTCTGTTTACACTGATTTCTCCACTTCTCCACAAGTGCAGTCCCATTCCCTGCACTTCTCAGGACTCGAGTCAACCCTCCTGACTCAAAAACACACACACTAGGGGCCTAGAGCGATTCGAGACGTTACAAATCCTATAAAAAAAATAAAAGATTTCGTCCCCGAAATCAAGCTTAGGCTGTGGGGAGAAGAGCATAACAGGAAATTTAACATATGCTTTTAAATAAGATTACCTTGAGCAAACAACTCCGGGTAGCGTTGCTGCATTAAATCCATTGGCTCCCATGTGTACTCCTCCTTCCCATGATTCAACCATAGCACCTTCACTAAGGGAACACTTTTGCGGCGTAATGTTCTTGTCTCGCTGTCAACAATCCGCACCGGCTCTAGTCGCACAGACCTATCCGATGCCACTGCACCATCAGTAGTGGGAATATACTGGTCGGGCCGCAACAGTGCTTTTCGAAGCGACGATACATGGAACACGTCGTGAAGATTTTCCAGTTCCGGTGGTAACTCCAACCGATAGGCCAACGGGCCAATCCTTTCCAATATAGTATAAGGCCCAACATACCTTGGGCTGAGCTTTTTCACTCCACGCACCCGCGACACTCCATGCATCGGCCGAATCTTGAGGAACACTTTTTCGCCCACTTGGAACTCCACCATCCGGTGCTTTTTATTGTAATATTTCGCCTGTCGACTTTGAGCCTCCAACATGCGATCCCGTATCAATCTGACCGCCGCATCAGTATCATCTATGTATTCGTTCCCCAATGCCTTCGGATCTTCATCTTGCACCCAAGACAAGGGAGTCCTGCACCTTCTTCCGTAAAGGGCTTCATGGGGCGCCATACCGATGCTTGCTTGATGACTATTGTTGTAGGAGAATTCCACCAGGGGCAAGAGCCTTTCCCATGGCTCTCCTCTGTCCAACACACATAACCTCAATAAATCCTCCAGTGTTCTGATGGTCCGCTCTGACTGCCCGTCCGTCTGAGGATGAAATGCGGTACTAAAGGTTAGGCGTGAGCCTAAATACGCATGTACCGCCTTCCACTCATTGGATGTAAACCGACCATCCCGATCCGAAACAATTGTCTTGGGCACGCCATGATACCGTACAAATTGCTCCACAAAAAGGCGTACCAAAACATCCACGTGTGCTTCCTTCTTCATTGGAATGAACCGGGCCACCTTCGTCAGTCGATCCACAATAACCCATACTGAATCATTCCCGGAGCGGGAACGAGGTAACCCATGAACAAAGTCCATGGAGATATCCTCGAACTTCCATTCGGGGATGGGCAATGACTGCAACAAACCACCGGGACTCCTGCATTCAGCCTTCACTCTTTGGCAAGCTTCGCAATGTGTAACATAGTAGCGAACATCCTTCTTCATTCCCGGCCAACACATGGTCTTCCGCAATCCGGCGTACATCTTAGCAATACCAGGGTGCACTGAATATTGGGAGGAATGTGCCTCTCTCAAGATATCCTCCCGAATTTTGCCGCCCTTGGGAATATAGAGTCGGCCACGAAAATAAATGAGGCCGTCTTTGAGTGTGTACTCATCGGTGGTCCCATCTTCAATTGCCTTGATTGCCGGGGCCAAGGCCGCATCCATTCCTTGCTCCACCCGAATCCGGTCTCGGATATCACAAACTATGCTCATGTTGGCCAAATACTCCGCATACTCTGCTGAAGGATCCTTGAATACTAGAGTAATTTCCATCTCCTCGATCATCCGAGCCAACTCCATGCTCATCAGCCGAGACTCTGGGCTAGAGCCTGGCACTTTTCTACTCAAGGCATCGGCTACCGAGTTCGCTTTCCCGGGGTGGTAGTTCATGGTGAACTCATAGTCGCATAGAAATTCCAACCACCGTCGTTGTCTCAGGTTCAACTCCTTCTGAGTGTGAACGTACTTCAAGTTTTTGTGATCGGAAAAGATCTCGCAGTGCACGCCATATAAATAATGCCTCCAGACCTTCAAAGCGAACACCACTGCTCCCAACTCCAAATCATGAACCGGGTAATTGATTTCATGTTTCTTTAACTGCCTTGAAGCATAAGCGATCACATGCCCGTGCTGCATCAGCACCGCTCCCATCCCTTGGTATGATGCGTCTGTGTAAACTTGGAATCCTTCCTTCCCAGACGGAAGTGCAAGGATGGGGGCGGAGGTAAGCCTATCTTTAAATTCTTGAAATGCCGCTTCACATTGAGGTGTCCACTCAAATGGCACACCCTTCTTCGTCAAGGAGGTAAGAGGAAGGGCAATCTTGGAAAATCCTTTCACGAACTTGCGGTAGTAGCCAGCAAGTCCAAGAAAGCTTCGTACGTCGGCCGCCGACTTCAAGGGCGACCACTCCTTCACGGCTCGCACCTTCGCTGGATCCACCGCTAATCCTGCTCCACTGATCACATGCCCCAAGAAGGCTACCTCCTTAAGCAAGAATTCACACTTGCTAAACTTGGCATACAAGGCATGCTCCTTCAATTTCTTCAAAACCAAGGTCAGGTGCTCGACATGCTCCTCCTCCGTCTTTGAGTAGACCAAGATGTCGTCGATGAAAACAATGACGAAGATGTCCAAATATGGTTCAAACACCTTGTTCATCAAACTCATGAAGGCCGAAGGGGCATTTGTGAGCCCAAACGGCATTACTGTGATCTCATACAAACCATATCTCGAACTGAAGGCCGTTTTCTGGATGTCCCCTTCTTGTATCCTCAACTGATAGTATCCGGAGCGCAAATCCAATTTAGAAAACCAATGTGCTCCCACTAGTTGATCGAACAACTCATCGATCTGAGGTAGTGGGTAAGTGTTCCGTACCGTCAACCGATTGAGTTCCCGATAATCTATGCACAATCGCAGGGTTCCATCCTTCTTCTTTACGAACAGCACAGGGGCTCCCCATGGTGATGAACTGGGGCGAACGAACCCTGAATCCACCAGTTCTTGCAATTGAACTCTAAACTCCGCGAGTTCTTTCGGAGCCATTCTGTACGGAGCCTTGGATACAGGCTTGGCACCTGGTACTAGATTGATCTGGAAGTCAACCTCTCTATGCGGAGGTAATCCTGGTAGCTTCTCAGGAAATACCTCGGGAAAATCCCGCACAACCCGTATATCCTTTAATTCCAACGCTTCCTCCTTCAACTCGAACCAGATCATGAAGACCTCGTCCCCCTTCCTATGAGCTTTTACAGCCTGAATAGAAGATAATATCATACGTGGCGCGAAGCCAATACCTTGGAAGATGACGTCAGAGTCTCCATGCCTCAAATAGATCCGGCCTTGGAAGGTAGAGCCCATGAGGGACTTCCACCACCTCTTCGCATGTAAGTCCAAGACAGACACTGCCAATGTCACTGCCATGTTGGCTGGGCAACGGATACCGGCCAACAACTCTTGTATCGTGTCTAGCCATTCCTCTGTACGTACGGCTGACTCCGTCCCAAGGTAGACGGGAGGGGAGAGAGCCCGGAAGGTGCTCAGCCAGTTGGAGCTCGGGGCCTGTTGTTGCACCGGAGTCTGCTGTGCCTTAAAAGCATCAAGAATGGCGGTGAGTGTTTGCCCCAACTCAGACTGTTGGAACTGAGTGGGTATGGGAGGGGTAGGAGTACCCCTCATCGGCTCAACATGCAGTGGAACCTACACGTACACGACAAATTTGTGGTCAGGTTGGCTAAACTTAAGGTCAAAGTTGGACAAACTTACTGTGAATTACATATGGGCACACCACTGCTTCCGCTAAGTCAGGTTGTCCCCAAACTGACTAACCAAACGGGGGTGGCACCATTGTTGAATGACTTCTTAGTTGAGGATCGTGGCAAATTGATACCATTTGTAAGACCCCCCCTCCCCGGATCCCAAAACACGGCACGAAGGGGGAGTCTTATGCCCGGAACAGCCGCCTTGCGGTAGCATTAGCACACGGGCTAACCTGTACCACAAGACGCCTATCCCGCCGGCTACAACAATATCAATAAATCATGCCAACCCAACCAAATAAATAAACATCCAGAAGTCAAATCCACACTAAGTTATAATGTCCAAATACATCAAAAATGAGAAGCTAAAACATGCTTCTACCATATATCAGAGTACAGCTAAACATTGCCCAAACGGGCTACATCAGAGTATCAAATACTAACATCAGTAACTGACGGTATCGACGGCACCGTCACATCAGGCCCTGTCGTCCTGGCCTGGCTGTCCTGCTGCGTAGTCTGCGGCTGCTCTACCTGCGGCGTGACCTCCTAAAAAGGAAGACGTAGCAACCGTTAGTCGAAACGACTAAGTGGTTTCACATCCGCTCCCCCGGCGACTCCTCGGCACCGGGCGGAGAAAAGTAACAAGAGTATAGTATATAACAAGTATGCAAGTAAAGGAAGTACAAGCAGGTGGCAGTAGTGTAAGAGTAACAGCATCATAATCAGCATTTATGTAAAAGCTACACTAAACTAGCAGGTATAAGTAACAGCAGGAAAGTAACTTAACTTATAAGAATGCACATACAAACTTATAAGTTAAGGATCGGGTTACATAAAAGTAACTCATCGTATAAGAGTGCCCATACAAACTTATACGATGAGGATCTTGTTGTGCAATGATATGAAATGCTATGCAATGACTCACCCATGCACACTCATGCAATTGCTATGTCGACACAGACTATAGTTCCCACTTTTTGAGCAGGTAGCTAACCTCTCAGGCATCAGCCGCCGTGGTCAGGCGGTGACAGTAGAACGGGCACTTCTACTACTAGGCGGGTATCACACTACTTCACCTAGGCCTCCGTACGCCTCAACGCTAAGAACACAACAGCGGAGCCCATGCGTACTATGGCCCAGCGGGGTCTTGGGTAGATGTGCACCAAGAACACAGCCCGAACTGGCCTTGTGTGACCCGGAAGGGGCCTCGGAAGAAAGCACGAGGACACAGCCCAACCGTTCACATGGCCGGAGGGGCCTCGGGACGTGAACACCGAGGACACAGCCCAAACCGACCAAGTCTAACTGCCAACTCCCGTCAGTGTGACGACTGGCGAGCCCGTAGACCTGCCACACTATCCTTAACCCAGGATTACGACACCGCGTGTCGACTCACACCACATGCAAATACTACATCAACATATCATGGAAGGGGCCTCGGAAGTAAACACGAGGACACAGCCCAACCATCCATCCACACCTTATCTCAACACAACCAAACAAGTGACGGTCAACACCGCACTTACATCCCTTCACAATACTACCCGTAGGGAGACGACTCTCTAAGTATTGGACTACAAGACTCATTTCATTAATCAAACATGTCCATGATCATAATCTATTCATTTATATGACCTTCCAAATGATGACAATGTAATATAAACATGATGCGCATATATAAGATCTATCACACTTTTCATTTGATAATGTCATAATATAAACATGAAGTGCATAATTATCAATCTTTCAATTCCTACCAATTCAGTTCATTTAAATAATATTGTTTCTCAATTTGATAATATGAAATCTGCAACAAATGATTAATCATTCATCCAAGTCAAATGTCTTGCATTATTAATTCCACCGAATCAAAATCCATTTTCCATTAAGCCCAGAATTTAGGTGCAGGCTGAAACTGGACAGCAACTTCGACCGGAGATTCCCTAAGCTATAGGAATCCGGTGAAGACGCGTAACCCCACGATGGAAAGGTATTTCCATGGACTACATCTTTCATATTCAGAGCTCAACCCAGATTTGACATTATCCTATTTGAAATCGGACCTGAAGTCCGCTGCGTACAGAGCACAGTTTCTGCATACAAGATTTATAAAACCTCATTTTTGTTTAGACTTTCCCGTGGCTACACACTTCTCCAGAAGTCGTGCAATCACTCGTTGGAAAGGTATTTTCAAGGGCTTCAATTTTCGTGTTTAGCCAAAAGCCCAGATCTGGCCATGGCATACTTAAAAATGGCCATGAAGTTCGCTGCGCGCAGAATACAGATTCTGCACGCATCTTAAGGCGGAATGAACGGCATCGGTTCATCTTCCTCCTCAATGCGATCATCCCAAATCATTCCAGAAAACCTCCTCCCTTATTCACCCTCAAGAGGCCAAAACCCTTCACGAAACCATCCCTTATCATCACATTGAAGAAGGGCGTGGTTGAAGAGATCTAAAACCTAAGACACAAGTCTTAGCATGACCTTTCCTAGAAAACTCCTCCTCACCATCAAGACTCTCTTGAGTCGATGTCTCTCCTAGGAAAATAACTATAGATCTAGCACCAAGGGAGAGGGTAGGAAACTCACATTGGCTCCAGCGGTACCACCATTTCCGGCCATGGATCTCGTAGTTCTTCTTGGCGGCATTTTCTCTTTCACAGCGATGGCGGATCTCCTTCGGTAGGACTTGCTCCTGCAGTTTTCCCTCTCACAGGAGTTCTCACTGGAAATAGGGGAATAAAAGAGAATGAAAACGGCTAGGGTTTTCTCTCCCCTATATATATAAAATGTGACACGGGTAGGGACACGGCCGTGTCCTTACCCGTGTCCTGCCTGGCGAAGCGGCAACGACAGTTTCCATGTCGGTTCAATACTTGACACGGGTTGGGACACGCCCGTGTCCAGACCCGTGTCCACATGACACGGCCGTGTGCATGGCCATGTCATTGGCCGTGTACTTCTCGGGTTGCATCTCGACACTTCTCGTCGAGCTCAACTCGACGCACACGGGTAGGGACACGGCCGTGTCACTACCCGTGTCACTTAGTGTCGACACAGCTCGACGATCTCGACACGGCTCGTCGAGCTCAACTCGACGCACACGGGTAGGGACACGGCCGTGTCACTACCCGTGTCACTTAGTGTCGACGCAGCTCGACGATCTCGACACGGCTCGTCGAGCTCAACTCGACGCACACGGGTAGGGACACGGCCGTGTCACTACCCGTGTCACTTAGTGTCGACACAGCTCGACGATCTCGACACGGCTCGTCGAGCTCAACTCGACGCACACGGGTAGGGACACGGCCGTGTCACTACCCGTGTCACTTAATGTCGACGCAGCTCGACGATCTCGACACGGCTCGTCGAGTTCAGCTCGACGCACACGGGTAGGGACACGGCCGTGTCACTACCCGTGTCACTACCCATGTCTGTTTACACTGATTTCTCCACTTCTCCACAAGTGTAGTCCCATTCCCTGCACTTCTCAGGACTCGAGTCAACCCTCCTGACTCAAAAACACACACACTAGGGGCCTAGAGCGATTCGGGACGTTACACGCGATCTGGAGGTCGCGCGGGTGCGCGGCCTGGCGACCACGCGGTTTGGGAGCGCGTGCGGCCTTGTTGTGCGTGTAGGCCAAGCCCATGCAAGTCACGCACAAGCGTACCCCGCGTGCATGCCGCCCTCTTGGGGTGTGGTCACGCGCGCCTAGGCACGGGCCGGCGCGCCTTCCCGGTTTCCTCGGGTGCTTGCGATTCTCGGTGTGCCATTAGTCCGCTCGGGCCCTTTTGCACTTGGATTGGATCGACTTGGAGATGTCATAAGGAACCCTATCAAATGCCCCATTTTTGTCATGATTCGCGGAGCGATGATCGTGGAAATTTCTATAATTCTCGGGATGCTCTAGTAGTCAGAAGATTACCTGACATATTTTGCGAGACGTTTGTCAGAGAATGAGACTTGTTTGTTGCCTGTTTCGAGACAGGAAAATCTGTCAAAATATTTTCGCCTATTTAGTCACCTCTCATTACAGTTCCTCTCATGAGGCCTATAAAATATAGGGGGTCTTGAGCGTCGCTCGCTTACTCGCATTTTGAGTAGGGATGGCAGAGGAATTTTATTGGTGATTGCTGGGAGAACCGGGTTTCGTCCGTGTGGAAGTGGTAAAGAGCTCTTGCTCGTTCGGCCTTAGGAGAATCATCGTTCTTCCCAGTGAAGGTGGCAAAGTGTCTTTGTTCGTTCGCGTTTCAGGAGAATCGAGGTTCGTTCGAGGGGAGGTGGAGAAATAACTTTGTTCGCTCGCGACTCAGGAGGACTGGGGTCCGTCCGGGTGGGGGTGCCAAAGAACCTTTGTTTGCTCACAACTCGGGAGAACTGGGGTTCGTCCAAGTGAAGGTGCAGATGAACCTTTGTTCATCTCATTTGGGAGGACTTGGGTTCGTCCGTGTGGAGGTGACGAAGAACCTTTAATCGTTCGCGACTCAGGAGAACCGGGTTCGTCCAAGTGAAGATGTAGATAAACCTTTGTTCATCTCGCCTGAGAGGACTGGGCAGTGGTGGTGGCGAAGAACCTTTGTTTGTCCGCGACTCAGGAGAGACAGGGATCGTACAAGTGAAGGTGCAGATGAACCTCTATTCATCTCGCCTGGGAGGACCGGGGTCCGTCCGGGTGGAGGTGGCGAAAAACCTTTGTTCGTTCGCGACTTAAGAAAACTGGGGTTCGTCCAAGTGAAGGTGCAGATGAACCTATGTTCATCTCACCTGGGAGGACCGGGGTCCGTCTGGGTAGAGGTGGAGAAGAACCTTTGTTCAATCGCGGCTCATGAGACTCGGGGTTCGTCCAAGTGAAGGTACAGATGAACTTTTGTTCGTCTCTCTTGGGAGGATCGTGGTCCATCCGGGTGGAGGTGGTGAAGAACCTTTGTTCGTTCTCGACTCAGGAGAACCCGGGCTCGTCCAAGTGAAAGTGCAGATGAACCTTTGTTCATCTCGCCTGGGATGATTGGGGTCCATCCGGGTGAAGGTGACAAAGAACATTTATTCATTCGCGACTTAGGAGAACCCGGGTTCGTCCAAGTGAAGGTGTAGATGAACCTTTGTTCATCTCGCCCGGGAGGACCTGGGTTCGTCCGGGCGGAGGTGACGAAGAACCTTTGTTCGTTCGTGGCTAAGGAGAACTGAGGTTCGTCTAAGCAAAGGTGCAGATGAACCTTTGTTCATCTTGTTTGGGAGAACCAGAGTTCGTCCGGGTGGAGGTGGTGAAGAACCTTTGTTCGTTCACGACTCAGGAGAACCGAAGTTTGTCCATGTAAAGTTGTAGATGAACCTTTGTCCATCTCGTATGGGAGGTGCAGACAGACCTTTGCCCGTCTATATTGGGAGGACCGAGGTCCGTCCATGAGATGTAGAAAGGCTTTCGCCAGTCTCGCCTGGGAGGTGCAGAAAGGATTTTGTCAGTCTCGCTTAGGACTTGCAGCTAGATTCAAACAAGGTGGATTGTATTGACGTTGAAGAAGATACAATGATGGGGCGCCCCAACAGTGCGCCTTACTTTGGTTTTTTGGTAGAAGAGACATGAGTTCTGTGCGTTCCAAGTCCGGGGGAGTGTTTTTCCGTCCAAAGCTCTCATTTTGTAAGTTCCGGACCTTACTATTGTTGTGACGATGAAGGTCCCCTCATTGCTACTCCAAGGTTTCAGAGGACAAGGTCCTCGATGCTGATGGGTCTTAGCTTTACACTCATGTCGTATAAACGTGTCATGCGGCCCTAGTATGTGGCGTTTCTTTGTGTTGCTTGGTCCCTGACTTCCTGGAGCAAGTTTAGGTTTCCCCTCGGGAGGAATTCGTTCTCTGTTGAGTCGAAAGCTTGGACGCAAGGACTTGGGGCCCCGATGTTTTCAGGTATGACTGCTCCTAATCCGTAACAGAGGTTGAAGGTGTTGGGTTTGAGAGCACGCAAACCCGACCTGAGCACCTGTAAATTAATTTAGCGCGAGCACCTGCACGATCGTTTTAGCGGGTATAAATACAAAAAGAAATAAAGACAGCACACAAGAATTTTTAACGTGGAAACCCAGTTGGGTGAAAACCACGGGACGATCGGAGTCCAACCCTGAAAGCCTCCACTAGAACGTGTATAAAAACACACAAAAAATTTACAGGCTTTCCCTCCTCGATCCACAAAGGATCTTCACCACGTTTCTACACAAATGGTATATAATAGAATACAAAATACCCAATAGGAACAAATGGCGGATTTAAGAAATCCTCTCCAGTGAACCTTCTTGATTTGTGCAGCGTGATCACATCAACGTCGTAGTACGACGCCCAAACTCCTGAAGCAACGGCGGCGGCGGCGGCCTCCAAACAAAGGCGGCTATGGCAGCTTTTTAACGACGCGGCGATGACGTTTCAATAACGCGGCGGCGGCGGCAACAGCGATGGCGGATCCGCAACCTCTCCGCTCTCTCAAGCTGTTATTCTCGCGGTGCCTCTCCTTTTTTTCTTAAGCTGCTCACGTCCTTCACTGCCATTCTTCATCTATATATATATATAAATATATATATATATTAATACAAAGCATGAGCCGCATGCTTTTTATTAATATATATATATATATATATATAATATATATATATAATATATATATACAAAGCATGATCTGCATGCTTGTATATATATATATATTAAAAAAAAATCCTGTCATTAGGAAAGAAGGAAACAGAAACGCTCGGGAGTTACGAGAACGTATTACGAACTCGATACACACAAGCTCGGTGGTTTTCTCCGCATCGGATGAGAACCACACCGAACAATTCTCCCCCTTCACAACGATGAGGAGGAAACCGCCATTCCGGCGATCCTCAGGCAGTGTTCAAACTTCCTCCTCGTTAATGACTTTGTGAGCATATCTGCCCCGTTGTCATCTGTATGCACTTTTTGTAAGTCGAGCTCCTTCTGCTCCAAAACATCACGTATCCAATGATACCGAGTGTCGATGTGCTTCGACCTCGAGTGAAACGTGGGGTTCTTCCCCAGGTAAATGGCGCTCTGACTATCACACAGGAGTGTATATCGGCCCTGAGTGAATCCAAGTTCTTTGATGAATCTTTTCATCCAAAGCAACTCCTTCCCAGCCTCAGTAACCGCAATGAACTCAGCCTCCGTAGTAGACAGTGCAACGCACTTCTGCAACCTCGACGCCCACGAGACAGTTCCCCCTGCAAACAGAATCATGTATCCTGACGTTGATCTCCTAGAATCCACATCTCCAGCCATGTCAGCATCAGTGTAGCCCAACAGCTCAGGTTCACTGTCCCCAAATCTCAACATCAAATCTGAAGTCCCCTGCAGGTATCGCAGTATCCACTTCACTGCGGTCCAATGCGCTCTCCCAGGATTGGAGAGAAATCTACTGACAGTCCCAACGACATGCGCAATATCTGGTCGTGTACACACCATCGCATACATAAGGCTTCCAACTGCAGATGCAAACGGAACCTTCTGCATCGCCTCGATCTCCTCAGGTGTGCTGGGGCACTGATCAGCGGTAAGCCTGAAGTGAGCCGCAAGAGGCGTGCTCACCTTCTTCGCCTGATCCATATCAAATCTCTGCAAAACTTTGCGGATGTACCGCTCCTGTGATAACCAAAGTAATCTGGCTCCCCTGTCTCTGCGAATGTGCATCCCCAAAATAGTCTTCGCAGCACCCAGATCCTTCATCCCAAAAGTAGAACTCAACAGTCGCTTCAACTCAGCAATGCGACCAGTGTTCCTCCCGACGATCAACATATCGTCCACGTACAACAGCAGAATGATGAAATCCTCTCGAGCATACTGCTTGATGAACACGCAGTGGTCAAGGGTGGTCCTCCTGAAGTCGATCTCCCCCATAAAGGAATCAAACTTCCTATACCATTGTCGCGGGGCCTGCTTCAGGCCATATAGACTCTTCTGCAAGCGGCACACCAGACCTTCCTTCCCTTTGACACTGAAACCCTCAGGTTGCTCCATGTATAGCTCCTCCTCAAGATCGCCATGCAGAAAGGCGGTCTTGACATCCATCTGCTCTATCTCCAAATCAAGCCTTGCAGCAAGTCCAAGTACAACCCGAATAGATGACATCTTCACCACAGGTGAGAAGATCTCATCAAAGTCAACACCATGTCGTTGTCCAAAGCCCTTCACCACCAGTCTGGCCTTGTATCTGAGAGGTGTGGAGGAATCACCCTGCTTCACCCTGAAAATCCACCGATTCTTCAAGGCCTTCTTGCCCTTAGACAATCTCACCAGGTCATACGTGTGGTTCTTTTGCAGTGACTGCATCTCCTCCTGCATAGCAACCATCCACTGACACTTCTCGGTGCTATCCACAGCCTCGTCATAACTCTCAGGCTCCCCCGCATCAGTCAGCAGTATGAACTCTGATGCAGAATATCTAGCGGACGGGTGCCTGGTCCGATCTGACCTCCGCAGGGCAGGCTCAGGTGCCGGGGCAGGCACATCATCAGTAATATCCTCAGCAACTCTTGGTTCACCATCAGTGGTGATATCATGATCCGAAAGGGTATCAGTACCCTGTGCTGGCACAGGCTCAATGGCCTCCTCGGTGTCATCAACTCCAACCATAGGTAATTCTGCAGTAGTGCGAGAATCAACCTCAGACTCAACAGTCCCCTCAGGATCACCAACAGTCTGATCCTCACAGAAGACAGCATCACGGCTACGTACAAGCTTTTTCTCAACTAGATCAAAGAACCTGTACCCAAACTCTCCACTGTAGCCGTACCCCAAGAAAATACACTGCCGGGTCTTCGGATCCAACTTCGATCTCTCGTCCCTGGGGACGTGCACAAAGGCTTTGCAGCCAAATACCCGCAAGTGACTGTAAGAGGGGTCTTTCCCATACCAGATCCTATCAGGGACATCCTCCTGCAAAGCTGAACTCGGAGAGAGATTGATGACATGCGCTGCAGTAAGAAGAGCCTCGCCCCAGAACATCCCTGGCAACTTCGACTCAGATAACATGCACCGAATCCTCTCCATCAGTGTCCGATTCATCCTCTCAGCTACGCCATTCAGCTGCGGCGTCTTCGGTGGGGTCTTCTCATGTCTGATGCCATGGTCCCTGCAGTACTCGTCAAACGGACCGATGTACTCTCCCCCATTGTCGGACCTGATGCATCTCAGCTTCTTCCCAGACTGTCTCTCCATCTCAGCGTGGAATCTCCTGAAGGTATCAAGGACCTGATCTTTGGTCTTGAGAGCATAGACCCAAAGCTTCCTCGAATGATCGTCGATGAAAGTAACGAAGTACAAAGCTCCTCCTCTAGTGTGGACCTTCAGAGGTCCGCAAACATCTGTATGAACCAGCTCCAAAGGCTCCGATCTCCTGGTGGACGTGTGGCTCTGGAATGAAATCCTGTTTTGCTTCCCAGCCATGCAATGGTCACACCTCTCCAAATGATCACCAGAAATGTCACTAATGAGCTTTTTCTTCGCCAGGCATCCCAAACCCTTCTGACTAATGTGTGCCAGCCTCCTGTGCAATAAGGAAGTGGATGCCTCATCCCTAATGGAGTTGGCCTGAGAAGCTTCAGGCCTCCCCTCCATGTAGTACAGTCCAGAATCTCTGTAGCCCCTTGCCATCACAAGTGATCCCCTGATCAGCTTCCAGAAGTCTCCTCCAAAGACACTCAGGTGTCCTTCATCTCCAAGTCTGTCAACAGATATCAGATTGAAACGGATGTCTGGCACATGTCGCACATCCCTCAGAACTAGTAGGGCTCCGGTGCTTGTCTTCAAATGCATGTCTCCACGCCCAAGTACCTTAGACGTATCCCCATTGCCCATCCTCAACACCCCACAGTCATGAGTGGTGTAAGTGGCAAATAGCTCCCTGTTGTGGGAGACATGCGCAGAGGCTCCAGAGTCAACGATCCAGCATCGGTCGTCACACGAGAGTGCAGCCGTGACGTCGTCGCCAATAATAATGATGTCGTCCTCCTCAGTCGAAATGGTGGCTGCCGTGTGACCCTCATCTTTGCCCTCAGTGGCAATCCCCTTCTTCTGATCGTTCTTCAACGAGTAGCAGAATTTCTTGATGTGGCCCTTCTTATGACAGTAGTGGCATTCCACGTTTTGATAACGTGACTTCGACATGCCCATACTCTGACTCCTATCCTCCTTCCTTCCTCGGCTCTTACTCCTTCCTCTCCCCCTGGACTCAGTAAAGAGAACGTCAGCTCGTGAAGAAGAGCCTGAAGTCCCCTGAGACTTTCGTCTCACCTCCTCATTCAAGATCCCACTCTTGGCGATCTCCATGGAAACAATCCCCTGGGGTGAAGAATTGATCAGAGACACTCTGACCATCTCCCAAGAGTCTGGAAGTGACTTGAGAAGCCACAATGCATTCACCTCGTCTTCGAAAGTCACCTTCATAGCAGTCAGACGATCAATTATCCCCTGGAACTCGTTGACATGATCCAATATAGGTGAGCCCTCCCGGTATCTGAACTCTCCAAGCTTCTTCAGCAAATATAACTTGTTGATGCCCGTGCTCTTGGCATACAAGGTCTCGAGAGTCTTCCACAGATCCTTTGCATCATTGATGCTAGCCACATGGTTGTAGACGTTTGGCTCCACGAACCGTCTGATAAACCCACACAGCTTCCAATGTTCCACCTTCCATTTTGCCGGATCCGTGTCCTTTGGCATCTCCTCAAAGATAGGAGCATGCCAACCCTTCACATATATCAGATCTTCCATCAGTAGATGCCACTGGTGATAATTGGCACCATTCAATTTTATCATCTGCTCTGAACCGGATGTAGACTCCATCCTGCTTAGCCAACTGGCCGGACCGACCACTGATCTTTGAGTCGACTATCTCAAAGTATGCAATTGGAGAGGATAGCCAGCGGGCCAATGGTCGTAAACTACCACTCCCAATTGCACACCCGAGATCCCGATCGACTCGTCCTGAAACCCCAAAGGTCAGTCCGGTATCTGCTCTGTCACTGAACCTCCCTCTGATACCACTTGTTGGGTTTGAGAGCACACAAACCCGACCTGAGCACCTGTAAATTAATTTAGCGCGAGCACCTGCACGATCGTTTTAGCGGGTACAAATACAAAAAGAAATAAAGACAGCACACAAAAATTTTTAACGTGGAAACCCAGTTGGGTGAAAACCACGGGACGATCGGAGTCCAACCCTGAAAGCCTCCACTAGAACGTGTATAAAAACACGCAAAAAATTTACAGGCTTTCCCTCCTCGATCCACAAAGGATCTTCACCACGTTTCTACACAAATGGTATATAATAGAATACAAAATACCCAATAGGAACAAATGACGGATTTAAGAAATCCTCTCCAGTGAACCTTCTTGATTTGTGCAGCGTGATCACATCAACGTCGTAGTACGACGCCCAAACTCCTGAAGCAACGGCGGCGGCGGCGGCCTCCAAACAAAGACGGCTATGACAGCTTTTTAACGACACGGCGATGACGTTTCAATAACGCGGCGGCGGCGGCAACAGCGATGGCGGATCCGCAACCTCTCCGCTCTCTCAAGCTGTTATTCTCGCGGTGCCTCTCCTTTTTTTCTTAAGCTGCTCACGTCCTTCACTGCCATTCTTCATCTATATATATATAAATATATATATATATTAATACAAAGCATGAGCCGCATGCTTTTTATTAATATATATATATATAATATATATATATAATATATATATACAAAGCATGATCTGCATGCTTGTATATATATATATATATTAAAAAAAATCCTGTCATTAGGAAAGAAGGAAACAGAAACGCTCGGGAGTTACGAGAACGTATTACGAACTCGATACACACAAGCTCGGTGGTTTTCTCCGCATCGGATGAGAACCACACCGAACAGAAGGGTGTTTCCCCAGTGGGCGTCCTTGCCGTTGTTCGGTAAGCCCACAGGACATTGGGGAGGGCATCAACCCATTGCCCCCAGGCTTCTTGAAGGCGGGTCTTTGGGCCTTTTAGGATGGTGCTGTTGGTGATTTCAGTTTTTGCGTTGGCCTGGGGATGCGCCACGACCGTATGGCGGAGCTCTGTCAGCAGGTCCTCGCACATTTTGGTGATGGCCTTTCCAGTGAATTGCATCCCGTTATCGGCGATGATAGTGTCGGGGATGCCCAAGCGGCAGGCAATGTTTTTTCAAAGGAATCGCATCGCGTTCTCCTCAGTAATCTTGGCCAACTATTCTGCCTCGACCCATTTTGTGAAGTAGTCGACGACTAGAATGATGAACTTCCTCTACCCGCGAGCTGGCGAAAATTGGCCGAGTAGGTCGATTTCCCATTAGGCGAATGGTCATGTGCTCCGGAGCGGGGTGATCCTAATGAGAGGTTGATGCAGGATGTTGGAGTGGAATTAACAGCTTTTACATTTCCGAGTGAAGTCTATAGCGTTCTTTTTCAATGTGGGTCAGTAGAAGCCTTGCCACATGATTTTCAGGGCCAAAGCCCCTCCTCCCAGGTGCTCGCCGCATATACATTCATGCACCTCCACAGAAGCATAGTCGGTGTCGGCGGGGCACAAACATTTTAGGTATGGTCCGGAGAATGAGCGTTTATAGAGTTCATCATCGATTAGAGAGAATGAGTCTGTGCGCATTCGAAGCCGTCTGGCCTCTATGGGGACCGCCGACAGTTGCCCACTTTTGAGGTAGGCGATGATGGAGTCCATCCAGCAGGGTTCCCCTTCCGCGATGGTGGCGTTCTCTCGGGGGCCCGAGATACTGGGAATAAGTAAATCCTCGACTCGTCGGTGCTGCGTTTGGTATCCCGTGGTGGAGTTTGCGAGCTTGGACAGTTCGTCTGCCATGACATTCTGCTCATAAAGAATGTGGAGGAGCCGATGAGATTTGATTTTTCCCGATAAGGGACTTGGTCAGCTGGAGGTATTGCGCAAACTGTTCATTCTTGCCTCGTACTCCTCCTCAACTTGCGAGACCACTAACTGAGAGTCGGTATTGATGGTCAAGCTTTCTATTCCACAATCAATCGCTAGGCGGAGACCTATGATCGGGGCTTCGTACTCAGCGATGTTGTTTGTAGCGGGAAATTTCAACCGGAGCTCGAATTCGAGGGTGGCCCCCTCGGGGCCAGTGAGTAGTAACCCCGCACCTGCACTTGCAGTACCCGAGGCTCCATTGACGTGCAGGGTCCACAGTGTTGGAGCCGGGTTGACGGAGTTGGGGTCTCTTCTGGCGGGAGCGTGCATTCTTCTACGAAGTTTGTCAATACTTGGGACTTGACGACGAGTCTTGGCAGGAATTGGATGTCGAGCTCCCCCAACTCCACCGCACATTTGACCAGTCTTCCAAACACCTCAGGATTTTGCAGGATCGCACAGAGTGGTAGGCTACCACTCTGTGCGATCGTGCAAAATTGCCATAGACAACTTGGCCGAATAAACTGTTCATAGCCTCATCCTCTCACTTTATCCCGTTCCGTCCAGTTAATAGTTCACTATTCCTGGTCAACGCCGTCAAGCCCTCAATTAAAAGTTAACGATGTAATACCTGCAATTTAGTTAAGGTAATAACTAGCACTAGTCTACTTGATTTAAGCTTCAGTTTTCTTTTCTCCTGTAATTAGTGCTGGCTTCCTCTTTCTTTTCCCGGAGCTGCGCGGCACCGCTCTGCCTCCACGAAGGAAGATTCTAGATGTCGGTGAGACGCTGTCGTAGAATTAATTGAGCTGTTTTGTTTTGTTTGAATGATTTCGATCGTTTCTTTGTTGGTCATACAGTTTATGCGCTGTGTTCTGCTACTGGATGTATTGGATTTCTAGGGTTTTGAGTTTGCGATTGTTTTGTTTCTGTGTTTGAATCAGTTTGAGAACTCTGCGTTCTCTTTTCGGATTCGAAAGTAGAAGTAGAATGATTTAACTTTCTGCTTCCTTGGAGTATTTTTTGTGTGGGATTTTTCCATTGTTTTTAATAAATTGGTTTAGATTGAAAAGTAGGATCGTTTCTGCTTAAGATGTATATGGATAAATTTTCTCTTGTTATGTTCTACAAGCTGAATAGGAATGACGATGATACGAACTGGGCTCTTCCCGTCCTGTCCGCCCCGATCACAGGCCAAGATACCCTCCAAATACCACTTCACAATACCGGAATCACCCAAAAGAAGACCCAATAGGAACCAAAAACAACAGCTCCTTCTTGTAATAGCATTCAAAATAACAACAACAAGCACAAGCAAGAACAGAAACAGATACAAAATCAACCTAAGGAAGAGGATCCTTCCTGAACGGCGATCGGCTAAGGGAGAGGGCTGGTCCGATCTCCACACAACAGCACAACAAACAAGCTATCAGTTCTTTCACACAAAACAACCCTAGAAAGATACAAGATACTTATACTCTGCAATACCCGACCCAAAAGTCCAAAATACCCCCACAGCGAGACCGGGTTGAGCCCGCACGAACCGGATCACATCAAATGCCTCCCCCAGAATCTGTTCCTTGTCCACAAGGAACAAAGTTGGGAAATCGTTGTTGTAGCGACCAAAGGTCCTTCCAGGTAGCGTCGTCCCGCGAGCCGCTAGACCACTGTATAAGGAATTGAGTGACTGCACGACCATCACGATTGATAATTCATCGCGCCAAGCTCTTGACAGGGTCCGCTATAATGTTTCCCTTCGCCGTGATTGTGGTCGGCAGCTGCCCCGCATGGTCTGGAGGGTCGCCCACATGTTCCTTCAGCTGGGAGATGTGGAAGGTTGGATGAATGTTGGCGGTGGCCGGTAACTCCAGGCGGTACGCCACTTTGCCCACTCGGTCCAACACCCGGAATGGTCCGAAGAACTTGAGAGATAATTTCTGACAGTCATGAGGTCGAAGACTGGTTTGCCGATAGGGCTGTAGGCGGATGGAGACCCAAGAGCCCACCTCCAATTCGCGCTCCCGCCTTCCCTTGTCCGCCATCATCTTCATGCGATTTTGGGCTTGGGCTAAGTTGTGTTTCAGAATGGACAATGTTCGTTCTCGGGCTACAAGTGTGCGGTCCACGGCCTGTACTGGCGACGAACCGTTGATGTAGGTGGCCGGTAGTTGAGGTTCTTGTCCATAGACGACCTCGCAAGGTGTCATGCGAATAGCACTTTGAAATGTAAAGTTACACCACCACTCGGCTAGAGGTAGCCATTCCGCCCAACTGCGAGGTCGATCATGACACATACAACGTAAGTAGCCTTCGACACATCGATTGACTACTTCAGATTGTCCATCGCTCTGCGGTGGCTGGCATGCCATGTTGTCGGAAGATATTATTGAGGAAAATACGGGCCACCCCCTCGGCGGTGTACGGATGGGCCAACGCCATAAAGTGAGCTTGTTTACGTAGCCGGTCCACCACCACCAACACAACCGATTTGCTCTGGCTCTTCGGAAGACCCTCGATAAAATTCATCGACATTGCTTGCCAAATACGTTTGGGGATTGGGAGGGGCTGCAACGTACCCATCGGCAATTGATTGGCGGGCTTGCATGTTTGACAAACGAGCACTTTTGGATATAATTGTAGTCATCCGGTTTCATGCGTTTCCAATAAAAATCCTTCTTCAGACGATGGTATGTAGCCGTGACGCCGGAGTGCCCCCCCCCCCCCACCGGACTATCGTGATTGAGTTGGAGAAGCCTTTGTTTCACCTCAGTATCTTGCCCCACCACTAGCCGACCATGGCGTTGGAGAACACCACGTCTCCATTGATATTTCGGCATGCTGGATTCGTCGGCTTCCTTGGCCGCAATGATTGCCTGAACGTGTGCGTCCCGCTCCCATGACTGGCGGACAACATGCATGATTTCAGACTGTACCGTGACCAAGGCCATGAGCTCGCCCTCCCCTTGTTCATATTTTCTGGACAGCGCGTCCACGCATTTGTTGTCCACGCCTCTCTTGTATTGAATCTGAAAATCAAAACCCATTAGTTTAGAAATGTACCGTTGTTGGACTGGTGTCGCGATTCGTTGCTCCAAAAGAAATTTTAAGCTTTGGTGGTCCGTTTTGATGATGAAGGGGCCATGTGCCAAATAATGTCGCCATTGTTGGACTGCCATGACCACGGCCAACAACTCTTTCTCATAGGTCGAAAGATGGGCATTCTTTGGCCAAAGAGCTTTGCTAAAGTATGCCACCGGTTGCCCCTCTTGTAATAACACCGCACCCACGCCGGAATCCGCTGCGTCCGTCTCCACCACGAACGCCTTCCGAAAATCTGGAAGCCGTAACACCGGGGGGTGAGACACCGCCTGTTTGAGTGCTTGAAATGCCACCTCTGCTTCGGCGCTCCAATGAAAGTGGCGGTGGTGAAGTAGAGCCGTGAGTGGTTTGGCCAATAACCCATAACCTTTGATGAAACGCCGATAGTAGCCGGTTAAGTCCAAGAACCCTCGTAACTTCTTGAGATTAGTCGGCACGGCCCATTCCAACATTGCCTGAATCTTGTTTGGGTCAGTTGCCACCCCTTGACCGGAGATAAGATGTCCCAAGTAATGTATCTGCCGCATGCCAAAATTGCATTTGCTTTGCTTTAGGAACAGTTGGTGTTTTTGGATAAGCTGAAGCGCCATGGTGAGGTGGTCCAAATGGTCGCTCCACGATCGACTGAAGACCAAAATGTCATCAAAGAAAACTAAGATAAAGCGGCGGAGGTGCTCTCGAAAAACAGAATTCATCAAACTCTGAAAAGTGGAGGGCGCATTTGATAATCCGAACGACATTACTAAGAATTCGTAATGCCCATGGTGGGTGCGAAATGCGGTTTTGGGGATGTCGCCGACTGCCATGCGTACTTGGTGATAGCCAGCTCGCAGATCCAACTTCGAAAAGAAAACCGCGCCATGCAGCTCTTCAAGTAACTCCTCAATCACCGAAATTGGAAATTTGTCTTTAATTGTATTCTTGTTGAGTTGACGATAGTCGACACATAGGCGCCAAGTACCGTCATTTTTCTTGACCAACACCACCGGGGATGCGAACGGGCTGTGACTGTGTTGGATCATCCCTGTCTCGAGTAATTCCTCCACCATCTTCTCAATTAGTTCTTTTTGAACCAGAGGGTAGCGATAGGGGCGGATGTTTACCGGTGTCGTACCGTCAAAAAGAGGAATCCGATGCTCATGGGGGGCGGTGCGGGGGCAGCCCCTTTGGGTCCGCAAAAATGTCAGGAAACTGATGGAGTATATGCTGAAGTTGTTGTTCGGAACTGGTTAAAGCTTGGTTGGAGATACCGGGTTGGATGCTAGTGTGCAGATGATGTTCCTCGGTGGAGGTGTGCGGTGGCCTGCTCAGTTCCGCGCCGCCGCTGGGTATCTGACACAATGCGAGCATGTTGAGTTTGCCCTCTCAGTTAATTAGCTTCTAAGATTTTCTAGACTGCATCCACGAACTAGTCGATTGTTGGGAGCCTCGTATGGAAATTTTGCGCCCACGAGTCATGAATTCCATCTTCAGGTTTTGGAAATCCCATTGAACCACACCAAGGGTAACGAGCCATTGTTCCCCTAACACCATTTCACATCCCCCCAGTGGTAGTATGAGCATGTACGATGTGAAAGTAACCCCTTGCATTTTCCATTGAAAGCCCAAGGCCTTGTGGGAGCTCGCAATGGTCTTCCCATTTGCCACCGCGACGTCAAAAGTGGGTATGGAGGTGAGGGGACAATTTAACCTCCCCGCCGTATCCCTGTCAAGAAAATTATGGGTGCTGCCGGAATCGATCAAAATGTAAATGGGGAGACCCCGATAAGACGCGGTGACGCGCATTGTTTGAAAGTGGGTGGTGCCATCTAAAGCATGAACCGATACGTGCGGTTTGGGATCATCGTCAGGCCCCTCCTCCAGGTGAAGCTCTTCTAACTGCAGACTGACCTCCTCTTCCGCCTCCTCATCCTCTGATATGAGTTCCAAGGCATACGACCGGCGCCGCTCCAAGCAACGATGCTCCAGGGTGTATTTGTTGTCGCACCAAAAACATAGACCTTTACTTCTGCGTTCATCCATATCTGTCGAGGAAAGCTTCCTGCCCTCCTGGCCCGGTTGGCCTAGCGGTTGAGAATTATGGCCGGTGGCTGCCGGGGAGGGTGTGGTGGTTGACCCGGTGGGTGTGAAAGTCCATCGACTGTCCCGCATAAGCCGCTCAGAATAACTGGACGAGCTGCGTTTGGTGGTCACAAGCAACTGTTGTTCCTGGAGGTGTGCTAGAGAAAACACATCCTGAAGGGTTCTGGGTTGGAACATGCGGATGGCGTATTCGATCTCCCCCTTCAACCCCGCTAGACAGAAACTGATGGCATGGTTTTTCGGAATAGCGACCCGGTGCAACAATAGGTCAAACTCATCCAAGTAAGTTTGTACGGCCTCCTTCTGACGAAGGTTCTTCAGCTCACTCAGCGGATCATCAAACAAGAGGGTCCCAAAACGGCCGTTGAGGGCTTTACAATATTCCTCCCACGAAGGCCATTGGCGTGTGATACGGTTCTTCATGAACCCTTGATGCCAATATAAGGTTTTGTCTTCCATGTGTATGGAGGCAATGCGAACTTTCATATCATCCGGAGTGTCGTCCATGTCGAAGAATTGATCACACTTGTAGATCCAATCGAGAACTCCTTCCCCAAAAAATTGCGGGAATTCGAGGCGAGAAAAACGAGTCTGCACCTAATATTGATTTTGGGTACGCCGTTGTCGCTCCGGCGGTGAGAACGAGCCGCCGCCCTCGCTGGCCTTGTCTGCCTTAAGAACGAATAAAATTTCTTTTATCTCCTCCGACGTCCTACTCTGTTGCTCCGTGAGGGACTGTAGAGATCGCGCGAGGGCTTTCTGCTGGTGGCGAAGACCGTCGATGTCGGTCGGCACATCACGCGACCTGGTTGCGTCTGAAACCGGCATGGAGCCGACAAGAATGTGTTGGCTCTGATACCTTGATACGAACTGGGCTCTTCCCGTCCTGGCCCCACCGATCACAGGCCAAGATACCCTCCAAATACCACTTCACAATACTGGAATCACCCAAAAGAAGACCCAATAGGGACCAAAAACAACAGCTCCTTGTAATAGCATTCAAAATAACAACAACAATCACAAGCAAGAACAGAAACATATACAAAATCAACCTAAGGAAGTGGATCCTTCCTGAACGGCGATCGGCTAAGGGAGAGGGCTGGTCCGATCTCCACACAACAGCACAACAAACAAGCTATCAGTTCTTTCACACAAAACAACCCTAAAAAAATACAAGATACTTATACTCTGCAATACCCGACCCAAAAGTCCAAAATACCCCCACAGCGAGACCGGGTTGAGCCCGCACGAACTGGATCGCATCAGACGATGCTGTTGCTTGTTACGGTTAGAGAACTGTGAGGAGTTTTGTATCTTGCTCTGGACGGTGTACTTTCGTGTATTAACGGTGATTGTGTCAGCGATCGATTTTGCTTGAGTGGTGTGCAGATGGATTGTGCTGGATTCTAGTTGGTATTGTAATTATTTCTTGCCCATAGTTTTGTTAGCTTATTTTTTTTCCGAAGTAGTTGTACTTCTCATTGATTTAGATAGAATATGTGTGTGTGCAATTTTTATTGCATGTTTGATGATTTGGGCTCTGTTTGGGATGATGACGGCGGTGGAAAAAACAATGGTGGGAAATCAGAAGTTGTTTTGAAAAAGTTGTGGATTATTTCAAAAATTTCTATGTAAGCACTTTTCAAAATGGTGTGCACATTTTTTTGTTTGGAAAAACAACTTTGTAATAGTAGATGTTTAACTTTTTAATAATACAAATGTGTTTTATGTTAATCATTTATCACATAGATACGTAAATAATAGGTAAATCCTAGTCAAACATGTTATAAAATGTTAACGGCGAGACCCAAAAATTGTGAATTGGCGAGGACTCACGAATGAGAGAAGAAAACTTCCGAATAAAAGAAAAAAAGCTAAAAGAAGAGAAAGTGTTTTTTAGAAATCTATGTTGGACTGGCTGTTCAAAAACTCCAAAACATCTATCTTGTAAACACTATTCTGAAAAAGCTCCTCATCCAAACACCCTAAAAAGGGCAGTGGTGATGATAATAGAGTTTTTCTCACTGCCACCGCTGCCCCAAACAGAGCCTTGATCTTAAGGGAAATTGTTTCAAATTCTTGCCAATTTTCCAACATGTTGTGAGCTCCAAAAATTTAATATGACTTCTCTGGGATTACATCGAACTAGCTCTATTGTCGTACCCTGAGCATCTATTTTCCATGTGTACGCTTTGCCCAATTTCTACTGATCCAACTTGTTTACTTTCAATGATTCTTGTCATACACTTCTTTGACGCATACCGAGCACGTGTTCCTCTCAACCACTTATTGAACGACATTCCTTGTTTCTTTCGCTGCTAATATGCTCACTCCCAGCGGCGGGGTATTTCAATATCTAACTCACTCGCCAACAGTAATGTAGTGACTTCCTCCAGGTTCATTGAATCTTTTCTATACATAAGAGTCGTTCTATGTGATTGAATGAAGATGGATGCGAGGTAAGAAGCAATATGACATTGTCTTCTTCTACCTTTACGCTAACAATGTGTAATTAGCTCAAAAATTCATTCAACACATTTCATTGTTCATGCTGGTTTTCACCTTCCCGCGTATTCATTTTATACAATTACTACTTTTGGAGTAGCCTCATTGTTACTGACTTTGTCATATAAATTTCTCCAACTTCTCCCCAAAACTTGCAATAAGCTTTCCATTTATGACATTGAAGAATGTTGGACGAGACTTTGATTAATTAACCCCAAAACATTCATCCCCTCTATATATGGAGGGGAATAATACAATATGTGACTATAATTAAATACGTGACTATACTAAACGCATTGTAACTCTTCCCCTCAAGTTGGACGTGAGATGTTATCATGCCCAACTTGTCAACAATCCTTCCAAAGGTACTTCCACTCAGGCCTTTCGTGAGTATGCAACAAGTTGTTTGTCGGAGGGAACAAAGGATGTACACAAAACAAACTTCTCTATGTTCTTTGATGAAATATCCATGAACTTCAATGTGCTTGGTGCGATCATACTGGACGGGGTTGTGAGCGACGCTGATAGCAGTTTGTTGTCACAATAAAGTCTAAGGAGTTCGACTTCAGTAAGGCATAAGTCACTCATCAAGGAACGTACCATAGGCCTTCACAGACCCCAGGAGCTATGACCCTAAACTCGACTTCTGCGCTTGATCTTTGCACAACTTGTTGTTTTGTACTCCTCAAGGTAACAAGATTTTCGCCTACCAGAGAACAATATTTTGAAGTAGATCGTCGGTCTTCAGTTGACCCAACTCAGTCTGGATCTGTGTATACTTCAATCTTCAAGCACGTATGGAGCAAATAAGATCCCCCTTCCCGGTGAGGACTTGAGATACCTAAGAATTATGTGAACAATACCTACATTATGGGTCTTCGGTGAGTGCTTGTACTAACTGATAACACCCACTACATAAGAGATGTCAGGTCGTGTATGTGACACAGATTAACCTTCCTACCAACCTTTAGAATTCAGAGATGTCTTCAATTGCCTCCCGTCATCTCTCCCTAATTTGTGGTTTGATTGAAGTGTTGATAGGTCTACATCCATTCATCCCCGTCTTCTCAAGAAGGTCCATAGTGTATTTTCTTTGAGAAATGAAGATCTCATTCTTAGACCTTACAACTTCAATGCCCAAGAAGTATATGACTTTGCTCAGGTCCTTAACCTCAAACTCGCTAGCCAATTTCTGTTTTAAAATCTTGATTTCTTCCACATCGTTACCTATTATAACAATGTCATCAACATAGACAATGAGTACCGTAAGTTTACCTGCCTTGTGCTTGATGAACAATGTATGATCAACATTGTTCTGGGTATATCCAAAGGACACCATAGCCTTGCAAAATCTTCTAAACCAAGTTCTCAGAGACTGTTTCAGCCCATACATTACTTTCTTTAACTTACAAGATCAAGCGATTTAGATTTAGTAGGATGATTTTACTTTCTACTTTCTTATAATATTTTTGTGTTTGGGAATTTTTCTATTGTTTTTAATAAATCTATTTAGATTGAAAAATTGGATTGTTTCTGCTTAAGATGTATATGGATAAATTTTCTTAGGAATTTTTTGTTGTGATGGTTGGTAGTAACTTAATACTCTTCTGATAATTATAGAGAAACCCCTGCGTTGAGCTTTGGTTTTGTTAAGATTTAGATTGGCGATTAACAACGAAATCCAATCAACCGGTTTTGTTGAGAAAGTATGGAGCGAGCAATGTGTGTAAATTGCCATTCACGGACTCATAGACTGTAATTTAGGATTTGGTGCTTGGAAAACTAAAGGATTTTCATGGATAGCTGAAAAGCGGCTGTGTTAGCTTGTAATTTTTTGTTTAGAAGAAAAGAGGTATTGAAATAATGTAAATGACTATTGCTTCGTCCTACCAATACCAAAAAGCTTTCGACGGAGTTTGTCGACAGTGGTGGTGCTTGTAATGGGTGGATGAATCCTTTTTTGTATTCCTTTCCATGATCATTTGTCATCTCTTATTATGTTCTACAAGCTGAATTGGAAGATGATGCTGTTGCTTGCTACGGTTAGTGAACTAGGAGGAGTTTTGCATCTTGCTCTCGATAGTGTACAATCATGTGTCAATGGTGATTGTGTCAGTGTTCAATTTTGTTTCAGTGATGTGCCGATGGATTGTGCCGGATCCTCAGTTGTATTGCAGTTATTTCTTGCTTAGTTTTTTGTTATGAGCCCCCTTCAGGGTTTCGTCGGAGGTGCCAGTGGTTGGTGGTGATACAAGGGGAGCCAAACTCTACCTGAGGAGAATGCGAAGGAGAGGAAGAAGTGGAGCCATGCTCAACCCTAATCTTAGAAGTTGAAGGAGAAAAGAACTCAAGAGAGGAATAAACTTTTCATAATTTCATTCATACTTTCTTCATGACCCAAAGAGTCTATTTATATTGGCTCGGGTCGTTACAATAAAAAGTGCACTTTTTTTATAACGGCCTCCCCAACATACAACTCGAAAGGACGGCCGCCAACACCCCCAACATCCAGCTCGAAAGGGTTCAACCTCAAATAGTCTGCAGATCATGCACCCCAACCCATCTCCATCCACATGCGGGTTGTTGGAGGCCGCAACCCTCCCTTTGATGAGAAGTGATCCAGTTAAGCGCCCCTACAGGGACTTCCCAGGAGGTCACCCATCCCGGAACTACTCCCATCCGAACACGCTTAACTATAAAGTTTTTTCACTTCTCATCACCAATTGAGCTGCATCACAAAGTGACATGAGTTTAAATACCCAAAAATAAAGAGAACACAAAATGATAAAATATTACGGGCTAGTACATCGTCTCTATTAATAAAAGACACCAAACATGAATACATGATAACATTAATTAATGACTCAGATAACTGGTCGTGTGAGACCATAACATCCCACCCACCTTTCAAATCAAGCTTGTCCTTAAGCTTGAGTGAGGCTTGCACGCCTTGACCATCTGACTCCTTAATTTCTCGCCAGAACAACTTCCAGTAGCGCGTTGCTGTAGTTGCGACTTCATTATGTGGATGGTCGTCATTGTTCCCACAGATAGTAAGGATCTGACGCGACTGAGGCACGTGCGGAAGGGAGACCGTCAAGAAGAAGCTTCAGAGTTAAGGCGAGTGTTCCCGGTGTATCCAGACAGTCGAGGGAGCTGCAAGACTATACTAAATGTGGACCACAGAGATGAAAAGTGGCGACGCGGACGTGGGGGCGGTTGTCGGAATGAATGAATTGAGAGGGGCCACTAGAATAGATGTCTGAAGCGGAAGCTGTGGGAACGGATGGCGACGCAAAATTGGGCGGCATCACCTCAGGGCTCGATGGCGATGAGGCCGGTTGTGTGAACTGTGGGGAAGGAATAGCTGGAGGCGATGGTAAAGTGACCATAACTGCAGTTGTCAGAGGGGTTACTTCGAGCTCAAGTGGGTTCGATGACTGCGGTAGTGGGATTAGTTGTGACACCAGTGGAATTGGACCCATGAAGCGTCGGTTGATGTTGGCTACGAGTCACGCCAGTGCGACATCATATGATGTCGACATCTCTAAGAACTTCTGAAGCATTGAACTGAGAGTGAGTTGCTCGCCGGGGTTCGTCATCAAGCCGCAGTAATTTATTCTTTCAACTAATTCAATGAAGAATTAATTTATTAATCAATTAATTGGATGCAGTAGTCGGAGGCCTGCACGCGGTCACGTTGGTTCAAGGAAAGAGGCCTGCACACGCTCACGTTGGTTCAAGGAAAGAGGCTTGCAGGCAGGAAGAATGGTTGAGGAGGCCGATGCGCTTTGAGAATAAGAGGAGAGGAAGCTGAATTGACTGGAAGGAGGAGAGGAAACATCGACTTGCAGGTGATCGGGACGATGGTGTGGACCACAGGCGTCGTCGACCGCAACAAAAGCGTAAAAAATGGGATCAATAACATCGGATTGAGACGATGTCGGCGTGGACGACACCGATGTTGTCGTCGATTAGTGATGCTGTCGTCGATCACCCGACGGTGCGTCGAGCTCATCCGCCATAAGTTAAGGAATTGACTGGTCCCATTGGCTGAAAGTCGCAAAAAGATGTTGAGTCGAGTGCAACCGTAAAAAGACGAGGAACTTCGAGCCGTAAATAAGAAGGCCTGTCAGGGCTGCTACTTGGGGGAGTGAGGAGGACCAAAGACTCTGATACCAAGATGTTACGAGCCTACTTCAGGGGTTTCGTTGGAGGTGGTGGTGGAGGAGACGATACATGGGGAGCCAATCTCTACCCGCAGAGAATGCGAGGGAGAGGAATAAGGGGAGCCATGCTCAACCCTAGCCCTAGAAATTAAGGGAGGAGAAAAGAACTTGAGACTGGAATAGACTTTTCATAATTTCATTCATACTTCCTTTATGACCCAAATGATATATTTAAAAACTTACGAAGTGGCTTGAGCATAAATACTAAGAAATAAAGAGAACAACACAAAATGATAAAACACTACAAACTAGCACATCGATTCTAGAAATAAAAGACATCTAACATGAATACATGATGACACTAATTAAAAACATAGATAACTGGTCGTGTGAGACCATAACCTCGCTTTGATACCAAAGTATTATTGGCCTAATTCAGGGCTTTGTCGGAGGTGGCAATGCAGGTGGAGATACAAGGCGAGCCGAGCTCTACCCACAAAGAATGCGAGGGAAGAGGAATAAGGGGAGCCATACTTAACTCTAACCAAAGAAATTGTGGGTGGAGAAAAGAACTCAAGAGAAGAATAAACTTTTCATAATTTTTTTCATACTTTCCTCGTGGCCCAAATGGTCTATTTATAGACTTAGAAAGTGGCATAATTGTAAATTCCCGAAAATAAAGAGAATAACACGAAACAATAAAATGCTACGGACTAATACATTGGCTCGATTAATAAAAGACACCTAATATGGAATACACGATCACACTAATTAATGACGTAGATAATTGATCGCATGAGACCATAACAATTTGTGGCTTACATGTTTTTTCAATAAAGTACTGAAGTCAAATAGTACTTTATTATTTGCGGACCAATGAAGAGAAAATATCTTGTTACCTTTGTATAAGAACAAATGAGATATACAAAGTTATGTTAATTACAAAAGAATTAAATTGATGAGTTATACCATGAAATTATGAGAACGTGTAATAGAAAGAAGAGTAAGACGAGAGACTAAAATCTCAGAAAATCAATTTGAATTCATGTCAGGGCGGTCGACCATGGAAGCTATACATCTCTTGAGGATACTAATTGACAACTACTGAAAAAGAAAACAAGATTTGCATATGTTGGTCATCGATCTTGAGAAGGCTTATGATAGAGTTCCAAGAGAGATCTTATGGAGAGTATTAGAAAAGAAAAGTATAAATGTATCATACGTTGACATAATCAAAGATATATATACAAATTCAGTGGCAAGGGTGAAGACATCTGGAGGATTAACACAAGAATTCCCTATCACTGTTGGCTTACATCAAGGTTCAGCTTTAAGCCCTTATCTCTTTACCCTTATCTTAGATGAGCTCACCAGACATATCCAACAAGCAATACCTTGGTGTTTATTATTTGCGGATGATATTATTTTGGTCGATGAGACGCGCGAGGGTGTAAACGCAAAATTTGAATCCTAGACGTCCCTAGGGAAGTATGTCGTAAGAATTATGACCGACTTAGGTTTGGTAGATGAAATATAGGTACGCTAATGGGGAAAGCGATGAAAGTAGTGAATACGATGATTATAAGAAGGATAAATATTTTATGCATGCAAGAGACTAGATGAGTGAGTGAGAAATCTAAATTTTTAGTAGACTTAGATGATTTAGTACGAAGCTTAAATTTAGCAGGGCAAGAAGGATGGATGACTTCGTTATTAAGTTGGGTGATCAAGATATTTCCCGTAGTGAGTGTTTTAAATATCTTGGATCCATAGTTCAAAAAGACGGAGGTATTGATAAAGATGTAACACATAGAATCCAAGCGGGTTGGTTGAAGTGGAGAGACGCGTCAGAGATCTAATGTGATCGTAAAGCACCATTAAAACTTGAGGGCAAGTTTTACCGTACTGTAATTAGACTAGCGATGCTCTATGGTTCTGAGTGTTGGGCAGTGAATTGTGTACATGAGCAAAAAATGGGAGTTGCGAAGATGAGAATGCTTAGGTGGATGTTTGGACACATGTGATTGGATAAAATTCGGAATGAATGTATCAGAAGGATAAGACAGGAGTAACCCCAATTGCAAAGAAGTTTCGAGAAGCTCGACTAAGATGGTTTGGACACGTACAAAGGAAACCATTAGGGGCACCTGATAGGCGTTGTGAGAGTCTAGTCACTGGGCATATTAAACGAGGGAGGGGTAGACCAATAAAGATTTGAAATGAAAATATAAGGAAAGACATGATGTACTTAGGCATTAGTGAGATTATGACAAAAGATAGGGCATAATGACGACAAAGGATCCATATAGCCGACCCCACTATAGTGGGATAAAGGCTTGAGTGTTGTTGTTTTTGTAGTTGCACTTCTCATTAATTTATATCAAATAGGTCTTTGCACAATCTTTATTGCGTGTTTGATGATTTGATTTTAAGTGAAATTGTTACACAATCTTGCCAATTTTTCAACATGTTGCGAGCTCCCAAAATTTAATATGACTTTTCTTGGTGATTATGAGCAGATCATCAATGTGACGATCACATCCAGCTGTCTCTATTATTGTACTTTGAGTGTATATTTACATGTGCATGCTTTGCCCAATTTCAGCTCTATTTGGGACAACTGATGCTGATAAAAAAGCTGCTGATTGAATAAAGTTGTTGAATAGAGCTGTTATAGAAGTAGTGATGAATAAGTTGCAGATTGTGTGGACAGCTTGTGCATAAGTGCTAATCAAAAAGAGTTTTTTTATCTAGATGGGAGGAGAAGATGATAGGAGGCCTTCAACGGGATGAGAGGAAAGGAGGAATCATGAGGGCCAACAACGGGTTTTAGCGAGCGCCTAGGGCTTTTTTAAGAGATACACGCGTATATGAAGCCATAAGCTGAACCCAAACAGCTGATGAAAGAACATCTTATCAGCGATTTTAAAATAAGTGATTTTCTAACAGCTGCACAAACAAACAGCTGTAAAACTACGTTTGTGTTTTGAATAAAAATTATTCATCGACATAAGCTGTCCCAAACAGAGCGCTCCACTAATGTGACTTATTTGCTTTTAATGTTGTCATATCATGCACTTTTTTGATGCATATTGAGCATGTGCTCCTCTCAACCCCTTATCAAACGACCATTCTTTTCCTTTCATCCACGCACGGGGCATTTCAGTATCTAACTCGACAACAATAATATAGTGACTTCCCGTAGTTTCATTTTATCCATCCCTTATATACGAGTCGTTCTATGTGATTAAATGAAGATGAATGTGAGGTAAGAAGCAATATGGCATTGTCTTCTTTGTCTACCTTTGCGCTAACAATGTGTAATTAGCTCAAAAGTTCATTGAACATATTGAAATGTTCATGTAGGTTGTCACCTTGCCGCATCTTCATTTTATACAATTGCTTCTTTTGGAGTACATCACATCTTTCCTTTGTAATGAAACTATTAGGAAAAACATGATGCACTTAGGCATTGGTGAGATTATGACAAAAGATAGGGCACAATGGTGACAAAGGATCCATATAGCCAACCCTACTATATTGAGATAAAGGCTTGAGTGTTGTTGCTTCTTTTGGAGAAGCCTCATCGTACTGACCTTGTCATATAAAGTTTCTCTAAGTTCTCTCATAGACTTACAATAAGCTCTCGGTTTATGATATTGAAGAGTGCTGGATGAGAAAAGACTTTGATTAATTAACCCAAATACATTCATCCCCTATATATACGGAGGGGAATATTACAGTATGTGGTTATAATAAAATATGGGACTATACTAAACACACTGTAACACTCCCTCTCAAGTTGGACCTGAGATGTTGATCATGCCCAAATTGTGACCATTCCTTCCAAAGGTACTTCCACTCAATCCTTCCGTGAGTATGTCATCAAGTTGTCTGTCAGAGGAAACAAATGATGTACATACAATACCCTTCTCTATGTTATCTTTGGCGAAATGTCTGTCAACTTCAATGTGCCTGGTGAGATCATGCTGGATGAGGTTGTGACTTGTGAGCGATGCTGATAGTAAGCTTGTTGTCACAATAAAGTTTAACAATAAAGTTTGATTACAAAAGGCATATAACAACATCTCTAAGTTCTCTCATAGACTTACAATAAGCTCTCGGTTTATGATATTGAAGAGTGCTGGATGAGAAAAGACTTTGATTAATTAACCCAAATACATTCATCCCCTATTCCCCTATATATACGGAGGGGAATATTACAGTATGTGGTTATAATAAAATATGGGACTATACTAAACACATTGTAACACTCCCTCTCAAGTTGGACCTGAGATGTTGATCATGCCCAAATTGTGACCATTCCTTCCAAAGGTACTTCCACTCAATCCTTCCGTGAGTATGTCATCAAGTTGTCTGTTAGAGGAAATAAATGATATACATACAATACCCTTCTCTATGTTACCTTTGGTGAAATGTCTGTCAACTTCAATGTGCTTGGTGAGATCATGTTGGATGAGGTTGTGACTTGTGAGCGATGCTGATAGTAACCTTGTTGTCACAATAAAGTTTAACAATAAAGTTTGATTACAAAAGGCATATAACAACCTCAAAAAATGACTCTTTTTATGCTCAACAACATCATTCTGAGTGGGGAGTAAACACATGTGGTTTTGTGAATGATGCCATGATTTGCAAAATATTGCTCAAGTTAGAAGTCTATATATTCAAGGTCATTGTCACTGCGTAGGATTTTAATATTGTTATGAAACTGAGTTGTGATCAATTTATGGAATTTTAAAAAATAGGAACACATCTTTTTGTATTGCAACAAATATAGCCAAGTAGTGTGAGAGAACCAATCAATAAACGTAATAACATCTGCATGAATAACAACAAAAGAGTAGTACTAGACAACAAAACATGATTAAAAGTAGCACGCCGGTGTTTGTTAAGATTACTCACATCACACACAATGGAAAGAAAGTAATTGTAGACATCCGAAAATAACAGTTTTATAATTGGTGTAGATGGGTGTCCCAGACGACAGTACCAAGAATAAAAATGGTGAGGTGAACTGGAATGAAGGGCTTGCGGAGGTGGCACCAGGCTAGACTTGAACACATAAAGATCATTGACCATACTACCGTATCCAATCACCTTCCCCGTCGTCAGGTCTTGAAAAACATAAAAGGAAGGAAGAAATGTTACAAAGTAGTTCATAGAATTGATCAAGTGACTAATTGAAAACAAATTACGAGTGTAGTTGGGAACATGAAGAACCGATGATAAGGTGTGAGAGGAGCAGGAGATGAAGTCTTTTCCAACAACAAAGGAAAGAGAATCATCGACAATGTTCACCTTATCTCGGCCAAACAGAGAGGTATTTGGTATAAAGCCTGAGGCGGAGCCAATCATATTATTGGTGGCCCCGGAGTCATTGATCCACTAGGCGGAGTAACAAAATGTAGCAGAGTGAACACCTGGTGTTCCTGTGTGAGCATAAGGGGACGATGATAAGGCAGTAGACTCCATAGAGGGTCCATGCATCATGCGGCGAAGATGTATAATTTCTTAACAGAGAATGCAACATGGAAGCAAAAGGAGTCCGTTCTAATATTTCTAGGAGGGATGTTAGTATCGACATCCTTGAGATGAGCCGAATGAGGAGGGGCTTGACGACCTGGAGGTCTACCAAATCCATGACCACTTCGTGGTACAACACCCCCTCTCTGTGGTGGAAAGTCTTTGAGTCTGAAGCGTCCCTAGTGTGACGTCGCTTCCCACAATAATCATAAGCAAGTGTTTTTTATAAGATACCTTCATCTTAGCACAATGACAACAAATGATCCATATAGCCGACCCCACTATAGTGGGATAAAGGCTTGAGTGTTGTTGTTGTTATACCTTCATCTTAGCATCACGTGTCTGTCAGACACCTGGAATATGAGATGTAGCAGTAAGGGAGGAATTCTCAAGAACATATTTTGGAATCAAGGTCTAATCGACGGTCAAATTCCTGTTGCACAATACTGTAGATCTCAGGTAGTGATGGTAATAATAGATGCCCAAGAATTTGAACACTGATCTGATCAAAGTCACGATGGAGTTCATGAAGGAACTCAGATTCTGTTGTGTTCTTCTCGGGCACAAATCATCACCTCATCATCATGGCTAATAAATGTGAGGGGATCAAAATAGTCGTATTCTGACACAATTGTGTAAACTCCACATAATAAACTGAAGGAGGGTGATCACCTTGGTGAAGTAAGAATATCTTTCGTCGCAGCTGGAAGATTTGAGCGACATTACCCATGCAGGAGTAAGTAAACTCTGCTCTCTTCCAAATGTCGATAGCAGTGTCAAGAAATAAACAGTTGCATGCTATGGACTCCTGCATGAAATTTGTGAGCAAAGACATGACTAAGTAGTTCTCCGAGTTCCATTGTATCCAATCTGGTGAGTCTTTCGCCTATTCCCTATTTTGTCCATCGTCATAACCAAAGTGACAATGATTCTTAAGCGTCAAGGTGATAGTGTGAAACCACAAATGGTAGTTGGAATCATCCAAATGAATTATAGTAATTTGGGGAATATTAAGATCATGGCTCACTCGGAGAGATCCCACTTAAGGAACAATTGTGGATGAGGGAGAAAGAGAATATATACTGATTAACATGGTGGCTCAAGAATAGAAATCTAGAGACCACCTAAGAGCAAGAGAGTTCCTAGAACCATGAAGAAGAAAACTTATGACATACAATAACAATAGATTACACAAAAATTCCACAGATCTTGAAGAGTAGAAGAAGATAAATCATCTCTATACAACAAGAGGAAGAAAACAACATCAAAAAAAGGAGTACCTCACCAAATAGAGTGGACCGACACCGAACAGTCATTGGCGAAGGATAGCTGAATGCAGAAGAGCCGACGAAAGGCGCGACCGACTGCTGAAGAAGCAAGAGGCGCTCTTCGGTTGCAGAAGAGGCGATAGTTTCTCGCCTGCATGGAAGAAGCAGCTGGCTGCGAAATGTGCTCCTGAGGAGATGGAAGATACGACCGACTATAGAGGTAGAATACGCGGCCGACTGTAGAGGCGGTGATGCAGGGCGAATCTATAGGTGGCGAGAATTGATGACCTAACCCTACATGCTATGCAAAAGTCGGACGGTTAGATCATATTTCGATAATAAATTTCAATATCCCACACAGAATATTCAAAGCAAGGTAAAAATAATTTATTTAAGCGAGACAAGCTTAGTCTTTTCTCCGCATGGAGGGCCAAAGTTAGAGCGTGCTATGAATCGGTCCTTCATGCAGTTAGAGATTAATTCAGACACATATAACTATAATGAATTGAACACCCATGCAAACATGTAATAATACAAACCATAACAATGTTTTACAATTGAATACCAATACAAAAAAACACAATACGAATATTAGAGCTACCATAAATAAATGGATATGAGTGTTGGAGGGCTCAATGAGGGATTTCAGTGGTGGGTGGAGGAGATCGGGCAAGGTGAAGGCCGGTGGAGGAGTGGGAGGGGTGGATTGGAGGAGGGGATGGCTGGATCTGGGTTGGAGTGCCCAAAAATAGGGGTTTTCCGGTTTAGGGGAGGGAGCTTGGGGGGTTTCCTTGTTGCTGGAGGCGGTGACAGCAAGGGGGAGGGTGGCCGGCGGCTCTGGGAGGTGGAATAGGGGGTGGCAGTTTGGGAACATGGTGTTGCGCAGTGGGGAGAGGTGGCCAACTAACTAAGGATGGGAACGGAGGGGGGGAGGCCGGCGGTTCTGGGCTGGAGGTGGGGCGGCGGCCTGATCAAGAGGGGGGCTGAGAGGTGGAGGACCGATGGTTTTGAGGAGATGGGGGTTGGAGAGATTTTAGTGGGCTGGCAGGGCTGGACGACAGGGAGCTGTTCCTGCAGGGAGATAGGCGGCTGGACATCCAAAATAAGTAAGTATGGAGGTTGGGGAGGAGGAAAATACAAAGAAATAAGGACCTTACTCAATGAGTCGTCACCAAGGGCTTCAACGGAGTCCCACCGCGGAGATCACCAGAATGAATGGATTTCTTCTCCAAACATTTAGCAATCAAGATGACGGCTGCCCTAACCACGTATTTATAATAAACTGAAATTAGGGCACCCAGAATCAACGATTACGATTGACCGTTGGTCTCGGCGCCAAAAGTACATGAAATAAAACCCAAAAAATATAAAGCTATATATGAAATTGATTTGCAACGCAAATACGGACGCATCCACGACGTCAGATCGTCTATCCGGGCACGCCATATATGGTAAGTCGCCAAATCAGCCCCGAATGAGCCCAAAACTTGTCCTCCACTACACGTCCTCGTCTCTGCTCCGCATCACTCTCCCCAACTTGAAAGAATTTATTTCCCGATGAATAGTGATCAGAATTCTCTCGCTGTATGCTAGGTAAAACTTGAAGAGGTTCACCAGAGGTCGTACAAGTGTCGTCGCTGGAAATGCGTCCTCACCAATTAACTCCTCCATACTGAAAGCTTCAATCTTCAATGAATGGAGACGGCCGTATTGAAGTCGAAGTCCCGGGGCGAGTCGATCAAGTTCCGTTGATAGCATCCAGGTGTCGTCGGTGAAGAGTTGTCCGCGCCAGCAAACCAGGTAGCGGGACACAAGACTGTCTGTAGAGGGGGCGGCCTCATGCGTAATGATCTTAGTGATAAGCTCATCTCTCAACACACTAGTAGAAGGATCCGGTGGGATCCGAGGTGCCAATGGTAAAGCCATCGGGGACAGGATCCTGGATAAGTGGGGGTCAGGGATGGGCTGACAGTGCAATGAATGTGGTGACAAGAGCTCGGGAGTAGACTGCGTGGTAGGTGGTAAAAATGGTGGTAAAGGCCCGGCAGGGCCGCCAAGATGTGAGCCTGAATACCAGTGAGATGCAAAGTATGGCGTCAGGTCCTCGACATTGAACACAGTATGGGTTTCCATGTTCGCGGGGATGTCCAGATCATAAGCATTTGTCCCGACGCGTCTTAAGACTGAGTAGGGATCCATTCGCCGAACGCTCAAACTTTTAGCAAGTCTCGCACGGAGCCTCACAACGCAGATTCTCACCATCACCTGCTCGCCTTCATGAAGTACCTTCACTTGCCAATGAACATCCGCATGTGATTTACAAGATTAATTACTAATATGGATTATACGTCGAACCGACTCATGATACACATGCAAGCAATGAACAGACAATACAACAGACTCATACAAATGATGAAGAAACAAATCAACAGACTCATGCAAATGAAACACAACAAACACTGTATGCCTGTTACGGGAAAATCTAATGACCGGGACGTCTCTAAAAGATGGTGGCTGATCAGAGGGCTTTCTCGGTAGGGTGTAGAAAAACTCATCTCATGTGTGACGAGTGTTCAGATGATCGCGTAAGACATCTATAGTCAAATACGAGCTCATAACGAGCCAAATATGTCACAGGGGACGTAACACATCAGAGGGCTCACCGGGAGGTGTGTACGAAAAGCCATCACGAATGAGATGACCACCTGGGTGAAGATCATATACACCGACTAGGAGATGTGTCTCTATAGTGTGGTGAGTGTCCCCGACAAGAAAGAACTCATCGGGTGGGTCAGCGGGTGGTGTATCCCAAAACTCATCGAGAGTGCAATGGGTCATAAGATAGGACCCCACAATATCAGGAGCATACTCATGTTTACTAGGAGGAGTTCTAGATACTTGTTGCTCCTCTCAATATCCAACCTCTGGGGCAAGGTCAGGGACGATAATAGAAGTGACGTCAGTAAATCAATACTCATACATAAGTGGCTCACCTGAATCTCATCTTCACCAGGATGTGGCGGATCATCAGGAGGCTCAACAGGGGGCTCGTCATAGAACTCGTCACTAGGGTCGAGCTCCTCCAGATGAGTACCACCGTAAGGGGTAGTGCCCTCATGAATGGGTGGCATAGCTACTTCGAGATCAACACCAAGGTCCGGGCTCTCGGTCGTGATGTGACTCAGAGCAATGACAATGGGAGGGAGACATAGGCCTACACTCAAGAATGGATCCGTGGGTGCAGTGTCAGGAAATGAGTCTATGGTTGAGGTGCTAACTAACCCGACGTATGACAGAGGAAGAGGTGTGGGTGAGGGGCACAATAATACAAACTCAATAGGCCGCTCAGGTTCGCTCTCAGTCGGGGTCACAAGAGACGGGTCAGAAACAAGAGATAGGTCACTCACTGGGGTGAGAGTAATTCGAATCAGGTATCACTTCTATCGTGGCTGACAGGACAATGGTAGGCATCGTGGTGACCTCAGTATGAGAGGAACTCGTACTGCAGAGGTCCAGGTGAGAATCCCATCGACCAGCTCTTGCGGATCTCAACGACTGTTCATAACAAAGGGCTAGCGATACGTCTGCTCGAGGGAGTTCGAGTTATGATAACCTACCTTAGTACGTATGTCAGACCAAAGTCCATACCGAAATCGGGAAATCATCATGGCCGAGTCCTCACGGATATCACTCATCACCACTAACTCATCAAAGCGGTCCTTGTACTCAGCGACAAACATGGATCCTTGCTGAAGGGAAAATAATTGATTGAGCAAACGACTCCGATTCGACGAAGGCAGATACCTTTAACACAATGTACACTTCCTGTCCACCCAACTGGTGATGCGATGTAGATGGTCTCGCTCGCGGGTCCTCTCAATGCTAGACCAATATGCTCTTGCCTGATCTAAAAGCCTAAGTTTCACAAACTTGATGCGACACTCACCTAACAACTCAAAATGATCGAGGTAATATTCCATGTACACGAGCCAATAACTGGACTCGGGACTCAATGAGCCGTCAAAAGAAGAGGCAACAGTACGAAACTTACTTTCAAGATCTCTCTCAGTACGACGATCCTCATAATAATCATCCTTAAGGTAGTCGAGTCGAGTCGAAGGATCAACACGATCCGCTCGCGTGCAAGGATATTAACAATGACTATCATCATACTGATTGTCTCTAGTATAGTGGGGTCGTGTTGGCGGGTTAACACGATCTCTAAAAGTGGTGTTCTGCGATCAAAAATAATCGTCATAGTAACGTGAGGATCTCCCTGACGGGGCTCTATGAGTGCGAGTGTAAGTGGACTCGAAACCTCCAAATTGAGGAGAGGAATAATTGTGATACCTAGACATAATGAAAAATCTATAGACTCTACGACTGCGTATCAAAAGAGCGTGTAGCCTAGCTACGCGCAACCTGGCTCTGATACCAATTGATGCAGGGCGAATCTATAGGCCGCAGAAAATCGTTGACCTAACCCTACATGCTTTGCAAAAGTTCGACGGTTAGATCACAATTAGATAATAAATTTCAATATCCCACACAAAATCTTCAAAGCAAGGTAAAAATAATTTATTTAAGCGAGACAAGTTTAGATTTTCCTCCACGTGCAGGGCCAAAGTTAGAGCGCGCGACGAATCAGTTCTTCCTGCAATTAGAGATTAATCCAGACACAAATAACTATAATTAATTGAACACCGGGTCAAACATGTAATAATCCAAACCATAACAATGTTTTACAACTGAATAACAATACAAAAACACAATACAAATATTAGGGCTACTGTAAATAAATGGATCTGAGTGTTGGAGGGCTGAATGAGGGATTCTGGTGGTGGGTGGAGGATATCAGGTAAGGTGATGGCCGGTGGAGGAGTGGGAGGGCTGGATCGGAGGAGATGACTTGATCCGGGATGGAGTGCCCAGAAATGGGGGTTTTCTGGTGGAAGGGAGGGAGCTCGGGGGGTTTCCCATTTGCCGGAGGCAGTGACAGCAAGGGAGATGGTGGCAGACGGTTTGAGGAGGTGGAATAGGGGGTGGCGGTTGGGGAACAGGGTGCTGGGCAGTGGGGAAAGGTGGCCGACTAACCGAGGGGAAAGGAGGGGGAGCGAATGGCAGTTCTGGGCTTGAGGTGGGGCGGCGACTGGATAGAGAGTCGGGGGGGGGGGGGGCTAAGAGGTGAAGGACCGAAGGTTTGAGGAGATGGGGGTTGGAGAGGTTTCGATGGGCTGGCAGGGCTAGACGGCAGGGAGCAGTTCCTGCAGGGAGATAAGCGGCTCGACAACAAAAATAAGGAAGTATCGAGGTTGGGGAGGAGGAAAATACAAAGAAACAAGGACCTTGTCGTCATTAAGGGGTTCCACGGAGTCGGCACCTCATGAGTCCGATTTATATTGGGTTTTTCAGACTCATCTGAGCTTTTTATCTTGCATATGCACTACTTTTTCAGTTGGAAAAGTCATATTTTTGTTTAGGTCTTCACTTAGCCAATAGTGCATTGTTTTGGCCCATTGTGGTGTGCGATTGCGCACTCTTGTGTTGAGGGTAAGTTCTTTGAGCTCCTCGCACTTGTTTGTTCTGATTTATATGATTGTTTGTGTGGATTTATTGCTGTGCCGGTGGTCGAGATGTCCGAAATTCCAATTCCAGTTCCTGTGTAAAACACACGGTCGTGCGAATTTCTTCGCGCACTGTTTCAGTGTAATCGTGCGTTATACACATCAATCCTGGGGACGTCTGTGGTTACTCGTGCGTTTTGTTCCCGCACGGTTTCGGCCAAACCGGCCGAAACCGTGCGAGAAGGAATCACACGGTCTGCATATTGTTCTCGGAATTCCTGCGCTCTGTGGTTAATCGTGTGATTTGTTCACGCACGGGCAGAAGTGCCCGTGCACGAGTAAAATGCACGGTTCCACTTGTTTACCGGGATTTCCTACTCTCTGGGGTTAATCATGCGTTTTCCTTCACGCACGGGCATACGCGCCCGTGCGTGAATAAAACGCACGGTTCCTCTTTGTTATCTTGCTTTCCAGCGCGCTGTGGTTACCCGTGCGTTTTCCTTCACACACGGGCATTTGCGCCCGTGCGTGAGTAAAACGCACGGGTCAACGCTTCTTCCTCGCAGTCTATTTTCTGCGCGTGAATAACACACGGTTAACGCACGGTCGTGCGCCAAACCGTGCGTGATATTTTTCTGACCTGCTTCTATTTAAGCACAGGTTTTCTTCCAATCTGGGGAGGTTCCGCTTTTCTGTCATTCCTACCGCCGTTTAGGGCAAAACTCCTCCCTTTCTCCTCCGCCCTTCATCTTCCACTAAGGAGAGAAGCTCCGGCCATGCTCGCGAAGCTTACCTCTCGCCGGTGCTTGCTCTCGGCCTGCTCCTTCACTTCCTAGCTCTATTGCAAGTTTTGACGCCGTATCCATCAAACAAAGGGAAGCTTGCAACCTTCTTCCGGATCGTGACACGAAGAAGACGGGTCCATTGGAGGGTAGTGACAACCTTCTCTACCCCGGACGTAGTTGAGGACCGAGCTTGGACGCAGATTGACAATCCGGCGATTCCTTCCGCGACTACTCCACGAGCCTTCGGATTCGGTCGATTTCTTGCCTTGTTCTTGCTTTATTGATGTATATGCGTGGATAAATCTTTATATGTAGTTGATGTGGCGCTTTAGCTGTAGCGTTATTAGTTTCATGTCTATGCGAATCTTTATCGTTTTACTGCTTTAGTTGCTTGTGCAGCGCCTATATTTCCGCCCGCCGCCGGAGTTGGTTCTGCCTCTCTAGCGATTGCTAGAGGCGCGCGTTGCGATGAGGTGTTTGCGACCCTCAATCCGCCGTTCTATTCACTTCCTACGCCTGTATTTTCCTCCATTCCGCCGAGCGAAGGAGCGCATAGCGGCCTGCATAGGAGTAGATTTAGTTAGCTTTTATTTTCTTGCTATAAAACCAAACCCCTTAGTGACCTCGATCTAAGGACTTCAATCTCAGGTCCTCCTTGTTAGACAACTCCACCTTGTGGTGTTCCTTGAGAGATTCAATACTTGGGAAAACCTCCACAGTTTATATTACTTATGCGAGCGGTACACTTGCCGTAAGCGCATCAAGTTTTTGGCGCCGTTGCCGGGGAACACCGTTGTGTGAGTTTTCTGATAGGAAGTCTTGCGATTGTTGTTTTTCTTATTATTTTAGTTGCTACCGTTTCTTTTGTTTATTTCTTTTTGCCCTTTTTCTGATTTTTGGTATAGAAAGCGGGTCCGTGTTATTTTTATTCTAAGTTTTGTAGCGCCCATTCGACAAATATTTTTGTTCGCGATGTACTCTGTTGCTGAGTGCCGTCTCTATGACACTTTGCGCCGATACATCGACGCCTTGACTGTTTTAAATGCCGAGCCTTGTATTAAGTGCTTGCTATGTCAATGTATAGGCCATATGCTGAAGGATTGCCCTCGTCTGTGCAAGCCTTCTCCCTCTGTGGGCGTGTGCGCAGCAACCCCCCGTTTACAGAGGATTACTGTGGACATGCCTACCAGGGTGTTGCCGGGCCCATACACTGACATCGCGCACCCTGCTCGCTCTTTGCCTGTTGAGATTACCGAAGAATCTCTCACCACATACAGATCTTTCATGGGTCTCTCGCTTCCTTTTACGAGCTTCCCTTGAGTGATGACGATCACTCTGGTGGTAGGCAGCAAAAAGAGGATCAGGAACACATGGGCGCACCTGTATGGGACATAAAGATTGTTCCCGTCGACGGGGAGGTGTCAGCGGATGATTTTGCGATGAGGCCTGCTCATTCAATGCCAGGTCTCGAGAGCAGTATTGCCCCTCCACAATTTTTGCTTGATCGTGCCACTCCTTTTTTGTGTGAGTCGGCTGATGATGCCGTATTTGTTGGTGATTCGGTGCCTGAGGTTGCGCCGAAGTGGGATGATGATTTTACTATCTCCGACGGAGAATGTGGATCTTCGGAACACTATGACGCACCCCGGTGGGATGCGGAGTATCCTCTTTCTGATGCGGAGGTTTGCACCTCCTTATTGGACGAGGCGGTCCCTCTTACTACCGCGGACCTTGAGTTCTCCGATCCCCCCCGATACGACTCATATGATACCGACAATGATCTGTGCTCGGATCCCGCTGAGAGTGATACTGGGATCACTCTCCAGTATTCTTTACATTTTAGTTTTTCCTCTCATTTATTACTTGACCCCCCTTCTTTGGCCCTGTTTGGCGGAGCGGCAGCAGAGCTGCATGCAGCTGCTTTTGCTGCCGCTCCGCCAAACAGAGAAATGATGCGGGCGCAGGCAAGAAGCCACTGCCCGAGCAGCAGCCCTGCAGCTTGGAAGAAGCTGCAGCGCTGCATTCTTTAGAAAATATTTTAAATTTAAATTTAAAATTTATATATATTTAATTTATATAAATTATTATATTATAACGTTAAATATGTAATTATTATATTATTAAAATTATTTAACTTTTATAACGTTAATTATTTAACTTTTATAACGTTAATTATTTAACTTTTATACTATTTAGATTATTAACAATAATTAATTTAAATATTAGCATGTAATTAATTATAATTGAATTCTATAATTAAATATTTGGTTTGAAAATCTCTAGTGAGAGCCTCATCAATTAATAAATAAACTTTATATTAATTTATAATTAAAATATTTTAACATTTTATTTTTTTTAAATAATTAATTAATGTTGTGATGTTTAATAATTTTTATTGTGGGTCACTCGAGACGCTCGTAAATCGGTCAAAAATGAATCGTCTTAGCGCGTGAGCGAGTCGAGCGCGCATACGTTATTTGACGTCCATTTGAAATATCAAACGACCTCAAAATTGTGCATGAATGTGCCCGTTAAAATTGTAGTGTCGAGCCGGACGAGATCGCAAAAAAAATCTTCGGCTCGTCTGAAAATATTTTTGGGAACCTCATCAATATTATATATTTACTTTTATAATTAGATAAAATTAATGTCGAGCAAATTATTTATTTATTTTTAGATTTCGTAAATTCTTCGGGTTGTTTAATTATTACTTTCACTGTTTAATTCTGCACCACTGTTTCACTTAGCACTGCGAATACAGTTTTCCAAACAGTTTCATAAATTTTTCCACCACTGCAAAACAGCTGATTCATACACCACTGTTTCCCACCACTGCTTCCTGCACCGCCACAGCTTAGCCAAACAGGCCCTTTATCTGAGCCTGTGCGGGTTGAGTCTCCACAGGTACATTGGGATGACGATGAGCCTTGTGCTCAAGCCGTCGGCGAGTGCATCTACTTGTGTGAGAAGGTTCCTACCTCCTTCGCAGTGGAAGCCCCTGTCGTCGCATCGCCTCTTGCGGACCTGCGGTGGACAACGCCTTGCTAGACAATGATTTAGCTTTTGATGAGATTAGTGAGGACCAGTGCTCCTCCTCTTCTTGTTTCCTATTTCCTCTACCTGAGTTATGCAGGTATTACTATTTAGGTAGAGAGGTAACTGCATTATCTCCGTATCGGTACGCGCCACTGCAACGGATATTCGGACAGTTACATTGTGCATCTTTTGTTTCATAAGGCCAATTAGCTAGAACTTTTTCGTTAGCCGAATAAGTCGTGCTGGGTGGACAATAACCCAAGTACTTATCTAGGAGTAGATATAGTTAGTTATTTTTATTGTTTTTAAAAAATTGTTTTACGTGCTTGTATAGCTTAGATTTAATTTGATATTGTCACTGTATATACAATTTTTGTTGGAGTTCATTTGCAGGTTAGCCCTTCACTTGCGCGGAAGGAGTGAGTGAAATTTTTGCAGGTTTAGCTTCAAGCTTTCTCGCGTCTTCTGGTATGCTCATTTGCTGAGTATGGGGTAACCTCTCCCCCAACTTATATTTCATTGTTTTTATTGCGAATCTTGTGATAGGTTGCATAGATTAAGTCTGGTGGGGGAGTGACTTGAGTTGTTATCCGCTCACGTGCACATTCCACTCGCATACTAGAAGCTTTTGTTGTTATATCATTTGCATTTGCATTGCACTCCACATCACCCACTTGAGAACGTGTACTTAAGCACTTGCACGCGCCGAGCTTGTTTATCACTTGTGCGTAGAATTAAGAATGTTGTGTTGACTTAGGATTGCATGATGAAGTAAAATTTTGACTCCAAGAGTGTTCCTAGGCGTGCACTCATGCTCACTTAGAGTCTGTGTAGATTAAAATTCTTTATATGCTTATAGTTTCTCTTTTTCTATTAGCGTAGATTTTGTTTACAGTACTCTAGTTGTGAATCCGGTTATGAATCAAACGGTGGTGTATGATTGTGTGTGGGAGTTCAATAGCCTCGTATTGCTCAAGTCGGGAGGAAGTATTGTCTTTCTCGGTGACTAAGAACTTGCCCCAAGCTACTCTCGAAGCATGTGTACATGGTTAGTCAGGTGCACGCTTGATGTAGGCCATCACTTTGTCTAGTTTGTGCCTTGTACCATTCCCGACGTCTATCCGTTGCTATCCCCGTTGAGCCCGTCCCTTCCTTTGACATCCCTACACCTCGCTACCAAAGACATAACCTTTCCTACTCGAACATCCGAATGTGATCGCTCGGTTAGTTTGTTTTGTTGTAGTTTGTATCCATTATGTGTGACAGTTATGTGGGTGTTTGTGCCGCTTGTGGTGTTGCCGTGTTTTCGTATTTTGTTTTGGCAATTTAGATAAAAAAGAAAAAAAAAGTAAATGAAATGAAAATTCCCAATGTGGAATAAAAGAGAAAAGAAAAAAAAATATTGTTGTTGAGTTGTGAAATTTTGTTGTATTGTGTTCGTTATGGGCGTGCACGCACCGTTAAAAGCTCAAGTCTGGTGGTACGCTGCACGTGTTTGTCGTTGAGTGTAGCTGTGAGTGTTTTCGGGCGGTCTCATTTTGGGTGTGCGTGTCCGTCTTGTTTATCTTTGTATACCCTGCCTTCGCCTAAGCCTATATTATACTCCAAGTCCTACAGATTCACGCTTGAGTCAAACTAGTGCCGTGGAGAGAGTGTGAACGAGCGAGCATATGGTTACCGATATTGGTGGATTCCTTTGGAGATTCTCCCGAGGCCCAATCTTTGGCAATGCCCCCCTCATTGTCCGCCTGCTTTTGTTCTACGCGCAGCCGAATGATTCACCGTGATTCACTTTAGGAGCATTTGTAATATCTTCTTTACGTTTACCGGAATTAGAAATTATTATGCATGCATAGATGAGTTTTCTACTATTGCTTTTTGTACATGAGGGTATGACTTCGCATGGTACTCTATTTATGCAATTGCTTAGTCAACTAGCTTTTTTAAACTCCGCTTTGTGATGATTTGCTCGGGACGAGCAAATGTTTAAGTCTGGTGGTGTGATGAGTCCGATTTATATAGGGTTTTTCGGACTCATCTGGGTTTTTTTATCTTGCATATGCACTACTTTTTCAATTGGAAAAGTCATATTTTTGTTTAGGTCTTCACTTAGCCAATAGTGCATTGTTTTGGCCCATTGTGGTGTGCGATTGCGCACTCTTGTGTTGAGGGTAAGTTCTTTGAGCTCCTCGCACTTGTTTGTTCTGATTTATATGATTGTTTGTGTGGATTTATTGCTGTGCCGGTGGTCGAGATGTCCAGAATTCCAATTCCAGTTCCTGTGTAAAACGCACGGTCGTGCGAATTTCTTCGCGCACTGTTTCAGTGTAATCGTGCATTATACACAACAATCCTGGGGACGTTTGTGGTTACCCGTGCGTTTTGTTCCCGCACGGTCTGCATATTGTTCTCGGAATTCCTGCGCTCTGTGGTTAATCGTGCGATTTGTTTCATGCACGGGCAGAAGTGCCCGTGCGCGAGTAAAACGCACGGTTCCACTTGCTTACCGGGATTTCCTGCTCTCTGGGGTTAATCGTGCGTTTTCCTTCACGCACGGGCATACGCCCCCGCGCGTGAGTAAAACACACGATTCCTCTTTGTTATCTTGCTTTCCAGCGCTCTATGGTTACCCGTGCGTTTTCCTTCACACATGGGCATTTGCGCCCGTGCGCGAGTAAAACGCACGGGTCAACGCTTCTTCCTCGCAGGCTATTTTCTGCGCGTGAATAACGCATGGTTAACGCACGGTCGTGCGCCAAACCGTGCGTGACCATTTTTCTGACCTGCTTCTATTTAAGCACAAGTTTTCTTCCAATCTGGGGAGGTTCCACTTTTCTGCCATTCCTGCCGCCGTTTTAGGGCAAAACTCTGCCCTTTCTCCTCCGCCCTTCATCTTCCACTAAGGAGAGAAGCTCCAGCCATGCTCGCGAAAGCTTACCTCTCGCCGGTGCTTGCTCTCGGCCTGCTCCTTCACTTCCTAGCTCTATTGCAAGTTTTGACGCCGTATCCATCAAGCAAAGGGAAGCTTGCAACCTTCTTCCGGATCGTGACACGAAGAAGACGGGTCCATTGAAGGGTAGTGACAGCCTTCTCTACCCCGGACGTAGTTGAGGACCGAGCTTGGATGCAGATTGACAACCCGACGATTCCTTCCGCGACTCCTCGACGAGCCTTCGGATTCGGTCGATTTCTTACCTTGTTCTTGCTGTATTGATGTATATGCGTGGATAAATCTTTTTATGTAGTTGATGTGGCGCTTTAGCTGTAGCATTATTAGTTTCATGTCTATGTGAATTTTTAGCGTTTTACTGCTTTAGTTGCTTGTGCAGCGCCTATATTTCCGCCCGCCGCCATAGTTGGTTCTGCCGCTCTAGCGATTGCTAGAGGCGCGCGTTGCGACGAGGTGTTTACGACCCTCAATCCGCCGTTCTATTCACTTCCTACGCCTGTATTTTTCTCCATTCCGCTGAGCGAAGCAGCGCATAGCAGCCTGCATAGGAGTAGATTTAGTTAGCTTTTATTTTCTTACTATAAAACCAAACCTCCTTAGTGACCTAGATCTAAGGACTTCAATCTCAAGTCCTCCTTGTTAGACAACTCCACCTTGCGGTGTTCCTTGAGAGATTCGATACTTGGGAAAGCCTCCGCATTTTATATTACTTATGCGAGCGGTACACACTTGCCGTAAGCGCATCAGGCACCGCGGAGGAAATCACCAGGAATGAAGAGATTTCTTCTCCAAACATTCAGCAGCCAGGAATGACGGCTGCCCTAAACGTATTTATAATAAACTGAAATTAGGGCACCTGTAATCAACATGTATGATTGACCGTTGGTCTCGGGGCCAAAAGTACATGAAATAAAACCCCAAAAATATAAAGCTATATATGAAATTGATTCATAACGTGAATCCGGACGCATCCACGGAGTCGGATCGTCGATCCGGACACGCTATATATGGTTAAGTCGCCAAATCAGCCCCAGGATGAGCCCAAAACTCGTTCTCCACTGCACGTCCTCGTCTCTGCTCCGCATCAGGCAGAATGCGCGACCCGTGCGAAAGCGGTTTACTGGAGGGGAGATGTGGGAGTCGGAGTGCGGGAGTCCGTTAGAGCATGAGTGCCGAATCTGATACCATGCTGAGCAAGAAAAGACTAATTAATTATCCAAAAACATTCATCCCCTCTATATATGGAGGGGAATACAATATGTGACTATACTAAACATGGAGGGGAATACAATATGTGACTAACAAAGAGTACATTGTTGGTCAGTTTTGTCCCTTACAACTTACTCATTATTGACACAAGGCAGAGGAAGAAAACAAAACTCTCTTGTTTCTTACCTCACTTCATTCAATCATGTAATGACAACATTTATGTATGAGAATGGCACAATGAAGCTGGAGGAAGTCATTACCTTACTTTCATTAAATAAGATACTGAATGGCTGTTATGTGTTGAATTAGGATTGCCAAGTGTCACACAACAGAGGGGAGTGGGGGGGGTGGGGGGGGGGGGGGGTGGGGAGGTGTGGGGGTTGGGGGTGGGGGTGAATGTGAGTGACTATTTATTTTTAAATTTAAAGGGATCTGGATATTTCAAATTTCAATTTAAATATCAAATTTTCTTAACTTGTTACTTATCACTCTCAGTAATCTCGAATAGCTTTGATACTTATCATTTATATGAGAGATGTATAATGTGAGATATTTTATGATGATTAACTTACTTAATTTGAGATCTTAACAATTTAAACACACAAGAAATAGTTCATAAAATTTTCCCCACAAAAATATTGCATACATAAATTTTGAGTCTTACAAACAACAACAACAACAACATGAAACTTTAACATACATATGACATCCAAAACACCAAACTCAGATTACTAGGGAGAGAGTGGTTCTTTCTTTTAAAATAAAATTGTTTGACAATATTATTTTTAAAATCTATCCAAAGGATTTTGGATATCTAGGGTTTGAGAAGCCCATTTGACAAAGACCCATTATGTATTTTTTTTGTTATTTCTCTCTTCTCTTTAGTCCCACACCATGTATAGGACCTTCTTATCTCTCTCTCCATCCTATAAATATGTACTCATTCTTTGTATTTGATACAAGTGAACATATATACAAGGTTGTTTTTTTCCCATCTCTACATGGTATCAGAGGGAGGTTGCAGACTCCTTGATCTCTGTCCGCCTTTTTTGATCCTCTGCGGCCTGCTCGTCTACCCGCTGCGGCCTGCGGCCTGCTGCGACCTCCGTCGGTTCAGCGGCCTGCTCTTCAGCATCCACTTCCTCTTCTTCACCGTGGTTCCACCCTCCCACCCCAGGCTTCTTATAGCCACTTCTCTCCTTGTACCGTGGGGCCCACTTCTCCCTACAATTCTCATTCTGTCCGCTGCCTCCCTGCAGTCCGCTGCGCCCTCCTGCTCTTCTCCCTGCGGGCTTCCTTCCAGTCCGCTCTCTTCTCCCTGCTCGCGGACTGTTTCCGGTCGCTGTGCTTTCCCTCTTGCGTCCTGCTCCAGTCCGCCTCAACCCTGTTCTCCCCACTGTTCTCGCTCAGCCCGCTGCGGTCTCCTCTTATCCTCTGCGGGCTCTTCTTGTCCGCCGCGCTCTCCTATCTGCTACCTTGTCGCTGGAGACCTACTCGCGAACCTCTTACTCGCTGCGGTCTGTTTCAGCTCGCCGCGCTCTGCCTCTTCTCTTACTCGCGGGCTCTTCTTGACCGCCACGCTCTGCTATCTGCGGCCTTCTTGTCGCTGGAGTCCTACTCGCGACCTCTTACTCGCCGCGGCCTGTTTCAGCTCGCCGCGATTTGCTTTTCCATCCCGCTACCTTCTTGTCGCTAGAGTCCTACTTGCGACCTCTTCCTCTTGCGGCCTCTTTTGCTCTGACCGCTGCTGTGCTCAGCCAGATCATGCGGCCTGTTGACCTGTCCGCATTTAGGTCGCGGTCTTCTTCTCCCTGTCCGCTCGCCTTCCTCTTGCGGCCTTTTTCGCTCTGACCGCTGCTGTGCTCAGCCAGACCGTGCGGACTGATTGCCTGTCCGCATTTAGGTCGCGGTCTCCTCCTTCCCTCCCTGCAGTGCGTGGTTTCCGGGCTCCGCCTTTGGTCGCGGCCTCCTTGTTGCCGCTAGTGTCTTCACACTATGACCGGGCGGTCTCCCTTCTAGTCGGGCGACTTCCCTACCCGCTCGGCCTCCTCTCTTGCCGGTATTTTCTCCTCGCCACAGTTCGTCGTCATGACCTCTTCTGCTGACTCTACCGGCACGGCGGTTTCTCCTGCTGACCGCCCGGCTTCTCTTCCGGAAGTACGTGATGAGCTCAGGATTATTACTATCTCTCTGACCGGTAAAAAGAATTTTGTGGAATGAGCGCACTCTGTTCGTCGGGTCCTGCAATCGAAGGGGTTTCTTCATCACTTGACCCAGGTTGTTACCGGTACTCCTACTGACGATTGGTTATGTAACGATGGTCGTGTGCAGACATGGATCCTTAACTCTCTTGATGGCAAGTCTTATCGCCTGACCATGTACCACGAGACGGCTAAGGGCATGTGAGACGAGCTCCATATCCTCTACTCCGACAAAGATAGTCTCCACCATTTGTATGACATTATCACTGCACTTCAGGCCCTGGATAGTGGTGGGACAACCGATCTGACCTCCTTTGTTGCCCAGACTCGGTCTCTGGTCGAAGCTTGGATCCAACATCAACCTCCTACTGTCGACCTTGCTGCCCAACGTGCCCAGAAGGAAGCTGTTGGTATCGCCATGATGATGGCTCGGGTCCCACATCACCTTCACAGTGTGCGGGCTCAGATCCTCTCCTCTACAGTTACCCCGTCCTTCTCGGATGTGTGCTCGATGCTTCTCAAGGCCTCCCCGCCTCCGGATTTTTCTGGACCTCCTTCTCCGACCCTTGTCCAGCAGGCCCCTGCACCTTTATTGCCTCTCCCTCCTTTAGCCCATGGGGGCCGTTCTGATTCTCGGGGACGTGGTCGGGGTGGCCGGCCGCGGCCTAAGTGTTCTTTCTGCGGCAAAGACGAGCATCTTGAAGATACGTGCTATCGCAAACATGGTCGTCCTCCTCGTCCGCAGGCCTCTGTTGCTGCCACCGACTCCTCTCCCACTCGTAATGACCTCGACGAGGTTCGCCTTCAGCTTCAGCATCTTCATGGCCTGCTCAGCTACCCGCCGGCCTCGGTTGCCTCCACTGCCTCCATCTCCAATGAAGGTATGTCCTACCTCTCCACTGGCTCGCGATGGATCATCGATTTCGGTGCCACTCATCACATCACCTCTGTTCGCTCGCCTCAGTACTTGTCTTCTCCTCACCCGAAGTACATCACTGTGGCCAATGGGGCCGCTGTCCCTGTCTCTGGCTGTGCTGATATTCCACTCGCCTCCTCCCTTCTCTTGCGCTCGACTCTTCATGTTCCGAGCTCTCCTTTCAATTTACTTTCTGTTGGTCGCCTTACTACTGACTTAAATTGCTCCGTGACCTTTACTTCTTTTTCTTTTCTGATACAGGATCAGCAGATGCGAACTATCATTGATAGGGGGCGACTGCAGAACGAGCTCTACCTTCTTGATCACTCTCATACTCTCCTTGCATCTGTCTCCTCATCGGATTGACATCAGCGTCTTGGTCATGCTTCTCTTCCCGTCCTTCAGAAGGCTCTCCCGGATGTATCTCTTCCTGCTTTTCAGTGTGAAACCTGTATTTTTGGTAAACAGACACGTTCATCTTTTCCTTCTCATTGTACTCGGAGCTCTGCTCCTTTTTTTTTGGTACACTCCGATATATGGGGTCCGTACAAGATTATTAGTATTTCTGGCTACCGTTATTTTCTTACATTCATCGATGATTATTCTCGCATGACATGATTGTATCTCTTTCGTGATCGTTTTGAGCTTCCTCGCGTATTTCGGGCCTTCATTCTTGAAATTCGCACTCAATTCTCTGCGCCCATTCAAACTATTCACACTGACAATGCGCGCGAGTACACTGACCATGGTTTCACGACCCTCTTCTCCGAGTTTGGGGTTATTCACCAAACATCTTGTGCCTATACCCCACAGCAGAATGGTGTCGCCGAACGCAAGAATCGTCATATCCTTGATGTGGCTCGCTCTCTTATGCTTCAAATGCGGGTTCCCAAACCATACTGGAATTTTGCACTCTCTACGGACTGTTTCCTTATCAACCGTCTCCCGTACTCCGTCCTCCAGAATGCTACTCCCTTCAGCCTCCTATTTCCCTCCACTCCGACCTTTCCTCTTACTCCTCGTATTTTTGGGTGTACATGCTACGTTCACCACCTCGGCCCTTCTACTGACAAGTTGGATCCCCGTGCGGACAAATGTCTTTGTGGACTACCCGCGCGCTCAAAAGGGCTATGTGTGCTATTCGCCCACTACCCGCAAGGTGGCAGTTTCTGCGGATGTCACTTTCTGGGAAGATCTTCCCTTCTTCTCTGCTCTGTATCTTGCTCCTCTTCCAAAGCCCGTTGTGCGCCCTGTCATCTATGTTCCCCGGTCTCCGCCTTCCCCACCTCCTGCTCAGCCTTCGGTCCTTCCCCAGCCACCTGTCATCCGGGTCTATTCTCGTCGCTCTCCTCGTCTCGTTGCCCCACTGCAGTCGGCTTCGAGCTCTGACGCTCCGCAGCCTGCTGCTCCAGCTCCAGCCTCCACCGCTCATCCTATGGCGAACTATGTCTCTCTTCATTGCCTTTCACAGCCACGTCTTCACTTTGCCATATCGTTATCCTCTGTTTCTGTCTCAAACTCTGTGAAGGAGGCGCTTCAGCATCCGGGCTGGCGGGCTGCCATGGACCAGGAAATGACAGCCCTTTGGGCCAACCAGACCTGGGTTCTTGTCCCTTTACCTCCCGGTCAGCAACCTGTTGAGTGTAAATGAGTTTTCGTCATCAAACATGCTCCTGATGCAATGTTGACCGTCTGAAGGCTCTCCTGGTGGCCCGTGGCTTCACTCAACAGCAGGGCCTTGAGTATGAGGAAACTTTCTCTCAGGTGACCAAGCTCAACACAGTTCGTGTCCTGCTCTCCGTGGCTGTGCATCGCCACTGGCCCCTTCATCAGCTGGATATCAAGAATGCGTTCTTGAATGGTGATCTTCAGGAAACCGTCTACATGCGCCAACCGCCCGGGATTGAGAACACGGAGGAGTCTCGTGTGTGTCTTCTGAAGAAATCTATCTATGGTCTCAAACAATCCCCTCGGGCGTGGTTTGACAAGTTCAACAAGGTTGTTCGGGACATGGGCTTCACTCGAAGTTCCGCAGACTTCTCCCTATTCACACGACACCAGACAACATAAACGGTCCTTCTGCTGGTTTATGTTGATGATATACTGCTCACTGGGGATGATTCAAAGGGCATTCACGCGGTCAAACATCATCTTAGCATCGTGTTTCAGACCAAAGACCCGGGACATCTTCGCTACTTCCTCGGTCTTGAGGTCGCACGACGTCCGGATGAGCTTGTCCTCTACCAACAAAAGTATTGTATTGATCTCCTCAAATACGCTGGCCAGTCTGGTTGCAAGCCAGCTACTACTCCGATGAAGGCAAATCACAAGCTTTGTGCCCATGTCTCTGATGATGATCTGCCTCTCCAGAACCCAGAATACTATTGACGCCTTGTGGGAAAATTGATCTACCTAACGGTCACGAGGCCTGACATATCGTTCGCTGTTGGGATTGTCAGTCGGTTCATGCATGCTCCCCGAGTTTCTCATCTACAGGCGGTTGAACGGATTCTCCGATACCTTAAGGCGGCTCCGGGTCAAGGGCTGGTTTACAAAACCTCCAACTCTACTCCAGCATCAGTTGCATATTCAGATGCGATTATGCTGGCTCCCTGGACGATCGGCGGTCCACCAGTGAATTCTGTACATATTTTGGCGGTCATCTCATTACATGGAAAAATAAGAAACAAGTCGTGGTTGCTCGATCTTCCGCGGAAGCTGAATACCGATCGATGACATCGGTTGTCTCAGAACTCACATGGCTCGAAAGCCTCCTTGCTGACCTGAGGGTAAAACTTCCTTCATCTGTTGTTTTATTTTGTGACAGTCAAGCAACCATACACATTGCAAAGAATCCGGTATTTCACGAGCGCACAAAACATATCGAGGTAGACTGTTATTTTATTTGGGAGAAAGTTCAAATGAAGAAACTTGAATTAAAGCATGTTCCGGGCACTGATCAAGTTGCTGACATTCTCACGAAGGCTTTATCAAGTACCTTATTTTACCAGTGTTTGTCCAAGCTGGGTGCATATGACTTGTACGTTCCAGCTTGCGGGGGAGTGTTATAGAAGCCCATTTGACAAAGACCCATTATGTATTTTTTATTGTTATTTCTCTCTTCTCTTTAGTCCCACACCATGTATAGGACCTTCTATCTCTCTCCATCTTATAAATATGTATTCATTCTTTGTATTTGATACAAGTGAACATATATACAAGGTTCCTTTTTTTCATCTCTACAAGAGTAAATTTAAAGGTAAACAATTAAATGTTCCTTACATTTTGTCTCCTTAGACTTTCAGAAGAATTTCACCTTAACAATTCTCCCTTGAGTGAGACTTTGTCTTCTTTAAAATTCTTTCACAATGTCTATCCCTCTCCTAGCTGAAACTTCGAAAGAATTTGATTTTTTCTTCACTTCAAGTTTTGTACTTGATCTCTCCTTCAATTCTCTGTGAGAAACTAAAGTTTACTCCCTGTTGAAGCCTTTGAACAACAACACCAATCTCCTCTTTGGATTCTACGGCCTGCACTTGCTTCTTCAACGTTTCGGCCAAGCAGTTTTTGGCTAGACAGATTTTGGCTTCTCCAATTCAATAACAAATTCGCCCGAATTTTCTCCTCCTCCTTACTGGAAATAACTACTGAAGTCCACAAAAATATAAAAGAGTTATCACCATTTTAAAAGGAAAAAAATTTAATTAGGATAACCGCCTACTTACATGACCTAACTACGCAAGCAATTTTCGGCCAGGACAAAAAAAGAAATTTTAGTTGTATTCAAAAATATTTTCGAGCTTAATTCATTAAAAATTATGAAAAACTTCCAACATTAAAGTTGTTCGTTTGTTAGTAAAGAAAAACTTACCTCAAGGTGTTATCATCAAATAATAACTATTTAATGAACCAATTGCAATTCTACCCAAGTAGCGCTGCAGTTTTCAGAAAATAACATTGATAATCATCATAACAAAGATTATAACATATAAATAAAAGTCATGTGTCAAATAAATGTTACGCATGTAATAAAGTCACACAACTTCAAAGCTAATAACACTCAACATCAAAGCAATAATATTCTGCTTAACACACAACATAAAGTGATTAGTAAATAACACACAACATAAAGTGATTAGTAAATAACACACAACATAAAGTGATTAGTAAATAACACACAACATAAAGTGATTAGTAAATAACACACAATCATAAAGTGTATAGCAAATAAAACACAACATGCATAGCGACTACGATGAATTTGTTGATGTAGGTTGCCATAAAGTTAGATTGGCGGACAGAGCTGAGGCGCTCAAAGACATTACCCGCCTGACAGCTATCGTAGTGGCAGGGGAGCTCCTCCTTCATTGTGGGTCAGGAAATGTCAGGTTCCATGTCAGGTTCTTGTTGACGCTTCCAACGCACCCAATGGAGCGCCGAGCCCTCCATGTAGATAATGGCGCGGGGGACCTTCTGGTCGTCTGGGGTGGCCTGCATGTAGAAGAACTGCTTGGCGTGGGCGATCCACTCGCGAGGGTCGGCGCCGTCGAACACAAAAATCTCAATCCGGCAGAGATAGGTCGGGGAATTGTCCCACGCGGGGTGCAAAAACCCAACGTGGTCAGGAACGGGTTGAATTGGTGGTGGTGGAGGTGGTGCCGGAGGGCGATTAACTATCGTGGTGAGTCATCGCAGGAGGAGCGTGAGATCTGACAACTGGGCTTCGATTTGATCCATGCGTTGAGAGTCTGAGGTTGCAGTGGTGGAGGCGTTCTCGTCGGCGTGGAGGGCTACCCGAGTCATGAGCATGAACCGCGGCTAGGAGTAGTGGCAATGAGCGCTGAAAGGCTGTAAGAGTTGTAGGTGGGCGGCCCGACACGGTGAATGGATAAGAGAGGGGAGCGCGGCCGCTGGAAGGCCGCCGAAGCCGCAGGAGGGCCTCCAGAAGACGGGAAAGACGCTGGAGGTCGTTGGAAATCGCAGGGAGGAGCCAATGTAAACACGAAGAACTGTTGGATAGAGCCGGTTGGAGGCGTAGCAGGGTGGGGAAGGCGCTGACGACAGTTGACGGCGCCGCATGCGGCAGAAATGCTGCTGGAAGAAGTCAACGACACTAGAGAAGGTGGAATTGAAGAGCAGCGCCGCAGAAACGCCGCGAGGCGTGCGGAACGGCGAGACATGATGTCGTGAGGCGTGCAGAACATGGAGACGAGCTGGAGCGTCGGCGTTGCGGGTGAACGAAGGTATGGCGGATCGAGCAGAAGCCCTAATCCACATCGGCGGATTGAGAGTCTGAAAAGAAGCGAGCCGATGGAATTAAGGTTTCGGAGAACCCTAATCAAGGAAGGTCAGACTAGTTGTTAAAGGAAAGAAAATTGCATTACATTAAACGATACAATCGAGAACGAGTTCTCGCCAAGCATCCTGAGGCTGGGTACTCCTTGACAGTTCACTCTCCATGAGAGCCAAAATCTAAGACTCCAAAAGATAGTTGAAATCAAGTCTTTATCAAGTCTTTTTATTTCTTTACTATTGTATTTACCCATAAAGGTATTGTTGTCTTTGTACATTTCTCCCCTACATATATATGTGTGAGGAATACTCTTTTAATAATTCAATGAGTTTTTCCCCCTTTCAACTTGGTATCAGAGGGATACCCGAACCCTAATACCGCCTCTCGCTCGACCTTCATCGTTCGTCCTTCGTCGCTCTTCATCGCTCGCCGCCCGCTCGCCCTTCATCGAGCATCGTCCCTCTGCTATTTTGTCGCCTCCGTCGAGCATGGAGCCCTACGACTCTCTTGCTGGCAGCGGGACATGCTGAAGGAGCCGACCGTCTCCTCATGAAGCATCGTCGCATTCGTTGCCTGCGTACCCGCTCCCTGCTGCCCGCCGAGTTTCCATTTTTTGCTGTTGCAGTCAACGTCGACGCCGCCTCTTCCCTGCGACATCGGCGCCGCCTCTTGCCGACATCGACACCGCCTCTTGCCGCGTTCCCTGCTCCCGTTTTTTGCTGCTTGATCGCGACATCGACGACGTCGCCTCCTGCTTGATCCAGCCCAGTCAGCGTCAGTGAAAACATCGATCCGCAAATGATTGTTCTTAGAGAACATTAGCCCCCGTCCTGGGGACTTCTTCAAATACCGGAGGACACGGTAAGCCACCTCCTGGTGTCTGACCCTTGGGGCATGCATATACCTACTCAGGATCCCAACAACATATGTAATGTCGGGGCGAGTATGTGAGAGATATAAGAGCTTTCCCACCAATCTTTGATAACTGGAGCCATCTGTACGATCACCATTGCTATCCTCATCGATCTTATGGTTCTCCTCCATAGGGGTGTTTGCCGGGGCACAACCGAGTAGACCAGTCTCCGTTAGCAGGTCCAACACATAATTGCGTTGGGAGATAAAAATACCTTTGTCAGAACATGCCACTTCAATTTCTAGGAAGTTGCGTAGCTTCCCAAGTCTTTTACTTCGAACTCAGCTGAGAGACGGGCCTTCAACTTGGAGATTTCATCTGTGTCATTTCCTGTGATCACAATGTCATCAACATAGACAATCAGAACAACAATTTTCCCTTCATTCCTCCTGACAAACATAGTATGATCAGAGTGTCCCTGCTTGTAGCCAAACTGGGTCATGGCCTTGTGGAATCTACCAAACCATGCCCTCGGGGATTGCTTCAGCCCATACAAGGACTTCCATAAGCGACAAACAAGGCTCTCTTGTCCCTTCCTCACAAAGCCTGGAGGAAAGACCATATACACCTCTTCCTCGAGGTCCCCGTGCAAGAACATATTTTTGATGTCCAATTGATGATGTTCCCAATCTAAAATCACAACACAAGATATGATCACACGAATGGAGTCCATCTTTGTAACAGGTGCAAAGGTCTCTTGGTAATCAATCCCCTGAGTCTGGAGATAACCACGAGCAACCAACCGAGCTTTATATCGCTCGACTTTCCCATCCGGATTCTGCTTGACAGAGAAGAGCCATCTTGAACCAATGAGTTTCTTGCCAGGAGGAAGAGAGGTGACATCCCATGTGTGATTCTTCTCCAAAGTGGACATTTCTTCCTTCATTGCTTGAGCCCATACTGGAATGCCAAGTGCCTCCTGCCATGTCTTAAGAATATAGATCTCGGACAAGGAGGATATAAAAGACTGGTGAGCCTTAGAGAGATGATTATAAGCAACATGGTTAGAAATGGGGTGTTCGGTACACCGAGTCTTACCTTTTAGCTGAGCAATGAGAACATGTAAATCAACATCAGGATCCGAGTCCAAAGGCAACATTGGCAGCGGTGGAGCAATGACAGGCTGTTCACCTGGTTTTCGACGATGATAAACATGAGGTAGCGGCGTGATGAGAGATGGATGATGAGAAAGGGGTATATGAGAGATATCTGTATCTTAGTGGATGACATAGTGGGAGTAGGAGCGGTACCAATCACAGGGGGAATAACCGGAAGAGGAATGATACCAATAACATCATCATCCTTCTCCCCCTGACGAGGAGGAGTCGAAGCGAAGTAATAAGATTCGTCTTCTCGGAACGTCACGTCCATGGTACAGTAAGTACGTCTGGAGGGTGAATGATAACACCTGTACTCCTTGGTGGTGGTAGAATAACCAAGGAAAACACAACGGATAGCTCGAGGATCGAGCTTGTCACGAAGTGGTTGATGAACATGAACAAAACAGACACACCCAAACACACATGGTGAAATATAAGAGGTGTGAACAACAGTCGTAGGAGAGAGACGAGCTAGGGGGGTAGTATATGCTAGAACCCGTGAAGGAAGACGGTTGATAAGATGAGTGGCCGTCAGGATGACATCACCCCAATAGGGTTTCAGAAGGTGCATGGAGATGAGGAGACAACGGGCAACATCTAGGAGATGCCTGTTTTTGCGTTCGACCACACCATTTTGAGTGGAAGTGTAAACACACGTGGTTTGGTGGATGATGCCATTTCTCGAGAGATAGGCCCCAAATTCAGCACGATCATCATATTCCCCCCATTGTCGCTTCGAAGTACACGAATTGTTTCATTGAACTGTGTTTGTATCATCTTATGAAAGGTTTGAAAAATAGAAGCAACTTCTCCTTTCTTCTTCAAAAGATAAACCCACGTAGTACGAGAAAAACAATCAATAAAAGTAACAAACCATCTATAGCCAGTTAAAGATGCAATCGATGATGGTCCCCAGACATCGGAATGTATAACAACAAAAGATGTACTACTAGGAGAAGATAGATGGGATGTCGAATGACGAACATGATAGAATAACACATACATCACATTTTAAACTAGGAATAAACTGAGATAAAGCAGGAAAGAGTTTCTGAAGATAAACGGGAGACGGATGACCAAGACGCAGGTGCCAGCGGCAAGCGTCAGTAGCAGCAGCAACTGAAGAAGAAAGAGCAAGGGATGATGGTGTAGTATCCAGGTAGTACAGACCACCACGAGTCCTACCACTGCCAAGTATCCGCTTCGTACCCAGTTCCTGAAAAATACAAGAATCAGAGAAAAAAGTTACAAAACAGCTAAGAGATTTAGTAAGGTTACTAATAGAGAGTAAACTGCGGGGAAACGAAGGAACATGCAAGACGGAAGAGAGAGGAAGCAAAGAGGAACCTGAAAAAAGACCCTTGTCAGCAATAGTAGACAAGGTACCATTGACAGAGACAACCTTGTTCTTACCAGACAAGGGAGTGTAAGAGGAAAAACCTGTAGAGGACCTAGTCATGTGGTCAGTGGCTCCGGAATCAATGATCCACTCAGACAGAGGAGACACAGCAGCATGGGTACTGGGCATCGCAACAATAGCAAACAAAAAGGAAGTACCACTCGGAGTAGGAGTAGATTGAGAGTGAAGCAGGCGTCGCAGTGCATCCAATTCTGATGTGGTGAAGTGATCCGGGAGCTGACCATGATTGCCCTCCTGCATCTCTATGGAATAAGCAGTATCATGAGAACGGGTACCAGTCTGGCGAGATCCACCACGTCCAGGATCACAACCACGTCCATGGACACAGACATATCCAGGTGGAGCAAGGTGTGGATGAAGCTTGAAGCACACTTCGCGAGAATGGCGCCGACGACCACAATGAACGCACGTGGGAATCGTGCTAGTATGACTGGAGCCACCACGTCCAGTAGTCGTAAAGGCAGAGCGGTCAGGAAGAGGAATCGCCGTGCTGAGAGAACGTCGACGATCCTCATCGGTAAGAACCATACTGAAGGCCTCCCGGAGAGAGGGAAGAGGAGACCGATGAAGAATGTTGGTGCGAACCATATCTAGCTCCATGACCAAACCCATCAAGAACACATGCAGGCGGAATCGTTCGTCTCTCTTCTGCAACAGGATTGCATCGGCAGTGCAGGCAGTAGTAAATTGGTCAAAGTAGTCCAACTCCTGAGAGATACGCTCGAACTCAGAGTAGTAGGTGGAAACTGTCATAGACCCCTGCCGAAGCTCCAACATACGGTGGGTGAGCTCATAAACCTGAGTTGAGTTCCCAATCTGAGAATAAGTCTCCCGTGCTCGAGTCCAAATCTCGTAGGCTGAGTCCATTAACATATAACTGCGGTACACCTTGGGGGACATAGAATGGAGAAGCCAAGATACCACTAGAGAATTTTCAGAGTCCCATTGCGGCCAGGAAGAATCAGCCCTAGATGGTGCAACCTTAGTCCCATCAATGTATCCAAACAACTGATGACTGCAGATAACATGCTGTGCTGCACGTGACCATTCGAGGTAGTTTGTTCCATCCAGTGGAACAGTGGTAATCTTCAAGGAGCCTGCATGGCCAGAGGGCTGCTGAGGTTCACCCATCGGGGTAACCATAACCATCGGGGATGTAGAATCAACCGCAGCTGAGGAATCGTCCATGACAAAGGGACAGAAGGGCAACGGGCAACCACACAAAGAAAAAAGGGCAGCCGACAAGATCAGAAAGCTGGCTGCAACGACGGATCAAGATCTGGCTGCATCAGATGTCTTCACGTTGAGGACGAAGACATCGATGGCACGGCGTTGATGTAGCAGGAGTAGCAGAGAGCGGGAGAGCAGGAGACAGAGTCGTCACAAGCAAAAAACAGGGCAGCAGGAAGCGGCTTACCGTGTCCTCCGGTATTTGAAGAAGTCCCCAGGAATCAACTCCTGGCCGGCACTTCTTTGGAGACCGCTAAATCCATGGCTCCATTTTTGGAATCCCCTAAAATCAGTTGATGATGGAGGAGGATATCTTGGAAGAGATTTGAGGTTCGTTTGGCGCGGCGATTTGGTCGGCCGTTTGGGGCAAACGCCGCCGGACGACTGGTAAACAAACGGCCTTCGACGCTGTTTGCTCCGGCTGGACCCGCCGCGCCATGAGAAACGGGACAAAAAGCCCAGTTTCGAACCCCCGATCATGCCCTCTGGTTCGAAACCTCCGGCTGGAGCAGTCTTTTCCTCCCGCCACCGCCGCGCCAAAGGAGCCCTTGATCTCCGTCCATAAATGCAGCCGGTCCCCCTCCTCTTTTGGAATTCCCAAAATTCCAGCACATGCATTGGTGACAAAAAATCTTCTTTTCCTGTCTTGATTGGATTCAGTCGGCCCCTTCCTCTCTACCGGGTTAGGGTTCTTCATACTTATAAAAGGAGTGGCCGGTTCTTTTCACACAAGCAGGAATTCAGACAACAAAAAAACGCAGAGAGGTAGGCCGGCCTTGACCGAACCCGGGGGTTCTACCTCGTTGCAACCACGTGTGCATTTTTTTTGTGGTCGGCGGCCACCATCCTTGTCGTCGGGCTTATTCCTTGCTGCAGCCTTTTCCTCGGGCTTCCTCCTTGCTGCAGCGTGCTTGACTCTCGTCCGCCGGCTTCTTTCTTGCCGCCAGATTTCTTTCTCATCGCAATGTGTACGACCAAATCTTGAAGCATTCGAAATTGTCATCAATTTCTCGGTTTATTTTTTTCTCCCTTATAGCCGTATTGTATGTTTGAGAAAAAAAATAAAATTTTTCCTGCACAGTGGATGTACCCAATTTCGGGAACCACTTAAAATTTGGTGTTCTTTGATTGTGGTGTCTTCTTATTCTTCCTGTTGGTGATTTGTTTCATTGCTCTTTGTAACCACTCGTTTTGCCGATAGATAATTTTTTGGATCTAGAAATTATCTGCCTGAATTGTTTTCATAACAAGTGGTATCAGAGCGGAGGTTCGGTTGATGACTGATTGAACGTTTAGTTTCAAGTTGGGTCAACGGTAGGTGACGACATCGGCCCGCTCTCTATCTTCCCAATCTTGATCCGTAAATTAATCAGGTTGTCTTGTTTTTCAGGTTCAGTGCAGATTTTCAGTTTGATTTCTTTGACATCTTCTACACCCAATGCAAAGTTTGAAGTTACGTTATAATTGAGAATAGAATCGTATTTTCGTAGGGTTAACCACATGACTATATATATAGCCCACAACTTAATATTACCACACTCATGCTCTAGATTGGCGAAAGATATTCACCAATCCCATCTTGTTACAATCGCTGATCATATCCTCTGAACTGAGTCCCTTGGTTAAGCAGTCTGCAACCTTACCCTTGCTCAAGACGTGACTCAACTCCAGTAGCCTACTATCAAACTTGTCCTTTATAAAAAACTTATCAATCTCTATATGCTTGGTTCGATCATGTTGGACTGGATTATTTGCAATACTGATGACTGACTGACTGTCACACCACAACTTCATCTTATCTCCTTGATCCAACTTTAATTCCACAAGCATCTCTTTCAGTCACAGGTGCTCTGCCACCGCTACTTCCATAGCTCTGTACTCTGCCTCTGCTATCGATCTACTCACTACTGACTGTTTCTTGCTCATCCAGGAGACCAGGTTACCTCCCACAAATATGCAATAACCTGAAGTGGACCTCCTATCATCCGCACAGCTTGCCCAGTTAGAGTCGCAATATCCCTCAATCTTCACGTGCTCATTCCATCTGAAGGTCGGTCCCTTTCCAGTAGCATTCTTCAAGTATCGCAAAATCTGGTACACTGCATCTATATGGCCCCTCCTTGGGTCATGCTACAGTGTATTGCGACAAGATACTTAGAATCCGGGACGCTTGCACTCTAGAAAACCTACGGTTCACTGATGGATCCGTGGGGGCACGGGCCCCCACAGGTCCCTAGATAGCTCTGCCCAGCGAGCTCACAGATATCAACAACTTCCCAACGAGCATTTGATACATCTCGCGATCTACTGGTTCCCCAGCCTTTGCCCCCAGTTTACACCTCTGATTGATTGGCGTCGCAGCAGGTTTGCACCCCAACATCCCAATTTCAGTGAGGAGATCTAACACGTATTTCCTTTGAGAAAGGACTACCCCCTCTGCCTCATAAGCAATCTCAATCTCAAGAAAATACCTAAGAATACTTAGATCCTTCACCTCAAACTCCTTGCCCAGGGCCCCATTGAGGTGGCCAATCTCCTGCTCATCATCCCTCGTAATGATCATGTCGTTCACATACACCGCAAGTATAGTGATGTGACCTTCATTCTGCCTTGAAATAACCGTGTGATCATCTTGATCTGGTGATATCCCATCCCAATCATTGCTTTCCTGAACCTGGCGAACCACGCGCGAGGTGACTGTTTCTGCCCATAAAAGGATTTCAACCTGCAGACTCTGCCTTTTGTCTTGGCCATGCCAAACACTGGTGGTATCTCCATGTACACCTCCTCTGCTAGATCTCCGTGAAGAAATGTATTTTTCACATCCAGTTGGTGCAACATCCATCCACCATTCACCGTTAGGCTGATAAAAGTCCTAACAGAGCTCATCTTTGCAACAAGTGCAAATGTTTCGTCATAGTCGATGCCATAGGTCTGGTTGTATCCCTTGACAACCAATCGAGCCTTGTAGCGCTCGACCTGTCCATCTGGGTTCTGCTTCACAGTGAACACCCACTTGCACCCAATAGCCTTCTTGTTCTTTGTCAGTTGTGACAGCTCACAGGTCTTGTTCTTCTCGAGAGCCCTCATCTCTTCCTTCATCGATGCCTTTCATTTCAGATCATCTTTGACAACCTGCCAATTGTTAGGTACAATAATACTATGCAAAGATGCAATGAATGCTCTGCGAGTAAAGTAGATATGATCATAAGAGACAAAAGACGCAAGGTCCCAACCGTATCTATCAGGAGGATTTCCCGCATTGCTGCGAGTAGTCCTCCGTAATGAAAGAGAAGAAGTAGGGGAAGGGGACAGGATATCACCTGAGGGATGTGGTGATGTAGATGTTCCAGGAGTAGGGAGCGACGTAGCCAAGGGACTGGGAGCTAGACTGGGCACAGACACTGAATTCGGTACTGCTGGCAGCTTCCTCCTACTGTATGTCAGCAGCTCCCTCTTAGCCTTGAGTCTCACATCTCGCCTCTCCTCCTCAATCTCCTCCTGCTCCTCATCACTCTCCTGCTCATCCTCCACAGATCCTCCCTGCCATACCCCCAGATCGGTCACCAACCTTTCTCTCTCTAGCCTCATATTTTCGGTATCTGAACGAGGCAACTGTGGGTGGAGATCTCCTCGTCGGTAGTACCGTTCTAGCTCTCTAAAGTGAACGCCCATGCTCAAAAAACATCTTTTCTCCACTAGGCTTCAACACATGTACCCCTTCTAAGTACGGGAATAGCCCATAAACATACACCTACTGCCCTTGCATCAAGCTTACCAACACCCGGCCTGCTGTCCTTCACGAAGCACACACACCCAAATACCTTTAAGGGAAGTATCCCCCCATTATGTCCCTGTAACTGCTGACACAAGGACTTCCATCCCAGAACTTGTGAAGGCATCATGCTGATCAACTGTGCCGCTGTTAGCACCGCATATCCCCACAGACTTTGAGAAACCTTCATGTTGACCATTATACTCCTTGCCATCTCCAGAAGATATCCGTTCTTCCTTTCCGCCACTCCGTTCTGTGCAGGTGTATATGCACAGGTGGTCTGGTGCACTATCCCATGAGCCGATAAGTATACTTCCATTGCCTTGTTAATGTATTCTGTTCCATTATCCGATCATAGTACCTTAATCACTGCTGTGTATTGTGTCTGAACAAGCTTATGGAAATCTCGGAAGCAGGTAAATACTTTACTCTTAGTTTTCATCAAATGCAGTCAAGTATCACGGGAAGCACAATCAATAAACGTTATAAAATACTTATAATCATTCAAAAAACTTACAGTACATGATCCTCCTACATCAGAATGATTAATATAAAAAACAGAAGAGCTTATTCGGCCCGTACTAGCATACAAACTTCTAGTAAGCTTGCCGAACTCACAAGCATCGCACACCAATTTTCTTTTATTTGCTGTTTTAGAAATAACAGGAAATAATCTAGCTACAATACTAAATGAGGGGTGACCCAACCGTCTGTGATGAAGTATCAGTATGTCCTCTGCACTCATTTCCCGTCTTCTAACTCCCGTCTTCTCTACTATAGATACAAATGCCACATCCAATCCTTCCTGATCCAGATACCACAGCCCGTCATGCCAAGTACTAGTCCCAAGTATCCGCATCGTCCCTTTGTCTTGGAAAGTCACCTTGGGAATATCAAAAGAAACAACACATTTCAATTGAATGACATGAAACTAATAGATAAAAGATTAACTGGAAAATAAGGAGCATGCAGAACATTGGATAGTTTTACTGAACCTGTACAATTAACAGTACCCTTACTGACCACTGGTTGGAACGTACCGTCCGCCGTCTGAATGCTATCTGTAGTACCTAGACGAGTGTTGGAGGAGAACTCGCCTGCATTTCCTGTCACATGACGTGATGCGTCTGAGTCGATGATCCAATCTGATGCCCTGGAGGAAGATATGGATGCAAGAGCGAGAGGTCCATCAGGCGGGTGGGCATACATAGCGACCCACTAGCTCCATCTCTGCTCCCCTCGCCCATCTATTTCCTCTGGATGCCCTTCAACATGCTAAGTAGGGTTTGCCCCCATCTGTATAGATAACACCAACTTCCTCCGTATTCTCAGTCATGCCCAAATTGGCTCGATAGCCTTCTCTGCCACCACGAGCACGGCCATGTCCCCAACCACGTCCCCGTCCACCACCCAAATTTCTCTCTTGGGCGGAATGGGGCTTGCTTGCCTCAGATGGCCCACCTCGCCACAGTTGTAGCACTTGCGGGTCTCTCCCCTATGTCCTGTAATGTCAGGAGCAGTGACTGCTAGTGCCGAGTTCACAATCATGGATCCTCCTATCCCTGCCTGAAGTTTGAGATGCGCCTCCTCCTGAATCATAGCAGAGATGGCCTCGGTGAGTGTAGGAATCATCGTACCAGAAAGAAGTAGGGCTCTCCGCTGATCAAACCTGTCATCTAACCCCTTCAGGAACTTCATCGTCCTCTCCTCCACGATGATCTTGGAAGCCCGAGACTGTGAATCGCTGCAACACATCCCGTCGGAGGCGTGATTGTAATCCACCCATAGCCGTTCCAACTCAGAGACGTACTCCTGCACTGTTTTCTCTCCCTGAGCAGTGTCATCAATTTCTCCCTTCATGCGAAAGATCCGCAGAGTGTTCCTCGCGCTATCTTATTTGTTCTTCAGCTTGTCCCAAACCTCCATGACTGTCTCGAGGCCATCTACCGTGGCGGTAATCAAGGGGACAACCGAGCTGAGAAGCCACATAAACACCGTCATATGGGCCGACTCCCACTCATCTCTAGCCGCGTGCTATGGTTTCTTCAACGCCCCTGTCAGGAAGCCCCCAACCTATTTCGCTGCAAGTATTTTCTTCACACGATGTGACCAACTCAGGTAGGTCGTTGGCCCATCAAGCTTCAAATCAATCGGTGGAAGTTCCAACTTTGCCGACCGTTGCGATGAACCCAACACCCTCAACAATGTGGTCAACTCATCCGGGCCCAACATCTTGAAGACATCCGCCATCGTACCTTCCTTCGACGCCATGGATCAACTTCCTCTCCGATTACCACATCCCTTACGGAGTCAAACAATACCGCCTCCTGCCCTAGACCCGATCACCGCATCCTGAGGTCCGATAGGTTGTGGACGTTCGGTCAGAAGACCTGCTGTTGTACAGTCGTGCGATGTGCAACGCCAAAGGCACGCTAGTTACCCACTGCTAGTCGCATTCAGAGGTAGAGGCAGTCGCTAGATGCAACGACTTAGGGAGGAAGGGGTGTGCAGCGCTGGTTGCGGCCCGTGTAGCCGCAGTCAGTAACAGGCGGCAACCGCTAGAGACCGCGACGTCGAGCGCCGATGCGGCGGCGGTTGCGACCCGTTTAGCCTCAGTTAGAGACAGGCTGCAACCACTAGATGCAGCGACGTTGAGCGCCGATGCGACGGCGGAAAAGCTTCGTTGAGCGCCGATGCGACGGCGGAAGAGCTTCGTCGAGCGCGATGCGGCGACAAAAGGGATTTGCGGAAGGGTTTTGTCGAGCGCCATTCGATGTTTTTTCGCCCCCAATCTGATACCAAATTGAGAATAAAATCATATTTTCGTAGGGTTAACCACATGGCTATATATATAGCCCACAACTTAATATTACAACAATTATTATAACTCTTATTTTTGAGTTATTTTTCTCTGGTCAATAACTTTGTTTTGTAAATACAGTTTAGTCACCCTCTATTACCTAAACTCTTTCCTTGTTACTTATTCGTTCTACATGAGCTTAGAGTATGTCTAATCAACCTTGTTTGATTAGTTCTCTTAGGGGTTCATTTTTCCCATGCCGAGATCTGTTTGTTTGCATTCATTGTTGATGTGTTTGCATTTGTCTATTTCTCTCCCGCGCGTACATCAAAGTCAAGATGTCTTGACTGGTTCAGTTTTTTTTGCTATGGGAGACCACCGCTGGAGGTGGAGCAGTTAAAAATTTGGCTCCGAGGTGGAACGTTTATGAGACAGCCGCGTTAGTCCAGTTTGTGTGCTACTCAGGATTGAAGGAGTTTTCTTATGATCCGTTCTTGGCCGAAGTTCATTCAGTTAGTTCCTTTGGCTTTGGATCTTGGTGACCGTTGAGGTATTTTGGAGTTATCTCAGCCAGATGGAGCATGTCCTGAAAGAGACGTCAATGTGAAGATTGTTGAGCATGCCGCCTATTCCCCCAGAATCAACTCCTGGCCGACGCTTCTTTGGAAGCCGCTAAATCCTTGCTCCATTTTTGGAATCCCCTAAAATCAGTTGATGATGGAGGAGGATCTCTTGGAAGAGATTTGATCTCCTTCCATGGATGCAGCCGGTCCCCCTTCTCTTTTGGAATTCCCAAAATTCCAGCATATGCATCAGTTGGCAGAAGTTTTTTTTCCTGTTTTGATTGGATTCAGCCGGCCCCCTCCTCTCTACCCGGTTAGGGTTCTTCATGCTTATAATAGGAGTGGCGGGTTCTTTTCCCACAAGCCAGGAATTCAGACAGCAAAAAAACGCAGAGAGGTCGGCCGGCCCTAGCTGTGTAACATCCATAAGTTTTGACGCGAAATTATTTTAATTGTAGGGTCAACTGGTCAAGTCGCGATGGATTTTGATCGAGGCAGCGCGTCGTCAAGGTACAATGTTACTATTGTTATAAATTCGCGTTCGTTAATTCGGGAAGTGTGTTAGTCATAATGATAGTGTAACACATTTTAATTTCAGCATCAAAGCGCGACAAAAATGGGTTATGTTCATCGGAGTTAATGTGAAATAGTACACAATGGGGTGCCAATAGCAGTTTTAACCCCCTCTCCTCATACGGTTAATAAGGAAAACCACAAGCCCGTAATGTTAAAATCCCCTATCCTATTTTTCACGGGTTAGAAACGCAGCCGAGCCGTGCTTCCCGTCTCTCGATTTTTTTCTTTCTCCCGTTCCGTCTCCCGCAAGCGACGAGCCCGACGCCTCCCGCTGCCCTAGCCGGCGGCCGATCCCCCTCCGGAACGCATCTCCGACCTCTCCTCTTTCCTCTACGGGTGCCGGTGGATATTCCTTTTCCTTCCTTGGCCGTGAAAGAACCGGATTCAACCATAATTAGTGGAAGTTGAACGTTTTGGTTCGGTGAGTTCGTTTTCTCACTTTTCTCCATTCCTTCATGGAAATCCTTCGATTTGGAAGTTAATCTAAACTAGGATTTCTTCCTCTTGCCCTAATTAGGTTTTGGAGCACGGAATCCACCGCGAAATTGGAGTTGGGCGTATTGGGATCATCAATCCCTCCCGCGTAAAGATAATACGCTATGTATTTTGGGATTTTTCCAACGTTAACCATAAGGGGAAAATGCGATATTTAGGTGTTGCTTGGGTTGCAGGATTTTTGGTGGCCTCGAGCCAAGGATTCAGAAGTCTGCAGTAGTCAGATTTTCCTTCGGAAGAGAAAATGTCGCCGCGCAGAGTGTACGAGCGCCGCACCACCACTGTAAGGAAACCTAATTCCTGTTAAATAACAAGAAAAATATTTTGTATACGCATGTGTAGGTTTTGTACATTTATCATGACCATGCATAGAAATGTGTGGTGGTAGGGAAACGGTCGCGGAAAATGTGTAGGATGGTACCCTATGAACAGTACAGTCTTGGGAGTTGACTTCCCTTTGAGACAGTTAGCAGATTCAAGACCGTGTCCGCGCGACACTAGAACAATTGAGTTCGTCAGATGGTCTTCGGTTGTCAGTTTCAGATGCGCGTTAAGCTACTCTGACTAGAGCCTTCCAAGTAGATGTGCAAGCTAGAAACCGCCTGACATATTAGTGAACGCCGAGACTTGGAAAAATATAATGAAAGCTCATGAGCGTAGAAAATCTGTTGAAGGGAATAGTAAACACATTTCATAACTAAAGATTTTAATGAACAAAACAGTTTTCAAAAGAGATTCATCATTTAAGAAAAAGATTTTAGTGTCCAGGAATTTTCTTCCTTACTCTGACCTCCCGGAGTAATGTTTTTACAGGTGACAGGTGAGAAACTACGCCTAGGATAAATTTTGGGAGTCAGTTTGTAGTAGCTTCCATTTCAGTTTCTTTAAATATTTGAATTGTGGAAAGTACCTTGTTAATGTTTTAAGTCTTGTAAATTATTATATTATTTCAGTTTTAGATTTCATTCTAATGTTTAGTGGCTCTGTGAATAATTTTAGGTACGTGGTTATAGTTTAATTTTTACTTCCGTTGTAAGTTTTAAAATTTCTAGTCTTCTACTTTATACCTGCCATGAATGTACTGTTTCCTAGTTCTCTTTATATCGACCCAGCCGGAGACTGATTATTATATAATTGGTAAGGGGTGTTACGGAACCCAGAGATTTTTCCTCTTTGCAACCGCGTGTGCGTTTTTTTCTGTGGTCGGCGGCTGTCACCTTGTCGTCGGGCTTCTTCCTTGCTGCATTGCCGCCGGGCTTCCTCCTTGCTGCATGCCGACTTGGCGGGCTTCTCTCTTGCCATCGGAGTTTTTTCTCGTCGCAACGTGCTCGGATTTTGGAGGATTCAAAATTATCATCAATCTTTGGTTTATTTTTTCCTCCTTATAACCGTATGTATGTTTGAGAAAGAAAATAAATTTTTTCGCACAGTAGACTACCAAATTTTGGGGAACCACTATTTGATTGTGGCTTATCTAAACGCAAGCCAGAGTGGATAATACAAACGAAGAAGAAAATTGGTGTTCGGGTGAAAAAAGGGTCTCGGATAAAACAAAAGTGCGTCTGGGCGGAAAAAGGGTGCCTTGGAAGAAAAGTTCGTGTCCGGTAAAAAAATGTGCCTGAGATAAAATGCGCGTTTGCCTAGATAATTATTTGGATCTAGAAATTATTTGCCTAAACTGTTTTCATAACATAATAATTCATCCAAAAAATAATAATAAATTAGTCTCTTTCTCAGCCTAGCCTTGTAGTTTGGCTCCTTCCCGACTGCTGTTCCCGGAAGACCGTCCAGCTCCCTCTATGAATTCTTTACCTTCGGTGGACTCCTGTAACAACAATTAGCCTGTTACACTTTCCCACCATAGATGATGATCTCCGATGCCATTTCTATGGTTGCATTCCGCCTCTGTTTCCTTCCTCCCTACCAAACAAAGTCTAACACACCTCAGATACCACTATGGGAAAATTAAAATTCAGAAAGCTGATCTGAAATTGTTGAGATGAGACTATTGATGATGATGATAATTCAAGCTGCTGTGATCTTTTTTAATTTTTTTTACATTCTGGATTTGCCTGGTTGATTTGCTATGTAATGGGAGAAAATACTGAAGTTTTGCTTTACACAGGACACAGGTGGATCCCTACCAAAATTTGGTGATTGGGATCCAAATGATCCTACTTCTGCTGAGAATTTTACTGCAAGATTCAACAAAGCCAAGGATGAGAAGAAAACTGGCCACATTGATGACCAAGGATCCAACTCACCGGCGAATGAACTTTCTGGCAAACATGTAACATCCCTTTCCACCTCCAAGTCTGGCTCAGTGAGTCACTTCACTTGTAGCATTCATTCATATGTTTCTAAAATGATGTTCAATGACTTGCAAAGCTGACACCTGCCTTTTCAGAGTCATGTGACATTAATGCAGGACTTAAAAAATGACATCTGCATAATTTTTTTATCGACCAGAACTTAATTAAAGAGTCAAAGAGACTGATGCTATTATTTGCATTTAGTAGTTTGGCAGTATAGCTATTTTACTTTTTTGGTATAAAACTCTCATGAATGTTATTTTTATGTGAAAAGGACAATGTTTTTTTAGGTTTATCAACAAGTCATTATGGTGATCAGTCACACATTATTTAGTAGATTTTAGTGATCGTAAGTATTAGGATCGTGGGATGGACGATCATAGACCGCCATTGCATTCAACATGATTTTTCATAATGTACTATATATTTCTTTTATTTTTAAGTACTATTTTATAAGATAGTACTCAAAATGTTTGAGCCGCTCAATCATTTTGGTGTCAAAGCCTATGACACAGGGTGCTGAAGCCCCAACACCCTCACAGCCCCTTCCTCTGGCCCACACTACTTCTCACTGACACCCTAACCTTTTGTGACTCCACCGAGCTACAAAAACCACTTCAGAATCAGTTTGGAGGCCTAAACCATCGTTTCTATAGACCGAGCCTCCCATCACCCTCACCGCGACTTCCTCCTGCTTAGTATATCTCCCCGACGACTCCCCAACCTCCAACAACCCCACCCTAGCTCCGACTTGCCTCCCTTTTCTTTTCAATCCCCGATAGCCTTCACAAACCCAGCGCTGCCGGCTGCCCTTCCCGGCCCCTCTAGTCGCCCTCTACATCCCTCCTCGGTCACAACCCCACCCTCGGTCCTTCTGCTCACGGAGGAAGAAGGCATTATTTTGTGAGCTACCCCGATATGCATTGGAGAGTGAGTGCTTCGTCGGTTGAATCATTTACTTCCTACTAGAGTAATCTGAATGACACATCGGTCCTGAAAGGAATTTGAATACACAATAAAGTGTAGTAAGCTGGAGTCTGTAATACCCCCCCCCCCCCCCCCCCCCCCCCGCAAACTCACGGGAGATTATACACCGAGAGTTTGGACAATAGATTGCTCAAAGTGAACAAAGGAAGAAACAAGCAAGAGTGTCACAGCCATAGTGCTCACGGAGGAAAAAGGCATCTACCCCGATATGCTTGGAGAGTGAGTGCTTCGTCGGGTTTAGAGTAATCTGAATGACACCGGTGTTATCACAGTAAAGTGTACTTGGATCTGAAGAAGAGACGCTAAGATCCTCAAGAAACCAACAGAGCCAAATAATATTCTCGACGGTAGTAGCCATGACCCGAAGCTCAGCCTCTGTGCTGGAATGAGAAACACCAGTTTGTTTCTTGGATTTCTATTTAATGAGTGAAGAACCCAAGAACAGACAGAAAACTAGTGGTAGAACGTCGGTCAACAGGATCACTGGCCCAAGTAGCATCCGAGTAAGCACGAAAGCTGTAGGGAACTGTCGCTAGAAGAAGACAAGACCACAAGAAGTCGTCGTACCGAAGATAGGCGCAAGGAGCCACAACAGGCGACCATAATGTACAAAGGTGAGCGCACTAACAAACTGGCTCAACACATGGACAACGTGAGCAATGTCGGGCTGAGTAATAGGTGAAGGTAGGTGAGACTCCCAACGAGGTGGCTGTAATGAGTAAGGATCAGAGAGCGGAACCCCATCATCCGGACGTAGTTGAAGGTGAAGCTCCATAGTCGGAGTGTCCCACTGTACGAGAGTCAGAGAGAGCAGCCCGAGCGAGGAGATCAGATGTGTAACGCTGCTGAGAGAGCTGAAAACCGCGATCTTTTGAGCTGACCTCAAGGCGCAAAAAGTAGCTCAGCTGTCCAAGGTCAGTCATTTGAAACTGCTGCTGAAGGTGATACTTGACGAAAGCTACACGAGAAGGATCATCGCCAGTAATGATCATATCATCCATATAAAGTAACAGAAAGAGTCCGACCACGAGAGGAAGCGTGCACAAACAGAGCTGGATCATGTGGACTTGGCTGGAAACCGGCGGCTGTAATGGCTGAGCTGAAACGTGCAAACCACGCGTGGGGCGCCTGCTTGAGCCTATAAAGGGCTTGCCTCAACTTGTAGAGAAGGCCTGGAGGAGAGGATTGAGCAGGAGGAGGAAACATCATACCTCATGCTGAAGATCACCGTGAAGAAAGACATTCTTCACGTCGAGTTGAGATAGAGACCAGTGGCGAATAGCTGCAACTGCAATAAAGGGTCCGAACCGTAGTCATATGAGCGACTGGAGCAAAGGTCTCGTCATAATATTCCCCTGCTCCTACTGAAAAACCACGAGAAACTAACCGAGCCTTGTACCTCTCTACAGATCCATCAGAGCGAGTCTTGACCTTGAAGACCCACTTGTAAGTAATCGGTGAACAATACCAAGTAGGAAGAGTAACAAAGTCCCATGTACGAGTATGCTCAAGTGTCTCAAACTTAGCAGACATAGCAACCTGCCACTCAGGTATCTGGGCCTCCTCACGGTAAGAAGTCGGCACTGGAGTACGACAAGCAATGGCAGGAAGGATAGGTAGGTCCAGTGGTAGTGTAGCGAGGCTAAGACGGTCGAGAGAACGTCACTAACAAGGCGGATTGCGATGCACAGGAGGATCATCCACAGGACACTCGTTGGAGGAGGCAGACACCGAGTCTGAGGGCACTGGAGGCGAGACAACATGAGGATGTCGTGTAGTGATAACCCTTGTGCTTAGTACTGTTTCCAATAATGACACAAGATACAAATTGAGCAGATAGCTTGGTACACTCACGTGGAGGAAGAGGAACATAACATCGACAGCGAAAAACAGGCAGATGAGTATAACATGGGGGTCGAGAGTACATACACTCATCAGGACACTGACTCTGAAGAAAATTGGAGTACTGCAAGTTAATAAAATAACAATAATGGAGACAGCTTCAACCCAAAAATGAGGAGCAATGTGGGAGGAGATGAGAAGAGTGCAGACTGTCTCAATGATGTGGTGATACTTCCTTTTAGCGGTGCCATTCTGAGCGTGGGCACCGAGACATGCAAGCTGAGGGAGAGTGTCGTGAGTAGTTAGCAGATCCGGAAAAGCATGAGAGAGTTACTCCCCCCAGAGTCGGAACGAAAAATGCGTATGGAATTAGAGAACTGGGTGCGCGCCATAGTGGAAAAAGTAACATAAATCTGAAAGAACTCAGAACGAGAGTGCATAAAATAAATCCAATAATAACGAAAGTAATCATCAACAAATATAATATAGTAGCAATGTCCGCTCTTTAATACAAAAGGTGTGGTATCCCATACATCTGAATGAACTAAATCAAAGAGATGTCGAGACCAGGACTCACTAGACTGATAAAGGAGTTGTAGCTGTTCACCAAGCTTACAACTCGTACAAGAGTGAGACCTATTAACAGAAACACGACCAATGAGAATAGTACTGATAAGGGACGAAAGACGCGAACCACGAGGATGACCAAGTTGGTGATGCCACTCAGAGAAGCTCACTGAAGGAAGACAAATGGATGGGGCCGCTGGTTACGATGGAGTGGATGAAAGATGAAGACGATCGAGGATGTATACCCCGCTACGACGACGACCAACTCCAATGTGTGTCCCTATCAGACGATCCTGCATACGACAAACAAACTCATCAAAAATAACAAGACAACCGTGAGTTGACTGACGGATATAAGGTTCATGAATAACTTGTGTCACGGCCTAGGCCCGGCTCGAGGAGTCTTAATGAGACCCGACTGGATGTTAAGGCTCCTTATCGTGGGTTGCGGGTTCGAGACCCAACGCCAGAAATGCGTTGGGGTCACTTGGGCTGCAGCCCTCACGGTTGAGCCAGTCGGGTCTCATTAAGACTCCTCGAGCCGGGCCTGGGCCGTGACAACTTGGGTATGTATATCACATTAGGAATATTAAAATGAGTGGTATGAAGGAGGCCACCACTGATGTAGGGGAGAATAGTGCCATCAACTACTATAACACTAAGGGCAGACTAGACGGGCTGACGGGACAATAGGTGAGTGACATCATGGGTCATGTGAAAAGAGACTCCAGAGTCAAGCAATTAGTTGGAGGAGGAGATACCTGCAGGGGCAGAGGCAGTCAGCTGAGAGGTAGATGCACCAAAAGCATCCAGTGAGAGGTTGAGAGCACGGGGGCAGAAGTGCGATGCATTGAATCGTGAGATAGCTACTGGGCAATCTGCTGGGCAAGTTCCGAAATAGAGAGTGACTGTCATAACAGAGAAATGAGCTGGAGGAGCACTGAAAGCATGTTGTTGACTAGACTGCTAAGCCCTCTGAAGCTTGCGACACTCAGATTTGACGTGGCCAAGACACTGACAATAGTGACAGCGGACAGTCTGGCGATGAGGAGCCCCTGACTGAGCAGTAGAGGGCCCTAGTGGACGAGGAACAGGCCGCACCAGTGCTCTATAAGCGAAGGCAGGAGAGGAGTACTCACAAGAGAAGACTGTGTTGGAAACTCGGGAGCAGCAAAGACAGTATGAGGCGGCACACCAGAAGGCATAATCGTGTCCAAGGAGTTGAGACAAGTCTCGTCAGCGATTACCAAAGCCAATGCATCGTTGAGAGAAGGTAGAGGATCCCGATGTAGAAGCTGGGCACGAACAGACTCAAACTCGGGCGTAAGCGCATAAGAAACTCATACATGCGCTGAAAGTCGCGATCCCGAGATGTAGCAACACAATGAGGGCAAGTAATGCAGGGGGAATGAGCCATCTCATCGCACTGACGCCAGAGGTTCAGGAGCTGCACAAAGAAAGTCTGCACAGGCCGATCGTGCTGGTAACAGATGCCAAGGGTCTGGAACAAAGAGTAGCATAGAGTCTGACTAGAAGGCATGTATAGGCGACGCAGGTGATTCCACATCGCCTTGACCGTAGGTAGCTGGTACACGATCATGCGAATGGGTAGCTCGCACGACTGACAGATGACGACTATCGTACGAGAGTCGTCCAAGCGCCACTTCGCCATGTTGGAGCGCTGGACGGAAACGACAGTGCTAATAGTGGAAGAATCATCCACATAAGGGGTTGCTGGTGGAGGCGGAGCAGGCTCAGAGCCGTCAATGTGACCCCATGGATCTAGTCCACAGAGGATCACGCCGATGGTGGCGGACCATGCCTTGTAGTTTCGTCTTTCGAGAATGACATCCGCCTTCTGGAGAAAGGCAGAGGAGTAAGACGAGGCCATCAGGGCTGCAGGATCAGCCAGAAGAGGAGTTATGGCGACATGAATCATGGAACAACCAACTGAGAGGCAGGTTCGGAAACCTGTGAACGGCTGGGACCGGCTCCTGCAACTGGAGACGCGCTGAGATCGGCTCCTACGAGTGAAACGTGCAAGAGAGGACGTGATTGCTGGGATCGGTTCGGAAACCTGTAAGAGAGGACGAGATCTGGACCTGCAACAGAGGGCTGGATTGGAAACTTGCGACTGGATCGGAACCCTGCGACGGTTCGGAAGAAGATCGATGCAATCAGGGGAGCCACCAGGAAGCAACGACTCAACCTCAGTGACGGGATCGAACGATCGGCAAGGAAACAAAGACAAGATCGATCAAAAAGCCAACCTGCGACATGATCGAGTGTGGAAGAGGCTCGTTTGGAAAGGGCGGCTAGGTTTTCCTTCCCTTTGATACCATGAAAGGAATTGGAATACCATCCTAATTTCCTATGATTTACATGAACCACACAAATATATATACATGTACAAGAAAGAGGGTTCTCACAACACCCAAGGTGAGCCTAAGTTAACTCTACCGCACAAAGTGTAAACTATATCTAACAATCCTACATCAAATTAGTATTTGAGCCACTGGTTCCGGTTTCCTTTTCTCCTGCCACCTATTCTTGGAGATCGTGTTGACCCTCCAACATGATTTGATTATACTAGGGAGTAGGACAATTACCATGGACCTCATAGAAGATATTATCACTAAGATTTTTGGTGTCTGTGGGACTATGACCTAGGAACTAATCATAAGATTAGTATCAGTGCTAACGTAATATGAACTTATAAGGTCGCACGTAAAAAATGAACTAGATTAAGAAGATTGATTGTGATGGGTTTTAATAAAACCTATATCCTGAAATATAATTAATGGCTAATTATTATATTATTTTAGTTTTAAATGGAAACTTCACATTCAATTTTGAATCAAGTAGACATATTATGAAAAGTCATGACTCTTTCTTTTTGACTCTTTGGAACTCTATTTTTTTACAAGCGATAAAATCACCATAATTTTTGAAATTATATGTACGCATGAGCATTATTTTGAAAAATTAATTTCCAGAGAGAGTTAAGTGAGATTGAGATAAACAGAGAATATCTGTAAGAGAGACAAAGCCAGTACTTCGTAGTAGAGGCGGATGATCCTTTCCTTCCTCAAGACCATTGGATGGATTATGTCGAAGTTTAGGAATTTGTGTGGATACTGTTATTGTCACATAAATTTTGTGTTTAGTCATTGACAAACTTAGCCGGATATAAAGTCGCCAAAAAAGAAGCTAAACAGACAGTAAGTAAAATAAGAAGTCATGTTTATGAAGAATTTTATAAGCGACTAGATACCAAAGATAGAGAACGTGATATATATAAAATTGCTCGAGCTATAGAAAGAGGGACAAGAGATTTAAGTCAAGTAAAAATGCATAAAAGATGAGACAAATATAGTTTTGACGGTTGATATTGATATTAAAGAGCGATGTAAAAGATACTTTTATCAACTCTATAATGAAACAAAGGACAATGAATTGAACTTGAAAAAGTTAAGTAAATCAGAGAAGTATAAGAACATAACGTTTTATCGTAAAATTCAAGTATCAGAGGTAAAAGTTAATCTAAATAAAATGAAAAATGGAAAGACGGTTGGGCCAGATGATATACCATCTACACTTTCTATTTAGATTTGGGCTTTGCATATAAATTCAAAGAGAGTTGATTCCCCACCGCTTAAAGTCTATCGTTCAGGTATTTAACCAACCAGTTTTATATCAGATTTGCGGAACCGAGGCAAATTGATCTACAATCTAACTTGTCCTTGATTGAACCCTCCAATCAAAGGTGTGACTAGTCCACAAATGTGAGAGGCCCTACCCCAATCTTTGATTCATCCCATCTTGGTGAGGTTCAGTGCTCTATGGGTAGTATACCACTTGAGTCTGAAATTGCGTCCATTTCGGGCTCTGTATTTTCGGTGAGAGCGATATTATTATGACTAGTGAGTGTGCTAAAAAATGCAACGACTCACGATCTAGTGAACAATGATATGTATTCCTCCTATCCGTTGCACAAACCTAGTCAGTATATCGACTGTAGATCCATCTTTGAGTATAGGTTCCTTAGAGTTTCTCCACGTTGCAGTGTTGAGTCATGTTTCGAGTTAGAGTCAAGAGCCTAATGTTGGTCTCTTCGTGGATGCCTCACTTGCATTTGAGGACACTACTTCCATCAATGAAACTCATTTGGAGGATCAACCTACTATTCATGAATTTTTTGACGAGCCTCTCTCTACCGCCGGATTCCCTAGTTCATATCACTCCCGACGAGCATTTTGATGAGCCACAACTTCTTGATGAGAATGAGATTCCGGTGAGCAACTCGTTTATGAGTGCAGGATCCTTGTAGTCTCTTTGAGTCATATGCGTGGGTTTGCCCCTAGGCGAGGATTTGAGCTTAGCGTTTAGTACGTAGTGGTTACATCACATACACTTGAGAATACTCTTGATGTTTCGAGAGCCTACACCATTGTCCTTGACACTCTTGATGAGTTCTTGAATGCTCCGTTCTATGAGCCAAGTGGTGATCTTACCCACTGGGAGACATTTGAGATACCATAGAGTCGCGCCCTAGTATCGAGGTCTCGGTTATTTATTTGGTTGATCATCACACTCGCGAGGAATTTTCCTATACACCAACTAGCGAGCCTCCTGGCGAGTCATATACTCTTGGAGGCATTTGGCACGTCATAGGCTCGTACCTTAGTGTTGATGCCTCACATAGTTATTTTGGTGTTTGTCGCACACTTGAATATTTTTTCACCCTACCTAGAGAGCTTCCTTGTAAGCCACCATTCTTAGAGACATCCAATGCATTGTAGAGTTGCTCCTTATAAAGCATGTTATGTTTGTTGTTCTCTATTTGCATCATTTGCAGTTGCTTGTCACATTCTGATGTAAAAATATATTAAATAATGAAACATTTCCACTTGTGTGAATAATCATGTGAGCAGATGTTCAAAGAAGGTGTTCAAGGATGATTTGCATATGTCCTGGGAGGTTTCCCTTGGGATATGCTCTATAAATTGTCCTCAACGAGATTGAGTCAAATTTGTATGATCTTGATATTGCTACGAGCCTATGAGTATGAGTATTCATCTAGTATTTAATGGAGAAGATTTGATTATAAATTGGACTCTTCAGCCTGTCACTCTTATTTAGCTTCAATCACACCTTCAACCCAACTTCAGTCTTCACCACACTGCAGCTTTACCCTCCACCTCTATAGTGGCCTACATTATTTATGCGACCTTAAATAACTTTGGGGGATGATGACTTCCAATGGACACAATATCTTCAATGAGCTACGAGCTACATCAATTCTTTCTTGGCCTTCATCAATTGCATAGTAGTCTTCCATTCTTCAGAGATGAGTACTTCTGAGTCGGGGAGAATGATGGAGATGGGTGATTAATAGTTTTAGGATCATTAGATGCATAGTCAGCGAGAGCCATCATGCTAAATGCAAATTTTCATATTCTATGTATATTTTTTTAGGGCTATTTTGAGTTTTTTGTTAAATGAACTGAATAGACAATTTGAGTTGTTGGATTCATTTAGCCTAAATTATGGCTCTATATATAGCTTAGGGTTTAGGGTAGTGAGGTGAGGTCATTGAGAGTCGGTTCTAAAAATTACAGTCTCTCGATCATTCAGGCGCCAAGGCTTTGCGCGCGTGGAGTGCCAAAGCCCCACTGCCCTCGCTGCCCCTTTGACCTGTAACACCCATTCCCAGTATTTCAGAAATCAGCCGTCCGACCGGGTCAGCGATATAAAGAAAACTAGGAAACAATATTAAAACTAGTAGCAGCAGGTAATAAAAGTCTATACTAAGCAATTTAAGACTTACAGCGAAAGTAAAAAAATTTAAACTAAGGGTAACCACATACCTGATATCTGGATTCACAGAGCCACTAAACAAGAATGGAATTGTAATAGCTGAAAATCTGGTAACAATAATAGTCTGATACAAGTTATAAAAAATATTAACCAGGTACAATGTCCACATCTACAAGTACATGCTGAAATAGAGTAAACTGAGTGGAAAAAGTACTACAAACTGACGCCACCATAACGCTCATCCTAGACGTAGTTTCCCACCTGGGTCACCTGAAAAACATTGCCCACGAAGGGTCAGAGTAAAGAAAAACAATTCCCCTTAGTGACACTAAAACAGATTTACATATGAATGCATGCATGTCTTTAAAACTAGTCTCGTGCACTGAAAACATTTTATGCTATATGTTATGCATGCTTTTCCGATACTTCCTGGTGAACACACTATAGTTCTATATTCATGACTTTCCGTTCATTTACCCAAGTCCTGACGTTCACTAACTGGTGCACTGTCTCACGTCAAGTCTGTACTTGAGTTCTATGTGACTTCTAGCCTACACATTTACTGGGAAGGCTCTAGGCAGAGTAGCTCCTAACGCGCAACTGAAACTGACGACCCGAGACCATCTGACGAACTCAATTGTTCTAGTGCCACGCGGACACGGTCTAGAATCTACTGTCTCAAAGGGGAGTCAACTCCCAAGACTGTAACTCATAGGATACCATATGCCCTATGAGGAAGGTAGTGCACCTCTACCAAACACGAAAATACTGGTGTGCTACTGACCTTTTTGGTCTGACGCTACTCTGCATGAGATATCTTTTCTGGTGTACTACTGAGCGACCCTTAACTTTCTCGTGGTCGACTTGAAGGGACCTTCGCGCCCTTGGTTGGACAATCTCCAAACTTACGTACACGAGTAAAGTTTCGTACCTAAATAACTGTTCATGACTTTACTAACGTGGTTATCATACGCGTTTCCACGATTATTTTTCTACTGCCACACTTTTCTATGCATGGTTATGATGCTTGTACGAAACCTACTCATGCGTACAAAATTATAATTACTTGATATGTCTAACTAAAAGAAATTAGAATTTTCTTACAATGGTGCTGCGGCGCTCGTATACTCGGCGCGGCGGCATTTTCTCTTTCAAAAAGCAATCCTACTGCTGAGGACCTCCAGAATGCTGCCCCGACCCCACCAAAGTTCTGCAATTTACAGTATCCCTAATTTCAGAATTTTCCCCTCTACGATATTCCCGTGGAAAAATTTCTATACAACTAGGGTTACAAAATACATGCGTTAAACTTCAGATATTACCTTTAAGTGAAATGATTGAGGCTCTCAAAGTGTCCAACCCAAATTCCGCGGTGGGTCACGAATTCCAAAACCTAAATAGGGCACAAGGAACATAAATCTAGGTTAGATTACCTTCCAAACCGAAGGATTTCCACAAAGGAATAGGGATAACGAAAAAATAAACTCACCGGAAACGAATGATTTCAACTTCCACCGGTTAGGGTTGAATCCGGCACTTCCACAGGCAAGGAAGGAAAAAGAATGTTCACCTGTGCTCGAAGAGGAAGGAGTGGTCGGAGCGGAGTTCAGGAGGAGGATCGGCCGGCGGAAAACCTCGCGGGAGGCGTCGGCTTCGTCCGGTGACGTTGCGTGCGGGAGACGGAGTGGAAGGAGGAAATCGGGTTGCGGTTTTTCTTCTCCCGTGAGGAATAGGTTACGGTAATTAATAGCTTGCGGGATTTTAAAGTCACGCCTTGCGGTTTTGATAACCGCATGAGCGGGGGGGGGGGGGGGGAATTGAGACCTGTTATTGGCACCCCATAATGAGCCAATTTATCTCAACTCCTATGTGTCATGACAATTTGTCGCGCCTACGTCATTATATTAAAATGCGTCCAGCACTATTTTTAACGTACTTAACGAACTAACGGTCGCTATCATAAGGGAAAGTAACATTATACCTCGACGACGCGCTGACTCGACTTAAAATTCGCCACGACTTGCCCCTACAAATCAAATAATTTTTCGCGTCAGATTTCGGATGTTACAAATCTCCCCTCCTAACAAAAATTTTCGTCCTCGAAAATTGTAACCATATCTGAATCGAAGAGGAAAGAATAGTCTGCATTGCTCTTAAGCTCATCCTCTCGCTCTCAAGTATACTCTGGACGGTCACAGTTCATCCAAAGGACTTTGACCATGCGAATTTCTCTATTCCTGAGCTTTTGTATCATTGAATCCACTATTCTGACTGATCTAACCCCAATACTAAGATCTGTCTCAATTGATGCTTCCTCGGTACTGATGATCTGACTGGAATCTTTGACTGCTCTCCTCAGGTAGGAGACGTGGAATACATCATGTACACCACTCATTTTCTCAGGTAAGGCCAACCTGTAAGCGACATCACCAACTCTTTCCAACACCTCAAAAGGACCAACGAATTTGTGGCTCAGCTTTTTCATCCGCTTAATTCTAAAGACTCCTCTGACTGGTCTGACCTTCAGATAAACATAGTCTCCAACTCTGAATTCTACTGACCTGTGCTTCTGATCATGATACTTGGCCTGACGATCCTGAGATGTCTTCATACGCTCCTGAATGAGCTTGACTCTGTCAGTGGTCTTATCAATCCATGATTCTCTGATGGTGGATCTCTCTTCACTTTCAGCCCAACATAACGGTGTCCGACAACGTCTGCCATAGAGGGCCTCAAACGGTGCCATCCCAATATTCGTCTGAAAACTGTTGTTGTAGGAGAACTCTACAAGAGTGACATATTTCTCTCACTTTCCTCCAAAGTACAAAATGCACATCCGTAGCAAATCCTCCAAAGTCCTATTTGTGCGCTCAGTCTGTCCATCGGTCTGGGGATGGAATGCGGTGCTGAAGTGTAATCTGGTACCCAAAAGCTCGTGAATGTATCGCCACTCCCTGGAGGTAAATCTGCCATCTCGGTCTGAAACTATAGTCTTGGGAACACCGTGAAGTCGAACTATCTCGTCTAAATATAGCTGTGCCAATCTGGGACCTTGATCTGTCTTCTTAAGAGTTATGAAATGGGCAACCTTAGAAAGCCGATCTGCCACAACCCATAAGGAATCATTCCCACTCTGCGATCTCGGCAGACCATGAATGAAATTCATGGATATATCCTCGAATGTCCACTCAGGAATGAGAAGTGGCTGCAACTTTCCTCCAGACCTTTGACATTCGGCCTTAACCAACTTGCACGTCTCGCACTTCCCTACGTAATCTGCAACATCACTCTTCAAGCCTGACCACCAGACTAATTTTTTGAGATCTGCATACATCTTCGTGCTACCCGGATGTATAAAATATCTGGAATTGTGTGTCTCAAATAGAATATTCTCGCGAAGGTGGCTAACATCGGGGATACACACTCTACCATCAAACAATAATAAATCACCCTGAATAGTGAATCTCTCCTTTTGACCTGTCTGCACTGCGGTCCAAATCTCTGTCATCTTCGGATCCAACGGTAGAGCTTTTCTGATTCTATCCTTGATATCGCAGGTAATCTCCATCCAACTCAACCTTGCAGAACCAAAACTACTGCGTGACACAACGGTAATGTCCAGTCTCTCCAGCTCTCGCACTAACTCCTCCTGCTGAGTGAGGAGGAAGAAACACGAACCTCTACGGCTAAAGACATCAGCTACAATGTTCGCATTTCCTAGATGGTACTGAATGTCTACGTCGTAGTCTGATAGAAACTCTACCCATCTGCGCTGCCTCAAATTGAGCTCTCGTTGATCAAAGATATATTTGAGGCTCTTATGATCAGTGAAGATCTCACAACGAACACCATAAACATAGTGCCTCCAAATCTTCAGAGCATGTATGACTGCTGCAAGCTCCAAGTCATGCACGCGATAGTTCCTCTCATGAACTTTTAACTGTCTCGATGCATAGGCTATGACCTTTCCATGCTGCATGAGAACACAGCCTAAACCCTGACCAGACGCATCGCTATAAATCTGAAACCCGTCAGTTCCTGAAGGTAAACTCAAAATCGGTGCGGTCATCAACCTGTCCTTCAAGTGCTCGAAAGCCAACTCACACTCCACCATCCAATCCAAGCCCTTACCCTTCCTAGTGAGAGAAGTCAGTGGTAAGGCTATCTTTGAGAAATCCCTGATGAATCTCCTGTAGTATCCAACAAGACCCAAAAAGCTGCGAACCTCTGAAACTGACGTCGGTCTTGGCCAATGCTTAATAGCCTCTATCTTCTTCGGATCAACACTAACCCCTTTCTGACTGATGATGTGGCCTAAGAATGCAATCTCTGAAAGCCAAAACTCACACTTTGAAAACTTGGCAAACAACTGGTTCTTCCTGAGTGTGCTCAAAACAATCCTGAGGTGTGCTGCATGATCTTCTGCACTCTTAGAGAACACCAAGATGTCATCTATAAAGACGATGACAAAACGATCCAAGTACTCCCGAAATACCCTGTTCATCAGGTCCATAAATACTGAAGGGGCATTGGTCAGCCCGAACGGCATGACCAAGAACTGAAAGTGTCCATATCTGGTACTGAAAGCCGTCTTCTGAATATCCAAGTCACGAATCTTTAACTGGTGATAGCCTGACCTCAGATCTAACTTGGAGAAAGTGTTCGATCCCACCAACTGGTCAAACAAATCATCAATCCTGGGAATCAGGTACTTGTTCTTTACTGTCAGCTTGTTCAATTCACGGTAATCAATGCACAGTCTCAGACTACCATCCTTCTTCACAGAAAGCACTGGAGCACTCCATGGTGAAGTACTGGGGCGCATAAAACCCAAATCAAGCAACTCCTGCAACTGACTCTTCAACTCTGCTAGTTCCCTTGGAGCTATCCGATAGGGAGATTTGGCTACCGGTGTAGCCCCAGGCTGCAAGTCTATCGGGAACTCAATCTCTCTATCTGGAGGGGCACCAGGGAGCTCTTCCGGAAAGACATCGGGGAACTCCTGCACCACTGGTACCTCTGACAAATCAGCCTTAGCCTCTGCATTCATCAGTACTACGAAGGTTTCACAACCCTTACTGATGCACCTTCTAGCTTGGACTGCGAAGATAATCATCTTCACAACTCCCTTCAAGCCCTGAAAAGAAAATGAAGTCTGATTGGGGCCATCAAACTGTATCTGCTTCGCCCTACAGTCAATCCTGGCGTTGACTGCCGAAAGCCAGTCCATTCCAAAAATCAGGTCGAATCCTGCTATAGGTAGCTGCAAAGCTTCCACGACAATCTCGGTATCACCAAACTGCACCGGTACCCTGCACTTATCTCTGGTCTGCAGAAGAGATCCATTCGACATCATGACTTCCAGCGGTACTGCATCTGGGACGATTTCTAAATCCAACTTACGCACTAGAGATTCCGCGATAAACGAGTGCGAGGCACCCGTATCAAACAGAATCTTAGAGGGTAAATTACGAATCATAAGGATAACTACATGAATGATTTATGAAGGATGAAAAAATAAATGTGTCACTACGGAGGATTAAATAAACTTGTTAAGCAAATCAACACTTACCAGTCACTACATCCTCCTGATTCTTTGCCTCCTGCTGACCCAACCCATACGCTCTGGGCTGCACTAAGTCTCGACCCTGCTGTGGTCTCCCATCAGTGATCATCAATGCTTTGCCCTTGACTGCTCTACTAGGGACACCAATCTCGTACTTCGACTGCAGAAACAAATACATTTGTCATCCACAGAAATTTCATAAATGTACAACATACAACAAGGTTGATTACCTGATTCAAACCACCTTCTTGACAGAAACGAGCTATGTGTCCAGGTTGACGACACTTGTAACACACGCCCGCGCTGGCCAAACACTCTCCTGGATGACGACGCTGACACTTGGGACAAAGGGGGTAGTCCCTGCTCCTGTCACCAGATTGACCATTCTTCCTCGCATCAGGCTTCTGCTTCTTGTTCCAGTTTTTCCCGGGTCATTCCTGCTCTGTTGCGACTGATGCGAATCCTGAGATCGCTTCGCACGAAAATTACTTCGCTTTTGAACCTTCTGCTGGTCAGCCTCCAGCCTGCGAGCCGTATCCACTAGCTCCTGTAATCAGCATTGACCATAGTCATCAGCGGCTGCCTCAACGAATCACCTAAACCATCCACAAAACGGCTGCACTTCTCAGTCTGGTCTCCCTGCATCACGCCCGCATATCGAGCCAGATGGGTAAGCTCTCGCTCGTACTCAGCAACAGTTCCGTCCCCCTGGAAAAGCCTAAGATACTTCTCCTGGAGACCTCGTCGTGCAGAAGGAGGCACGAACCAATTTGCAAGGGCTCTAGAAAATTCGCCCCACGTAAACATGTCTGGCGTACGACCTGGCCAAAAGTATGGTCATACTATATAAAAAGAACGTATCACTTCCAAAAAAATAATAGGAAATTTCATAACCATCTACCTGCGGGGTCATCTGCCCAGTACTTGTCCCACCAGACCTTTACCTCACCTCGGAGGAGGAAAATTGTCAGAGGAACCTTCTTGTTATCTGGGCACTCCAAAACATCCAGCAGGTCTCTGGTGTTTGCCACCCAATCATCTGTGTCCATCGGGGTCTCGTCCCCACTGTAGTTCGAAGGTTGAAGCTCTCTAAAGTTGCTCAAATAGCGCTCCAGGGTCATCTCCACGGGTGCTGGGGCAGGAGCTGGTGCAAGGGCTGGTACTTGTACTGGAACTGGAAACACTGCAGCTAGTCCTCTCTGAAACTCCATCAAGGCAACAGTAACCGCCTTGGCAATCTGAGACGCTATGTCAGTGCCCTCTGTAACTGCTGGAACTGGTGGTACCTGCGGCACGACAGCATCTCCCATAGTCGCGTTAGGAACATGGTTCTGACGTGAAGATTCACCCGGTTCACTTACTTGAGTTGCCTGATAGAACATATAAAAGAAATCTGATTATTTATCAAGCATCTGCAAAATCTGGCTTAGCAACTTAAATTCGTACTCTTGCGAAAACTAAGGCTTAAAAGCAACTTAAAATACTCTACTAACAAGAGTTTACTCTTACACAATCTTATGGCTCTGTGAAAACCTTCTAGGGTCCAGGGATCCTAAACCTGACTCTGATACCAATTTGTAACACACATTCCCAGTATTTCAGAAATCAGCCGTCCGACCGGGTCAGCGATATAAAAAAAACTAGGAAATAGTATTAAAACTAGTAGCAGCAGGTAATAAAAGTCTATACTAAGCAATTTAAGACTTATAGCGAAAGTAAAAAAATTTAAACTAAGGGTAACCACATACCTGATATCTGGATTCACAGAGCCACTAAAGAAGAATGAAATTGTAATAGCTGAAAATCTGGTAACAATAATAGTCTGATACAAGTTATATAAAATATTAACCAGGTACAATGTCCACATCTACAGGTACATGCTGAAATAGAGTAAACTGAATGAAAAAAGTACTACAAACTGACGCCACCATAACGCTCATCCTAGAGGTAGTTTTCCACCTGGGTCACCTGAAAAACATTGCCCACGAAAGGTCAGAGTAAAGAAAAACAATTCCCCTTAGTGACACTAAAACAGATTTACATATGAATGCATGCATGTCTTTAAAACTAGTCTCGTGCACTGAAAACATTTTATGCTATATGTTATGCATGCTTTTCCTATAATTCCTGGTGAACACACTATAGTTCTATATTCATGACTTTCCGTTCATTTACCCAAGTCCCGACGTTCACTAACTGGTGTACTGTCTCACGTCAAGTCTGTACTTGAGTTCTAGGTGGCTTCTAGCCTACACATTTACTGGGAAAGCTCTAGGCAGAGTAGCTCCTAACGCGCAACTGAAACTGACGACCCGAGATCATCTGACAAACTCAATTGTTCTAGTGCCACGCGGACACGGTCTCGAATCTACTAACTGTCTCAAAGGGGAGTCAACTCCCAAGACTGTAACTCATAGGATACCATATGCCCTATGAGGAAGGTAGTGCGCCTCTACCAAGCACGAAAAGTCTGGTGTGCTACTAACCTTTTTGGTCTGACGCTACTCTGCATGAGATATCTTTTCTGGTGTACTACTGAGCGACCCTTGACTTTCTCGTGGTCGACTTGAAGGGACCTTCGCGCTCTTGGTTGGACAATCTCCAAACTTACGTACACGGGTAAAGTTTCGTACCTAAATAACTGTTCATGACTTTACTAACGTGGTTATGGAAAAGGGCGTTATCATACGCGTTTCCACGATTATTTTTCTACTGCCACACTTTTCTATGCATGGTTATGATGCTTGTACGAAACCTACTCATGCGTACAAAATTATAATTACTTGATATGTCTTACTAAAAGAAATTAGAATTTCCTTACAGTGGTGCTGCGACGCTCGTATACTCGGCGCGGCGACATTTTCTCTTTCAAAAAGCAATCCTACTGCTGAGGACCTCCAGAATGCTGCCCCGACCCCACCAAAGTCCTGCAATTTACAGTATCCCTAATTTCAGAATTTTCCCCTCTACGATATTCCAATGGAAAAATTTCTATACAAGTAGGGTTACAAAATACATGCGTTAAACTTCAGATATTACCTTTAAGTGAAATGATTGAGGCTCTCAAAGCGTCCAACCCAAATTCCGCGGAGGGTCACAAATTCCAAAACCTAAATAGGGCACAAGGAACATAAATCTAGGTTAGATTACCTTCCAAACCGAAGGATTTCCACAAAGGAATAGAGATAACGAAAAAATAAACTCACCGGAAACGAACGATTTCAACTTCCACCGGTTAGGGTTGAATCCGGCACTTCCACGGCCAAGGAAGGAAAAGGAATGTCCACCGGTGCTCGTTGAGGAAGGAGGAGTGGTCGGAGAGGAGTTTCAGAGGAGGATCGGCCGGCGGAAAGCCTCGCGGGAGGCGTCGGCTTCGTCCGGTGACGTTGCGTGCGGGAGACGGAGCGGAAGGAGGAAATCGGGTTGCGGTTTTTCTTCTCCCGTGAGGAATAGGTTACGGTAATTAATAGCTTGCGGGATTTTAAAGTCACGCCTTGCTGTTTTGATAACCGCATGAGAGGGGGGGGGGGGGGGAATTGAGACCTGTTATTGGCACCCCATAATGAGCCAATTCATCTCAACTCCTATGTGTCATTGCAATTTGTCGCGCCTACGTCATTAAATTAAAATGCGTCACACACTATTTTTAACGTACTTAACGAACTAACGGTCGCTATCATAAGGGAAAGTAACATTATACCTCGACGACGCACTGACTCGACTTAAAATTCGCCACGACTTGCCCCTACAAATCAAATAATTTTTTGCGTCAGATTTCGGATGTTACATGACCCACCACCGCTCCCTGTCGACTCCCTGAGCTCCAGCGAACTCACCTGAGCTCTAATGAAATCTCTTCAATAGCTGTATGGTGTCCTACAATCACTGTTTCTACATATTGAGCCTCCAGTGCCCTCACAACCACTTCCTACAGCTACCAGCAGTCCCCGACGATCTCCGACAAGCCTTATTTTTCCCTTCCATCCTCGATGGCCTTTCTCCACACTCTCAACCCTGCCGCCTACCCTTCCACTCCCCTTCCTCCCATCCACTCCAGCCGCCCTCTCCACTCCTTTTCATTCATTCTCTGGCCCAGACCTCCTTTACCAAGTCTTTACTCCTCACCCTCGACACTTTCAGCACAATTGAGCCCCTTTTCCCTTCCACTGCTTCCCAGACATCCCTCTACTACAACAAAAACCCTCAATCTCCGCAAAATCTTCTCCTAGTAATATTTTACTCTAATTAATGTTGGCTAGTTTACTTTCATTAGACTTGTGTTTCTTATTTGTCCTGCTCTTTAATTTCTAGCATTTCCATTCAATTGTAGTTATCATTTGATTAGCCTGATTAGAATCTATTGTAATCAACTGTAATTGTATGCACAAAATTTGATTTCATACTATTTAATTAATTGTGTGTTGGAATCATTGACATGGTTGAATCATTTGTATCACATTAGAGTTAGAATTTAGTTAGTTGTCCATCATATTCATTGATCACGTACATACCCACATTTGCATGTTCATTTAGAGAACTCTAAAAATTCATCCCGTGTTACCTTAGAACTTTTCAAAATGTTACAAAGAAGACTTAACGCAATCAAAATTTTCCATTGTTTTTAGAAATTCTTGGCATGCATGCCAAGGTTTTTATAAAACAATTGCCCCATTTTTATAAGACCCTTGCATGAATGTTAAGACTTTTCTTCATTGTTATTTTTTTTCAGTTGTCTGTCCACTGTCTCCTATGTTAACTGCCAGCCATCACCTCCCTTGCCACTCTTACTCCATCTGCAACACAAGCTGCCCTCGCCTTTTATACCAACAGGCAACCACCACCCTCTCTGTTGCCCACCTCTTCTGTTGCTAACCTTCTAATGTGACACTGCTCACTATTCTTTTTAAGTAGCATTCTATAAGAACATATGGATGATAGAAACAAGATTCTATGAGCTTAGTTCAAATGCATTCTCTTAAGAAGCTTATCTATTGATTGAATGAATTAAAGAAGTGCCACTTCCATTTCATTGAGAATGTTGTTTGATGCTTTGATGATGAAGTTGGGTGGTTGAGTAGAAAAATCTTAGTTTGGAGAGCAAAAAGGGAGAGCTTCATAATTGCTATTCATATTTTAATTCATTGATCATGACATAAGTGTGCCTCTATTTATATAGATAGAGTGCTACAAATACTTTCCTAAGCACATAGGCTGTATAGGAAGGAAATAAATCAACATATTATTAAGACATGTCTAAAATATTTGACCTGTAACGGGGATCTCTGTGAATGATAAATCAATAGATGGAATACAGAGAGGGTAAATGGTTGATTTGTGCCTCGGTGAACTTTCAGAAACTAGGAGATGGAAGGAATTAGCTGCGTGGGCTGTAATTGAAATTTTTGTAAAGTTAAATAAGATTGGGCTGCTGTTTATATGCAATTCAAGTACAGGAACTCTCGGCAGAAATTGTTTAGGCCACAGGGAAATAAAAAGAATGTCTCCTTAAGGGGAATGGACAGTTATGTCTTGAGGGGATGAATTGGCTGTCCAAGGGTGCAGGAAACGTGAGAGTTATGGGTAGTCAAAGTATGAGCTTGTGGACATTAGGTGTTTATGAAGATAATTTTTTAGAGGAAGAGGTAGTGAATGGTGGTTGAGTGGTGGGTATCCGGTAGTTCTGGAAGAGGAAATAGTTACCTTGACTTCGGCAGCAAGAATTCACGGAATCGGCACCATGGGGTTGCAACAAGAGGCTGACATTTCTGTCCAAAAATCCCCTTAGACCCTATTTACAAACTTAGAGCCAACTATGGACGACCAAGATCTCGCTCGAAATATAAATCAACTTGTTCACAAAAAATAAAAAATACATAAAAACTTGTCGTCGCCATTGTGAACACGATTGCCAGCTCTGATTGTCTATATGACAATCATATCTCCACCTCCTGCATATGTAGATCCGTGCAGGATCTGATAAGTGTTAGCCGCCCTCGATTTGTGATCCCCATTTGGTACAAGATGAGATTTTTGAAACGTTTTGGGTTCATTTTGGCCCCCCCGGCTGATGGGTGTGTCAAACGGAGTAGGGTTAGGTCACATTACTCAATAAGGGGGTTTGTTGGCTGTTAGGCCATTTGGATGGGGATTTAGATGGGTGCGAAATGTCAAGAAGCAAGGGACTTGACAGAAACATGAAAGTACATGAATATATAGATTGTGTGGGACTTTACATGTCTACGTAGGACAAGAGGGATGAACTTGCAAGCAGGATGGCACAGGCAGTGTGGTCACAATAGAGAGTAGCAAAAACTTATGATGGATAGAGAGTGGTAGGCATGAAGAGGCATTGCTGATATAAACAACCACTTTTGAGAAGTAGGTGGTAGAATGCGAGATAACATCATACAGAGGAGTAGGGGCTTCCTGTGGTCCTGAGGAGAGTGGGCCCGAGCTACTATGGCAGAAACTATATTTGTAGCGGACCGTCTAGACCGCTACAATTAAAAAAACATCGATCTTCACTAAAAGCAGAGATTAGCATGTATTTTTTTTAAACTAGTCGGTATTTTTCCTCCATTGTCGTCGTCTTTCATCTGACAATTTACCGGTAATTTTTTCTTCTTCCTTTTCCCGGTCCTGAAAATATTGAAATATAATGAGTTAGCCATAAAACCAGCCTGTGCCGGTCCCAAGCCCGAATGAAAAATGGTGAGAGTTGTGTTAGGTAGACGGCCATCGTAAAATTTAGTCTCCCTTATGAATATGGATCATTTGAGAAATTGTGCAAAAACTAGGTCCTTCCCCTTAAGGAACGTGTCACATGATTTGATGAGATACTTTAGAAAAAAGTTTTAGGTTGAGTAGGGAAAAGATGAAGTATATGGAGCTTAAATTTAGCAGTACAAGAAGGACGGATGACTTCATTATTAAGTTGGGTGATCAAGATATTTCCCGTAGTTAGTGTTTTAAATATCTTGGATTGATAGTTCAAAAAGACGGAGGTATTGATAAAGATGTGACACATAGAATCCAAGCGGATTGGTTGAAGTGGAGAGGCGCGTCAGGGATCTTATGTGATCGCAAAGTACCACTAAAACTCAAGGGCAACTTTTACCGTACTGCAATTAGACCTGTGATGCTTTATGGTTCTGATTATTGGTCAGTGAATTGTGTACATGAACAAAAAATGGGAGTTGCGGAGATGTGAATGTTGGAATTATCGGGTCAATGTCGGGTTATTAGAGTCTTTAGATGTATTTGTGTTTAGTCCCACACTGGCTATCAGTGTCTTTTAGTCATGTTGTAATCCTATTTAAAGCCCCTATGTGGATGAATGAATGACCTCTTCTATTTCTTTTCTATTCCCCAACATGGTATCAAAGCCATCATCTAAAAAGAACTAATTTTATTTCTCGATAGGTATTTTTGGGTTTGTCTCTCCCGCAAGTCGCTGGCCGCAAGCTGCGTCTTCTCCCGTCGAGCATCTACGCTCCCGTCAAAGGAATCGACGTCTGTTTCCATCGATGAGAGTGGCTCTGGGTTCGTGAGTAGCTGTCTTCCTCCTTCACTGAGATCAGGCGCCTATTTTGTGGTGTTTCCATCGTTGTCGACTTCTCCGTTCGGCAGATCCCCAACAGATTTCTCGCTCTAGCGCCGCTGCACTTTGCTGCTGAAGACGATCCACCCGCCGCTGCTTCCAGATCCGACGACTGCTTCTACTGGCTGACTGCTTCCAACTTCTACAGATCCAGTCCGACTGCTTCTCCAGGTGGCTTCCAGCCATGGATTCTGACACTATGTTATCAGTCTTTTCTTCCTGACGCAACCCACGTCCATCTCAACGACGACTGTTTCTGACTGCTACTCTTCTTCGATCCTTCCGACAGCTGGACAATGACTCTAGATATGTGCTCAAGCTTCCCTCAGTGGATTTCTGCCTCCTTCCAACGACTGCCCCTCATGTGTCCGCGTTCCAGCCACTGTAGCTCCTTCCAGGGGTGCTTATATCTCGCCGATGTTGAAGTTTTCTGTGCTATTTGTTGTTTTTTTGGTGTGTGTGACTTAAGTTGTTTGTCTTGTCTTAGTGTTATACCTATATACACGTGTTATTCACGTGAGGGGGTGTTGAGATGAAGCGACTCAGATGATATTTCCCGATTTTTCGCTTTCATTCTACACGGCCTCTAGGCATATGTCCTATGTTGTTATTTGTCTCCCCATATTTCTTTTGATTGGTCGTGTGTTGGGACACAACTGATGTTGGTTGTTTTAATCTCAGCGGGTTGTGTCGTGCGAGACTGTGTCGTGCGAGATTGTGCCGTGAGGGACCGCCCTTTGTGCGGATTATCCCCGACAGATTATCCCGGATGGATTATCCCCGGTTGCCCGGCTGATGATTTGCTCCACATCTGTTGTTCTCTTTCGCATGTTGTGTGTGCAGGTGATGTTGGTTGACCGGTTTCCAGCAAGTCCACATCATATGTGGGTCCTGCGTCGTGTGTAGGTCAGTGTCGTGCATGGCTATGTCCCTGACTTGATTCCTCGATTTGGAATTCCCCCCGGTGGCTTGTCTAATGTTTGTCCCACATCGCCTACCTCCATTGTCATTATTTGTTGTGTCCAAGCTGAAGGGTCCCTCCTTCATTTAACATGAATAAAAAAAAGGCATGCCAAGATTAGTCCCACACCGCCTGCTCAGACGGTCACTCGTGCTTATAATAGGCCCCGCCTCTCCTATCTTTGACCCGAGTTTTGAAATGAAAAAATGGGTGTGGTGGTTTAACATGGTATCAGAGGGAGGTTCATGCTGGGGGGGTGTGTTGGACGGTCCAGCATGAACCAAAAAAAAGCATGCCAAGATTAGTCTCACACCGCCTGCTCAAACGGTCCACTTGTGCTTATAATAGACCCAACCTCTCCTATCTTTGACCCAGATTTTGGAATGGAAAAATGTGTGCGGTGGTTTAACAGAGAATGCTTAGGTGGATGTGTGGACACACGAGATTAGATAAATTAGGAATGAATGTATTAGGGACACACGAGATTGGATAAAATTAGGAATGAATGTATTAGGGACACACGAGATTGGATAAAATTAGCAATGAATGTATTAGGGATAAGACCGGAGTAGCACCAATTGCAGAGAAGATGCGAGAAGCTCGACTAAGTTGGTTTGGACACGTACAAAGGTGATCATTAGAGGAATCTGTTAGGCGATGTGAGAGTCTAGTCACTAGGCATTTTAAGGGTCTGTTTGGGATGCCGTTTTGGCTCCATTCCATTTAAACCGGACCGGTGAAGGGCTGTTTGGTCGGATCCGTTTTAAACCGATCATTTGAAAAGGGCGAAACCCTAATCCTTTTACGCTGGAGGAAGGAGCACCAGGCGCGCCGTCTGCAACCCGCCGTTCAGCGTCTTCTTTCCTCCTTCGCGGGAAACCAGCGGCGATTCTTCCTCCTTCGCGGGAAACCAGCGGCACCGAGCTGAATCGGAGAGGCGAGAAGAAATACCAGCCGTCGTTCTTCCTCATTCGATTTCCAGATCTGCTTTTGGATTCGGAGACTCATAGCCAATCTTCCCTCTGGAGGTTTGCTTCTTCCTCTTCTTCTTGTTTTGCAAATCAATGGAGTTATCATGCTCTCTTTTCTGGAGGTTTCCGATGAGGTTATCCTGCTCTCTTCTTCTTGAATATTTTGGAGAATATTCCGATCTCCTAAGAGGATCTTAGGTTATCCTGCTCTAAGAGTTCAAGTAGCTCCATTGAGAATTGCTCAGAGGCTCTTAGGACATTTCTTCGTAGTTTTCTGTAATTTGAGTTCGTCAATATATTATCTTCAGTACCTGACTTTTGCTCACAATGTGCGTGCCCGTGGGGATTTTTTTGAAACCATCTTAGGACATTTTTTTGAAACCATTTTTATACATTTTTATTTAGATAGGCTTGTTCTTGGCAATCACGATGGTAAAAACTAAACAAGGAGGAATTGCAGCAATTTGGGAGTCAAGCGAAGTCATGTTATTCTGTGATTTATGTATAGCAGAGATTGTACTAGGTAATAGACCGACAACGCACCTTTCAAAGGAGGGTTGAAAAAATGTAACAGCTAAGTTCCAGGAACGAACATCAAAACTGTATGTTTGCGCCCAGTTCAAAAATAAGTGGGACCAATTGAAAAAGGATTGAAAATTATGAAGGAGCTCAAGCATGGGGCAACAAGTTTAGGCTGGGATTCAACAAGGAGAACAATTGATGCATCAGATGATTGGTGGAAAGAGAGACTTGAGGTGAAAATTTTTTCTATTTTTTAAATCTGCTAGTTAAAATTCAAAGCTTATTTTTCAACATGACACTTAGGTTGTTCCAACTGCAAAAAAGTTTCGTTATGGAGGCATTCCACCGGAGCTAGAAGAAAAAATGTACACAATGTTTAATGAGGTTGTTGCTACTGGGGAGAATGCATGGGCTCCTAACTCAAGGGTTGACCCATGTAGTCCTGAACATGGATTGTCCGAGCACGAGGACGATGTGGTAGAAGGACTGGGAACACCTGCGGGCATGAGTGATGATCAAAGGGACGATGTTGGGATATTTGAAAGAGGTGGATCTTCACATGGTAGTAAAAGAAGGATTGAAAGAGGCCGAAGGGGAATTCAAAAAAACAGTCGCCGACGATATACCATCGAACATCCAGAAATTTGGAGAAACATCCAGAAATTTGCAATGACCCAGCCCTGTATGACTTCGCAACAATTTTTCTGTTGGACAACAAGAACAGAGAATTATTTCTGAGCCTACCTAACTCCAAAAAAGGGTGGTGGCTAAAAAACCGCCAGTACACAAACATACATTCGAGTGGTCTTTAATTATGATCTGTGCGCGTAATATTTTGTAGTTCTTATGTATGGTCAGTGTTCTGAGGTTTCTCTATGTTTTTTATGTATTGTGTTGAACTCCAAGATTATTGTGATGGTGTATGTTACTGCTTTCTATTAATGATTAGTGTTAATGCGAGTACATGGATGTTTTTTTGCTCTTCATTGCGTAGCACTGATGCTTGGAATGTTAATGACTGATGATTATTATTAATGCTGGGATAGTTATGCAACAAATGCTTCCTTTGAATTTGTGTAGCACTGACTCAGTAACTCATTGACTTTGATTAACTATCTATAATAGCACTTTTCAATGCACTTCCTTTTTTCTCCTAGTAGAATCTTCATATGATCAATAATAGACCTGGTTGAAGTGTATTGAGCAGTAGTAGATTAGGTACTTAGAATGTCAGTTTTCTTCTTATCTACAACACTTTGAAATATACTATCGAGAGAGTCATCATCAAACACTTTATTTGGAGAGTCATGATTATAAATGGGACTTGCAGCTTTCTCTCCCACAAAAACATAATTGCATTTAAATAAGACTAAGTCTCTGCAGATTTTCATCAATTGTATTCTCCATAATTATTTCATGACTTTTGAAAATGAACTAAATAGTCATACAGGGCTCTTTGATTCCAAATTGAACTAAATAGTTAATGCTTCCTATTGTCACAGATGACTTCTGAAAATGATGCAGAGCTCTTTGATTCCAATTTGAATACTCTGAATGAAAAACGCCGTAGAGTAGCTTATTATATCCTACCGGCGAACACAAGTGTTTGTATTGGTCTCAATCACAACACTCATTTACAAGAGAAGACCCCACGCATGACATCATCTAACACAGGAGATAAATGGGTTGAAGAACTATTGGATGGTCATCCCGTCCGATTCCATGATAACTTCAGAATGTCGAAAGAGATTTTTGTAGATCTACTTCAACAATTAGTCAGATCTCACGGTCTACAAGGGTCAAGGAGTACTACTGCAAGAGAAATACTTGCGATCACAATAAATATTATGTCGCATAATATGACAATGAGGGATTGCAGTGAGCGTTTTCAGCATTCGACAGAAACAATAAGTTGTTATTTTTCACGCTGTTTGGCAGCTTTAATAAGGTTATCACAGGACCTTATTGCTCCAGTAGACGGACAGTTTACAAATATACCTGCAAAGATTCTAAATGATGATCGATACATGCCCTACTTCAGAGATTGCATTGGAGCAATCGACGGTACACATGTTGATGCTCGCATCCCAGTAGACAAACAAGTTCCCTACATTGGACGTCACGGTTATACCTCTCAGAATATTATGGCTGTATGTGATTTCGATATGACATTCACCTTTGTCATGGCTGGTTGGGAGGGTTCATCACATGACAGCCGTATTTTCCATAGTGCAATTACGGATCGGCGTTGGAATTTCCCTCATCCACCACCAGGTAACGTGTAATAAATTATTTTTAATTATTTACAATCGTACTTCACAGTTTATTAATATAATTTTGAACTCACAGGAAAATACTACTTGGTGGATGCTGGTTACCCATTACAGTTAGGATATATTAAATCGTACCCTGAAACAAGATATCATTTGCCAGACTTTGCACGCGGCTGACGTCTGATACAAGGACGAAAGTAAATATTCAACCAGGCGCACTCGTCGTTGCGTGGTGTGATAGAACGAACTTTTGGAGTGTGGAAAAAGAAATGACGTATTCTTCGTGATATGCCTCAGTATGCCTTCAAAAAGCAACAGAATATTGTGATCTCCACAATGACACTGCATAATTTTATACGCAGACATCATTCTAATGTAGACAGTCATTTCTACCGATGTGATATTGATGAGAGTTTTGTATACCCTCATGCACGCCTGATTAGGAAAGAGGCACAAATGACAAGTAACTCAAGGAGGGAGAACAATGAAATTGGCCGGGGTGGAAGGGGTGAATCAAGTCAAATGTCGGCATTGCGTGACTCCATTGCCGAACAACTTTACGAAGCCGTCGAAAATTGAGTCTGAATATGTTGCATTTTATTTAAGTTGTATGTGTTTTATTTTTAATGTTTGACGTTCTAACCGCCACCGAAATGGTGTTTTGCCCAAACAGATAACTTATTTTACAGTTTTGAACCAGATTGCAAACGGAGGTTATCCAAACGCAAACTCAGTTTTGAAAATACAGTTTAAAATCTCAGTTTTGAACTGCTCCCTTTTAAAACGGCACCGGTATCCCAAACAGACCCTAAATGAGAGAGTGGTAGACCAATAAAGACTTGAAATGGAACTATAAGGAAACACATGATGTACTTAGGCATTAGTGAGATTATGACAAAAGATAGGGCACAATGGCGATAAAGGATCCATATAGCTGACCGTGGGATAAAGGCTTGAGTGTTGTTGTATAACGAGTTAGCCATAAATGACTAAATGAGGTCTTACCTCTTTAATTTTTTGCAAGATAAAAATGTTGGTATTAAATAACAGGAGATGCATAGCAAATGACAGTGTAAGCAATTTAAGCATATTACATGAAGCACTAGAAAGAAGTAAACATGGTATTAAAATTAGCATAAGCTTTGCATTAAATCATTAATGCTTGATTCCCTCGCACCGTCCAGGTGTTGGATTCCCTCGCAGAAGGAAACCCTAACAACTCACGCTCGGCAAGTGCTCACAGAAGAAGGAAGACGAGAGAAATGACAAGATCGAAAAGCCGGAATTTCTTAAACCCAACTGAGCTTACGGCAACTCCCAAATTACCCTTAAATTGACTCCATCCACACTGTCCTACGCATATACAACAACCATTTGGATTGCACTAAGGGCAGGCAAGTCCTTTCCAATATAGTCCAAAAATTTCCACATACATATCCAACATTTTTTATAAAGCCAACTAATGTAATAGTGGAAAAATAAGGAATTTTATTTCTACTTTCAAATCTTTACAGTTTGCCTCTATATATACACATACAAAGAGAATTACAACATTATATTAGCGGCAGGAGACTAAATATGAGGAAGAGGAGGCCGCTATCGACACACCAATTTGCGCTATTTGCACACCAAATACCAACACTCCCCATCAAGGTGGGCGAAAGATATCCACTAAGCCCATATTGTCACTCAATCTACATAAGTTCAGTGAACTAAGTCCTTTGGTTAGACAATCAACACTTGCTATGTTATAGCAACATGTCCCAGGTTTAGTGTTCCACCATCCAACTTATCTTTGATAAATAATCTGTCGATCTCTATATGCTTGGTTCTATCATGTTGGACAAGATTATTTGCAATGCTAATAGCTGACTTGCTATCACACTACAGTGTCATATGTTATCCTTGATCTATCTTGAGTTCAACCAGCAGGGCTTTCAGCCATAACATCTCCCCTACGCTTAAGGCCAAGCTTTCCTATCCAGGTACCACAAGCCCTTACGCTATGTGCCAGTCCCAAGTTTCCTGTCGGTCTCCTTCTCCTAAAATATCACCTTTGGAATATCAAATAAGATAACACACTTTAACTGAGATGTAATAACACTAATAGATAAAAGATTTACAGAAAAGAAAGGGACATGCAAAATATTGGACATAGTCAAACTATCAGTACATTGTACGACACCCTTACCAACCATAGGTTGAGTCGTTCCATCGACAGTTTGAATGTGTTCTGGGAGTATATGAAAGAAATTCCCCAACATTCCCAGTAACGTGTCGAGAGGCGCTTGAATCGACTATCCACTCTGGTGATCTAGTGATGGATATAGATGTAATGACACACGTATCACAAGTTCCTGTGGCGGAGTGAGCAAAAGAGGCAATGTTACCCCTAGACGAAGTTGGAATGAGTATGTCATCCATCACACCTTTCTGCTTCTTTTGCATCAGCTTGTGTATGCATCCAAAATCTCCTGCTCCTTTGGGTGATCCATATCAGCAATACCATCTTCTGTCATTTTCTCGCTTATCATGAGATTTCCCAATAGCCTCCTCGTCCACCACCTCTACGGCCTCCACGACCGTGCCCACAACCTCCAAACTTTCCCCGTCCACCTACATCCCTCTTCTTTGGTGGCTTGGGGCAAGTCAGCCGGAGATGACCTATTTCATCACAATTGTAACATTGTCGCGTCTCGCTCATGTATCCCTCGTGCCCTTGATTGGTGACTGCTAGAGCTGATTTCCTTCCCAGACGAGTGGTTCCACCAGACTGGAGCCTAATCCTGCTCTCCTACGACATCGTGGCTGAGATCATCTCATCCTGGGAAGGAATCTTTGGCTGAGCGAGCAACATCACACTCCTTTGCTCAAATGCTGGGTTCAACCCTCTTATAAAGTGCATAGTCCTCCGCTGAGCATCTCGCTTTGCTTTTGTGCATTCAGGGTCTTTGTAGCATGCTGCTGGTGAGAAATAATCATAGTTTGTCCATAGTTGCTTCAAATCTGTGGCATACTCCTGGATCAAGCGATCTCCCTGGGTTACAGTCTCAATCTCCCGTTTGATCTGAAACACGTGCATGTTGTTGTCGGCTCCTGCATAGATCCTCTGTAATTTGCCCCAAACATCGCTCATAGTCTCTATGCCATCCACCGTGATAGAGATAGACGCGACCATTGAGTTTAGGAGCCATATGTGCAACATGCTGTGTGTAGTCTTTCATTCATTGTACCCATTCGAGTCCTTCTCTGACTCCTTCTCGTCAGTCAGATAGCCCTCCAGGTTCCTTCCGAAGAGTACCATTTTCACCCGACGCGACCAACTTAAGTATGTAGCTGTTCCATCGAGCTTCAACTCCACAGCGAGAAGATCCAGCTTTACCAGAGTCGACGGTGGCTGGGCTAATCCCTCGCCTTTTGATATCCACAGAAGCTCGAAGAACACTTTTAGATCCGTCTCCTCCATCTTGGCTGCCAACTTCTCCATGAGCGCCCACAACTCTTGATGCTGGACGTGAGTTCCCCACGCGGTAGCCTCACAAAAAAACAGCCGCAGTGATAAGGATGCCCGCACAAGATTTGCAGCACCAGCAAATTGCTTGCAACCCTAACTACCGCAATCAAACGGATGCCGCACCACCTGTAGTTGCTTTCTAACAATGCTCACACAAGAACTGCGACACTTACGCCGCAGTGTCAACGACGTTACACCAGTACGCAAGTCGCAAGAAGCCCGCACGTAAGCCCGACGAGCAGAGCCGCGCGCGATCCTTCTCCCCACAGAGCCACACGTGCCCTACGATCCTCCTCCCCGCACAACCACGAATCTTCTCTGCTTTCTGCGCACTGTGCGCGCTTAGGCGATCCTGCGCAATGCGCCTCTTGCGGCATCGCCCGTTTCTCTGCTTCATGTGCGATGCGTGGATCTTTTCCGCTTCCTGCGCACTATGCGCGGGTCTGTGCGATACACGCATATTCTCCGCTTCTTGCACGATGCACGGATCTTCTCCTCTTCTTTCTCCGCTTCCCGCGCGATACACCTCTTTCTTGCGCGCAACCTGTTGCACGCTCGATGATCTTATCCCTGCGCGCTATCAGCAAGGCTCGCGTACTCCGTAATTGCAACACTCCACAATACTTTCCTTTCCTGCTCTTCCCTTTCCTGCCGAAGACTCACATGTAAAGCATGAAAATAAGGAAATGAAAGATAATAAAACGGGAATTTTCGGGACTTAGATCTAATATAAAGTGGGAAAATAAGGAATTTTATTTTTTACTTTCAAACCTTTACATCTTGCTTCTATATATACACATACAAGGAGAATTACAACATTGCACTAGAGGCGTGAGACTAAATCCAAGGAGGAGGAGACCGCTATCGGGACACCAATTTGTGCTATTTGCACATCATATATCAACAACAATAATAATAACGTTAAATCATGCTGGCTAGCATATTTAAACTAATTATTATTTCCATCCTCCAAAAATAACCCAACATTAATATAAAGTTGATGTTATGGACCCCACGTCGTTGGTTATCTAGTATTAGGAGTCTTATTATATCAAATCGTATTGTATCGTCTTTATTGTATTAGTCGGGTCGTATTTTATGTTTTTTATGCATCTTGTTGTAATTACGGGTATGCCCTTCTCCCTTGTATGAAGATTAAACAATGAAATATGAACTTCCTTTCTTCTCTCTAAACTTCCCCTCTCTCTCTCGAACTCTTTTCTACTTCTTTAGGATTTTCCCTCCCATCTCCTTCTCCAAGCTTCTTCTTCTAACTTCTCCTCCTCTACCACCATTCTAGGGCTTCCCCCCTGTATCCTCGACCTCCATCAATTGTACCAACAAAGGAAGCCCATAACATATTGGTATCAGAGCCATCCTTCCTCGGCTCGACCCTTCTGCCGCTCGACGTTTCCGCGGCTCGACACTTTTGCTGCACCACGACACCAGCCGCCACTTCTTCTACGAAGCCAGCAACCACTGTTCGGCGACAGCTACCTCCACTCATGCCTCTCTACTCCTTTGACAACAATCGCCCAAGCCGCACTCGACGTCTCTGAGCGATTCTCTCCCGACGATCACCTCCCGTCGATCCCTGCTGCTCTCCCTGCGCCTAAGTCCTTCTCCATCATTATCAACGGTGTTCCTTGATTACTCGACGTCGATCCCTCTCCCACCGTTGTTCCTATTCCCACGTGACCGCATTGCTGTCTTCTTTGAGTCCATTCCTCCGCGCCGTCCATTGACGTCTTCGACACGTGCATCAACCTCTACACTTATCGAGCCCCGTCCGTCCAAGCTGTGGACCCCATCATCTCTTCGAGCCACAACAGTCACCCTCGTCTTTTTCAGTCCTCGAGCACCCCCGTTTCGTACCCTGTACATTTGATGAACATTAATATTAGTGTCGCGGATGTGACCGTCCTCCACTCAATGCTGGTGAACTGGTCGACGTCATTTCAGGACTCCATGCCTCGCTTCGACTCCAAGCTTGACCAACTGGAGAGGTCGGGACACTTTGCAGTTCTATCCCCTTCGGTGCAGTCGACATCCCCGCCAATGCATCTTGCCACCACATTCATAGCAGCTTGGCCAGTTCCACCCCCGCCTCCTGCCGCTCCGCCTGCTCCCCCGACCCCTGTCTTGTCGGTTCCTCCAGCCACGTCGTCTTCTGCTCTGTCCGCCCCCGCTCTACCGGTTTCCGCTCTGCCGCGTCCGACCACATCGCTGCCTCTGATGCTATCCACTTTAACCGCTTTGTCGTTGCTATCCTGCACCGCACCGCTGTCACCGCCGGAGCTGTTCCCTTCGTTGATCTGGGTTTCTTCGGCCACCTTCCAGCCGCTGTACACCGCGGCATCGCCGGTCCCGCAGGACACCTTTATTCCGTCGGCCGTTGTTCACTTGACCATCTTGCTATTTTCGCCTCCTGCTGCTCCGCCGGAGAAGCCGGTCCCATTGCTTTAGCCGCTCGTCCTTTTGACGCTGATGCCGCTACACTGCACCGCCAATGCCATCACAAAGCACTACCAGGCGCTATTTTGGCGCGAAATCAAGGAGCCAGGCGAGTCGATCATTCTGCTGGAGTTTGAGCTTGAGGACAAGCTCGATTTGAAGGACGGGTGGAGTGTTATGGACCCCATGCTGTTGGTTATCTAGTATTAGAGGTCTTATTATATCAACTCGTACTATATTGTCTTTATTGTATTAATCGAGTCATATTTTATGTTTTTATGCAACTTGTTGTAATTACGGGATTACCCCCAGGGGCTTGATATATAGATGCCCTTAGCCCTTGTATGAAGATTAAACAATGAAATCTTCCTTTCATCTCTTTAAAATTCCTCTCTCTCTAACCCTCTTCTCCTCCTCTAGGATTTTCCCTCTCATCTCTCTCTCCAAGCTTCTTTTTCTTCTTCTAACTTCTTCTCCCCTACCACCATTCTAGTGCTTCCCCCTTGTATCCCCGACCTCCATCGATTGGACCAACAAAGGAAGTCCATAACAGTTTACTCAACTTTAATATAAATAAAAAAATTAAATTAAGATTAGGATAAAATTATGTACAAAATTCTTAGGAAGCATTGCTGTCACCTCATTGTTTCATCACTAGGGAGTCTTTGTTTAAAGTGAATTAAATTTATTCTGTGTTCACATATTTATTTTAGTATTTATTAATTTATACTTACGTGCGGCATCATGATTTAAAATGTATGTATAATTTATGTCAGATATTAGGCTTGCCAAGGCGAGGTATTACAAGTATGGTTTATGGATGGAGAAGGTTTGGAGTGGTCCCTGCGTGTGGCACAACCGGGATTAGAGTTAATGTTTTGTGGCCATTTGATTTTGATATTAATTGCTAGAATCACAAAATCTCAACAAAGATCAGTTGGGGCTCACTAATTCTCTGATTAACACTTATGCGAGGAGAAAACAAGAAGCTTCATAGTTTTCATTAAGGTTCTAATTCATTCACAATTACAATGTTGCTTCTCTCAATATGTATTGAGAGGAATAAAGCATCGTACTAGTACTTCTATAATCACACTGAAATTATAAAGGTAGGAAATAAAACATCATTATTAAAACATGTCTAAAATACTCGACGTATTATGGGATTCATGTATGTTGGATCTCGTGCCCAACCTTAGAGAGAGGGGGGGGGGTGAATAAAGTTTTACGCGTTTATTGTAGTTTAAATTATTTTGTCCCAGAAAATCGAGTTCTGGAACCTACCGCGGGGCGTTACGTAGCTAACACGCGGCGGTATATCTATGAACTCGTTTCATGTGCAAATTCTCTTGTACACTCCTTAGAAAAATACTAACTAACAAAAACACAGCAGATCACAAAAGTAATAAAAATAACAGAAACTAACTTTATTAAAATTGAATCAACAATAAGTTCTTAACGATTACAAAATAGTGATCCACGTGATGCCGGAGATCGAAGGCGGTGAGAAAGAAATACTTTTTTTTCTATGCCGACCCGCTCCACGGACCGGTTGGCTCTCTCCCTTTCCCTCCAAGAAAGGTCTTCGAGCCGGTCCTTCACTTCCATGCAAGGAAGGGTCTTAGAGCCCCGCTAGATCACCCGATCTAGTCGTCCCAACCCTGGGATGATTTCTCACAGAATCCTTCCCGGATTCCGACGACCTTCACCGGTCGATTTCTCTCACCACAAGAATGAACAGAAAAAGAAGATTACAAAAAGACAAGGTTTAAAGAAATGAAGATTAAAGTCTCCCTCTTGATGATTTCTCCGTATCGCGACCCGCGGCCGGTGCTTGAGATCTCCGTGTGCTTGCAACCCGTCGTCTTTTCGTAATCGATGTAGTCCTTGGATCGCCGGAGAACTTCGTTCACGAACAGGAGGGAGGCAGAGTTCTTTTCCTTCGACGAAGACAATTGGAACAAGCGCAGAGAGACGACCGAACCCTGGAATACACAAACTTGTCCTTTTTGTCTTAGGTAATCAACACAGAAACCGAGGCGGCCTTATATACGTATTCGTGAAAATACGCTACCGCCGACGGTAAGACTAGCACCCGGCGGTAGGTTCGCGCGCTTGATGTGACAGCTGTCCTCCAAATTAGGAAAAATATTCAAAACGAATATTTTTCTTTTTCCAATGCTAACGCGGCGCGATAGACAGATAACGCCCGACGGTAGGCCTGTCTCAATGCACTCAACACCTTGGAGCGTTGAGTGGGTTACCGGGGCGCGGTACCAAGCTAGCGTCCGACGGTAGTGATGTCTCAACACACTCAACGCCTTGGAGCGTTGAGTGGGTTACCACGGCACGATACCAAGCTAGCGCCCGACGGTAGTGATCTCTCAACGCACTCAGCGCCTTGGAGCATTGAGTGGGTTACTGCGGCGCGGTACCAAGCTAGCACCTGCACGTTAGGTTCTCGAGAGCTTGTCAAATTAATTCATCGAGCTAGCGCGGGCGGTAGGATTAGCGCAAAAAGGTAGGTTCCAGAGAGCTTTGTCCAATTAATTCCAGCTACCGCCTGACGGTAACTCTTATCGCCTAGCGGTAGGATTCTGAGGAGACTTCCTTTGCTTTGATTGAACCTGGCAACCTGCACACACTATCAACACACAAACGTGATCAAATACACCGTGAGATTGAATATTATCAAACAACGGGAATATGAAACATCGGTTTCAACAAACTCCCCTTTTGATAATATCAAATCCCATTCATTAGAAAGAACAATGAAATGTATGATAGAGCGCATATAAAAGATAAGCGTTAAACATATAGTCAGGTTACACGATACATCTAGCTCTTCCTACACACGAGCTCCCCCTACCTACGTGTTCTACACGCTCCCCCTATCTATGTGCACGCATTGTAACAAGCTCCCTACATGCGATCATTCTCATGAACAATTCTCTTCTCCCCCTTTGATAGTATCAAAAGGGGCGGGCCAGACAAATCAGTCATGCAGGATTAAAAACAGTATATATGATGAGCATGAAAGAAACATCAGACAGTGCACACAATCAGTAAAGCAAAAAAATGAGAACTATAGGGGTGACCCGAAAAAAATACAAATCAGAGAATATGAAGCACATGGGCATACATAAGAGCGGAGTACACAAACGTAAAATAAGTCATTTCGCAGAGTTCATATGGATTGGACAACACAGAGTAGACTAAGCACACAACGAAGAACAATACAATGCTACGAGAGTTATAGAGTTAAACACATTTAAACATTGTAAACGTAAAAAGTATAAATCGTGTGCTAGTACCTATGTGCGAAAAACATATAGTGTAGTTTCAGTCCAATTCTTATGCATGAAAGCGTTAAATAAGGCAATGACGTGTACGTGTAGCATCAACAAGAGAGAAAACACCAAGTAGAAATATCATATTTTACATGTTTATCTTGATCCTTTAAATGCTAACATAAGAGAAGTAGAGTGAATGATCACGTCACATATCTACCTATGTCATACCAAGATTTGAACTAGGGACACTAAGCTTAAGTTAGAGTCTATACATAAGATTGAAATGACTCTTTGAACTAAGGTGTTCATCCTCACAATGCTCACAAAGACTTATCAGGAGAAATGAGTAGTGATTGGGGGGTCATTGACATGACATTTGATAGCATGCATAGTTTTCTTTTAGTTTGCTTTGAGCTATCACTTATATATATATATATATATATATATATATATATATATATATATATATATATATATATATATATATATTGAGTTCAAGGAGCCCTGAGTCAATTGAAATCTATCCACCTAGATAAATACACTTTAACTTGTATACATAAGACCTTAGCATTAGAGATTTGGTCCAAAGTTTTAATCTTCATATAAACACGTGTATCGTGACATTGATGATTCAAGGTATTTCTAAAGTGATAAAATACAATGTCACGAGTTATAGCATGTAAGCTTAGTATTTGTACATGAGTGCTTCGGCTAGGGATGTGTGAATAGTGTGAAATCATTCCCCTATCTAAATCCTCCCACATACCTAGAGGCATAGTCAACATACACTAAGATGTAATGCCGCACTCAGTGACACACCACCTATAGATTCGACACACCATGACCGAGGACAATGTTCACACGGATTAGCACTTCTTAACTCAAACATTGTATGTGCTTGTTATAGCCTAAGTTCAGGTCATGTGTGCCTGTAAAACATGATTAATTCATAGGTTTTTTTTGTTTTTGGTTTATATATTTTTTTTGTGTTTTTGTTTTTATAAAAAAATCGACAAAGGAACTCAAATAAATAACACACAAACAAATAAACAAAAGAAACCAATGCAAAAGAGATACAATTGCACGATAGAGTATTATGCATGAGACTTAATAGCACTCGGCATGAGACAACGTTCGCGCTATGATGAAGAACCCATGAGAATGCTCAAAACACGCTTGAACCAAGCAATGTGCCATCACTCTAGCCCCGTACTCAGTGACGGATGGACATGAGGAGCTGCACAAGTGTCGTAGGGTGGGGTGTTAATCCCATATGCCCTCACAAGAACCCGCTCAACCTAACATTATTTCCCCCCAGTGTCACACAAGTACCCACTGGAACCCTTCCCATTTTAAGGACAAGACGTGGATTACAGGTTAGCGATCCTAATGAAGACACACCTACGCCCCCGCTAATGTGAGACACAACACAGTGAGTCTTGTGTTGCCGTTGATGTTAGCACAATAATGAAGATATTGGGGCGGATAGTCTGGCAAAAGTACCAAAAAGAGTGCTACCGCCGGCATTAAAGTTAACGCGCCGCGATAGCTTAAATATATAAATATACGGGTCAGATCCAGTTCTGCCCACCTGCTCACTTTCCCTCTTGCCTTTGCCGACAACGCCTCTTCCCTGAAATTCTCATCCATAGTGAAGGTACTCTCTTCTTCCTTTCGCTCTCTAATTCCTAGTTTTAAAAGTTTTGGAGTTGTAGATTTTAGATATCAAGTCATTTTGGGCGTGATCCGTGGCGGTTTTGCGATGTTTTTACGCTCGATTTGTGACATTTTGCTACAGATCATGACCTTTTCCGCGGATATAGCGTGTGTAAGCTTGGATCACGCATCCTTGACCCTTTTGAGTGACCGATCTACTTAAAAGTTAAGTTGTTAAGTTTTTTGTGGGATCCAGAATTGGAATCTAAGACGGGTAGATTTCAACGAATTTTCATGTTAGATTTGTGTTTTTCCTTCACGGATCGTGGCTATTCTCACCGATCTATCTTGCACGGCCTTAGATCTAAGTGTTTTACCTGATTTTGAGAAAAAATTTTACCCAAATGGAGTTTTGGAAATCATCCGGCGGAAGAAGATGACTTGCAGTTCGTCATGCTACCGCGCGGTGGTAACAGATTACCTCTCCGCGGTAGGGTCCAAAGACTGAATTCTTCGTTTTTTTATTTTTATCTGAAGGATTCATTTTTTTTTCAGGTTATGGCTTCATCCAGCTCTCAACCTTCTCGCCGCAGTTTCTCTAAACGCTCCCGAGTGCTTGCATCCACCTATCCTGCTATAGACATGGCCACCGTGAGTGTCCCAATGAACGTCGATATCGACGACCGATATGCTCATATTTATGAGTACTTGGAGAAATCAGGCGTGCTTGCTGTGATCTCTTCCGGTGTCCCATTCTCCTCGGCCCTTACTCGAGAGTTTTACAATAACTTCCGGGATCCTGCTCAGACGCACCTAAGTGGGGGTGTGTAGTCTTGCATCGGGACTGACATAGTGACTATTCTCCACTCGGATCTCGAGAGGAAGTATGTTTGGTTTCCCAGCTTACCGCACTTGGACATCCTGGAGTCCTTTCGGACAAGCCGAGACTGGAGAGAGATCAACGAGGTTCTCGATGGTGTGGAGAACCGCCGAGACCTCATTACTACTGTGGACATACTTACCTCAGACGCCCGCATAATTCAGGATATACTCCGTCACTCCCTCATGTTTGAGGCCGGGGACACTAAGAAAGTCACGACCCAGCTCTCGATGGTGACCTACTCCATCCTGGAGGGAAAACTATTCAGTGTCTCGGATCTTATCCTCTTTATGATGCGGTACACTTTTCTCAAGTCCCCTGACCGCCAGCGGATAAACACGCTGCCATTGGGCGGTGTGATCCAAAGAGTGCTGATGGAGAAGTACCCCGCCATCGATTGGCAGGCTTATCCGATTGATAACTGCCCTCTGGTATACAAGGTGGGTGAGATTGATAACTGCCTCCGTGTGGGTTTCCCTTCGGGAGACTAGTCGGGACATCGATGACATGGTGGAGACCCAGGGCGAGGAGATCAGGAGGACCCCGAGAGAGCTGAAGGGGGTGAAGAAAATGTTAAATAAAATCATGAGCAAATTCAACATTTCTCCCCCACCTTCCGAGAAGTATTTTTTATTTTTCACATTTTATCAATTATATTTTGTGATGTAATAAAACAGGTAAACTTTAGACTCTGGTAATAGTTATTTGAGATGTGATGTGTTTTGTTTTACCCCCATTCTCCTCGGCCCTTATATTTTGTGTTGCTCTACCACTTGTTGGAACTTACTTCGAACCCTCTGATATCACTTGTTGGATCTCGCGGCCAACCTTAGAGAGGGGGGGGGGTGAATAAGGTTTTACGCGTTTCTTGTAATTTAAATTATTTTGCCCCAGAAAATTCTGGAAGCTACCGCAGGGCGTTCGGTAGCTAACGCGCGGCGGTATATCTATGAACTCGTTTCCTGTGCAAATTCTCTTGTACACCCCTTAGAAGAATACCGACTAACAAAAACACAGCAGATCACAGAAGTAATAAAAATAACATAAACTAACTTTATTAAAATTGAATCAACAATAAGTTCTTAACGATTACAAAATCGTGATCCTCGTGACGCCGGAGATCGAAGGCGGTGAAAAAAACACTATTTTTTTTCTATACCGACCCGCTCCACGGACCGGTTGGCTCTCTCCCTTTCCCTCCAAGAAAGGTCTTCGAGTCGGCCCTTCACTTCCATGCAAGGAAGGGTCTTAGAGCCTCGCTACATCACCCGATCTAGACGTCCCAACCGCGGGACGATTTCCCATAGAATCTTTCCCGGATTCCGGGTTCGGCTGAGGCTACTGGAGGTGGGGGAAGGTGGAGGCCGGGGTTCGGGTGGGCTATTGGAGGGAGTGGCCGGGACCTGTAAATGGATAGAGGAGAGGGGAGTAAGGCAGGGGGAAGGGATTTACTGGGGATGGGAAGTAGTATCGACAGTGGCAGGAACTGGCGGGAGCAGCCTTCGGAGTCCACCAAAGGAATCGACCGAACAGTTGCAGCTTCCGCAACTCTCGACCCCTAGGGCCGGCCACCAACATGCATATTTATAAGAGAAAAAGCTAAAGCATAATTTGGGCTCCCGATCGGACGACTATAATTGTTCGGGCTGATCGGGAGCTAAATACATCATAAAAATAAAAACTAATATATGAAACTGTCTCAGAACGACCTTACGGGCGCATCCGCGGACTCGGATTGACCAACCAGATCGTCGATCACCGCCTCCAGCGGTAATAGACGCATGAGTGTCTTCGATCGCCATTAACCCCCCCCCCCCCCCCCCCGACTTGAAAGCACTCATCTTCGGTGAGTGAAGATGATCGTACTCTCGGCGCAAGTCCGGGGCAAGTCTCTCGAGCTCCTCAACATCAATCCAAGTGTAGTCTGAAGTCGGGCGGACAGACCAATGAACCAAGTACCGCAGGACCACCGAACCACCCATCGTTGTGAAGTCATGACCAACAATCTGTATTGTATCTCCGGTAGGTGTAGACGACTGTCGTAGCAATGTATCTCCGTCTGAACGTGGTGCCACTGGAATTGTCGGTTGTAAAGTGGACTCCTCCATGCGGTGCTCAACCGCCCGTGAGGCCGTGATTGCCCGGGAGAGGTAGGTGTGGGTGCACTAGAGGGGTGACGGTCAAGCTGTGGCTCAGAGGTGGGTGGGGATAAAGGGTCCCCGTACACTCGCTCCTCATAGTATGGGGTCAAGTCATCCACATGGAACACTCGATGAATCCCCATTGCTGGTGGTATGTCAACCTCATACGTATTCACACCAATCCGTCGAGTGACTGTATAGAGGGTCATCCGACGAGCACTTAACTTCTTCGCTGCCCCCTGGGGGAGCCTCTCAGATCGCAGGCGGATCATAACCCGTTCCCCAACGTCAAATACTTGCTCTCTCCTGTGCTGATCAGCCCGAGCTTTGTAGATTTCATTACTGGCCACTCCTCGAACTGTCTCATGTAGTGCATGCATATGCTGAATGAACGACTTGACGGACTCACTACGTCGGGCTTCTATCGGGACGTCAACCAGGTCAACGGGTTCCTATGGTCGTAACCTAATATGACATGAAATGAACTCAGACCTGTGGTCCTATTGACCGAACTATTGAATGCAAACTCCGCGATAGGCAGGATCGTATCCCAGGTGAGTGGACTATCTCGAACAAGACAACACAATAGGGTCCCGAGGCTACGGTTGACAACTTCCATCTGTCCATCCGTCTGTGGGTGATAGGCGGTGGAGAACTTTAGCGTTGTACCAGTCTTCTTTCACAACGTCTTCAAAAAATAACTCATAAAGCGGACGTCGCAGTCGGAGACGATAGAAGTAGGCAACCTGTGGTACTTGAATACCTCCCCGAAGAACATGGCGCCCCATGTGGAGCATCGTATGTCCTATGATAGGGAATAAAGTGGACCATCTTCGAGAAGCGGTCCACAACAACGAAGATCGAATCAAACTTTCGCGGTGTGCGGGGAAGCCCAAGTACGAAATCTAAATTGATGTCTGCCCAGGGCCGGTGGAGAATAGGTAATGGAGTGTACATGCCCGTGGACTGTCGGGACCCCTTTGCCGTCTGGCAGATACAACAATATTGAACGACCCGCATGACATCCTTATTAAGGCCAGGCCAGAAGAAGCAGTCCTCAACTAACACAATTGTCTTATCCCGCCCAAAGTGTCCCGCGGCCCCGCCCCCGTGCAACTCCCAAATGAGAAACTCCCGAAGGGAAGTCTGTGGCACACAGAGGCTAGACCCATAGAACAGATAGCCATTAGAAATGATAAAACCCTCGTGGAGCTCGGGAGGGTCCCTCGATAAGGCGGAGTAGATGTCGCCAAAGTCAGGTCACTTGGGGTAATCTTGGCGTACACGCTCAAACCCCTCCACTCACACACTCGTGGTGTGGAGAATGTTGACCCGACGACTCAGCACATCCGTCGGCTTGTTCTCAACACCAGCTCGGTGCTTGAGAACATAGTGATATTTCTGTATGAACTCCACCCATTTTGCGTGTCAGTGACTTAACTTCTTATGCGAGTCCAGATATCGCAGGGTCTGATGATCATAATACAAGACAAACTCCTTATGCAGGAGATAGTGACGCCAATATCGGAGCACCTGTACAACGACATAAAACTCCCGGTCATAATTGGAGTACTTCTGCCGTGCATCGTTCAGTTACTCACTGAAGTAAGCAACTGGATGACCCTCCTGGCTCAGTACTCCTCCAATGCCCACGCCAGACACGTCATATGCTACCTCGAAGGCCTTGGAAAATCTGGAAGGTGCAATACAAGAGCAGTTGATTGCCTCTCTTTAATTTCCTCAAACGCTCTAGTGGCCGCTGTCGTCCAGGCAAAATCCCCCTTGGGGAGGCAACTCGTAAAGGGGCCATAATCGAGCTAAAATCTTGAACAAACCTCCGGTAAAAGGTGGCGAGTCTGTGTAAGCTCTGGGCCTCGTGAATATTGGCCGGGATGGGCCACTCGCGAATCGATCTAACCTTATCGGGGTCAACCGAGATACCAGACTGCGAGATGATTTACCCAAAAAAATGTACCGATGAAGTCAAGCATGAGCACTTCTTCAGGTTGATATACAAATGCTCCTTCTGAAAGAGGTTGAATACCAATCGAATGTGGCCCAAGTGCTCTGTGCGATCTTGGCTAAAAATCAGTATGTCGTCAAAATCGACCACTAGGAACTTGCTCATGCAGGGCCAAAGGATTTGCGCATCACTCTCATGAACGTGCTTGGCGCGTTCGATAGCCCGAATGACATAACCAACCACTCATACAGTCCGTCCTTCGTCTTGAAGGCCGTCTTTCACTGTAATCTTGTGGTACCCACTCCGCAGGTCAATCTTCGAAAAGTTCTGGGCTCCAGCCATCGCATCGAGGAGGTCTTCAAGACGGGGAATCGGAAAACGATACTTCACTGTAATCTTGTTGATGACCCGACTGTCAATACACATGCGTCAACTCCCATCCTTCTTCGGGGTAAGAAGGGCAGGGATGACACACAGGCTCAAACTCTCCCGAATAAAGTTCTTCCGAAGAAGATCGTCCACCTGCCGCTTCAGCTCGGCGTGCTCAGTCGGGTTCAACCGATAGTGTGGAAGGTTGGACAAAGATGCCCCCGAGACTAAATCAATGGCGTGCTGGATATCCCTCATAGGAGGGAGCTCATCGGGGAGCTCCTCAGGCATAATGTCAATATATTCGGCCAGCAGGTGTTGAATGTCCGGAGCCACACTCTCCAAATTGGTGGTGGTGTCAGATGGCAAGGTGGCGGCCACCACAAACATAACTCCCGAGTCTAAGCTCTCACAAAGAAAATCACCCTTCCTCAGGATGTGCAAAGGCCTAGCTGACCCGACACTAATGGAAGACTCGACCTGGCCCTTGGGGGGATCCCTGAGTTGGGTCGGAGTGAGGGTTATCTTCCGTCCCTTGTCAAAGAAGACACACGTGTTGGAACGGCCATAACACGTGGCGTCGCGATCGTACAGCCAAGGATGACCCAAAAGGACGTGTGCAACATCCATCGGGATGACGTCGCACCAAACCTTGTCCTCAATGGCCGACTGGTCCACCTAGTGGATACGGTAAGGATGTGGGTGGGGCTCGACAGACAACTGCATCCTCTCTAAACCCTTCTTCGCTACGATGTTCACGCAACAACCGCTATCTATGGCGAGCTTGCAGGGACCGCCCACACTCTGAAAATAAGTGTAGAATATCGAGGTATGGCGCCAATCCTCCTCAAGACGGGGGGGGGGAGGAGGCGACGGATGACTCCCAACCCTAACGATCTCTCCGCCTCGCTCTCCCAACCGTCCTCTACCCCAGCGGTAATCTCTTCCACTATGACATCGTCAACCTCAACGCTCACCTCACCATCTTCCTCCATCAGCAGGTTCCTCGTAGGACACTGAGTAGCAATGTTCCCCCTGCCTGAGTATCGATAACACTGGCTGGGTCCGGGACTAGGAGCGGTCGGAACAATAGCCCTGCCCTTCGCATCTGAGGGGACGCTAGTAGAGACGTCAGAGCGGTGTGTGGTCTGCCTCGATCCTGCGAGGCGCATGTAGTTCTCATACTTGAGTGTGAGTTGTAACACCTGCCCGACCGTCTCTATGCGGTGAGGAATAAGCTCTCCGAATCTCAGCTCTAAGTCCCGCTCTAAATCGGGAATCGGTCGCAATAGGCTCCTCCAAAATGTCGTTCCTCACTACCAACTCTTCAAATTGTGTCATGTGTTCGGCAATGGAAAGTGATCCCTGCCGCAGCGCATAGAGTTGGTCGAGGAGCTGATCGCGATATGACGTGGGGAGGCACTTGTCCCACAATAACTGCTTCATCTCATCTCATTGGATGACGAGATAGTATCCATCTCTCTAGCGACCTCTCCACACTAATCCAGAACATCTTTTCCCAATCTAATAGCTTCATCTTGGCGAACTGAACTCGCCTCTCGTCATTCATCTCATACCAATTAAAGAAGTGATCCATATCCAGAAGCCAGTCACAAAAAGCCATCGGGTCTAGATGACCATCGAAGGAGGGTGCATCAATTCAGAGGCGCCGAATGAGGTCATCCTCAGCTAGGGTGTTCTCCCGACGAGGCGCCCCGTAGTCATCGTACGACTCCTCTGGATCGTACTCGTGTCGTGCATGAGGGCCACGACCTCGACGGGCCGGTGGCAGACGAGGCTCATAAGCTGGTCGTGGGTTACCCGCTGGGGTGAGGTCATGAAGATAATCATACATAGGCTCGGGGGTTCGCCTCCAAGGGGCGGGGTCCCGACGCGGAAGCTCTCACTCGTTGATCTAGAGGAGGTGGGGTGTCCCGTTGATCTTCCAGCGGTTCCTCATAACGTGGCACTAGGGCTGGACCCCTAAGGGCTCCTATCTGGTCAACTCTAGTGTTGACCCTAGCGATGTCGTTCTTAATGGCGGCGAATTGTTCGAAGACTAAGCGTTGAAACTCGTCGGCCGTCATGTCCGAATTCAAACTGGCCGCCCGTTCGTCGGTGACGTTCTGGTCAGACATTGGAGTTCAAAACAACCTACCACTACGGAGCATGCAAATGTGACTCGAACCCGCTCTGATACCAATTTGATGCAATGGTGATTGACTGAAAATTATAAAGAATTAAAATGCCCTATAATGAAGATGCGAGTTAAATGAGAATGGGCCTAAATGTCGTGCACGTGCAAACACGAGAACAGTACAAGTAAAGATCAACTAGCAAGTGATAAAATATTGCAAAGATTAAGAGCACGACAAACACAATTGTAAGCTACAAGTAACGTAAGAAACAATTATAATTTGCAGGCGCGTTTCGATTGAAGTGGGTCGGATGTGTCCCGCAAATCAAACAACGAATAAAGCACGATAATATATGGTAATTAACAAGCCATCTCAATAGTTTAAAATCAAATTATTCAATCAGAGAATTTATACCTCTTATACCTTGATTTGCTTAAGGGCACAACGGCTCGGCTCCGGGACGGAGAATCAGTGGCAGGAGTGCTTCCGTCCTGATGGTGGCTCCACAGAGGGGCTGCGGTTGATGTGGGAAATTGGATCGGAAATATTTGGGGCTGGTGGGGTGAGATCTATGGGAGTTGGGTGGGTAGGGGTGGATCCGGCGGACGGGTGGTCGGGAATGGGGCAGGGGCTCTGTTAGGCTGCTGGAGATGGGGGAAGGTGGAGGCCGGAATTCGAGTGGACTGCTGGAGGGAGTGGTCGGGACCTGTAGATGGACAGAGGATAGGGGAGTAAGGCAAGGGGCATTACCGGGGACCGGAAGCAGTATCAGCGGTGGCAGGAACGTGCGGGAGTAGCCTTCAGAGTCCACCGAAGGAATCGATCAAACAGTTGCAGCTTCCGCAACTCTCGACCCCTAGGGCCGGCCACCAACATGCATATTTATAAGAGAAAAAGATAAAGCATATTTAGGGCTTCCGATCGGACGAATATAATTGTTCAGGCCGATCGGGGCTAAATACATCATAAAAATAAAAACTAATGTATGAAACTGGCTCGGAACGACCCTCTGGGCGCATCCGTGGACTCGGATCGCCCAACCGGGTCGTCGATTACCGCTTCCTGTGGGAATAGACGCGTGCGTGTCATCGATCGTCATCACCCCTCCCCCGTTTAGCATGCCTAGTACCTAAACTCTCACAACGCCCAACAGGTGCCTCTAATGGTCTCCTTCGTACGTGTTCGAACCATCTTAATTGAGCTTCTTGCATCTTCTCTACAATTAGAGTCACTTTCGTCTTATCCATGGTGCATTCATTCTTAATTTTATCCAGTCTCGTGTGTCCACACATTCACCTAAGCATTCTCATCTCCACAACTCTCATTTTTTGCTCATGTACACAATTCACTGCCCAACACTTAGAACCGCAGAGCATTGCTGGTCTAATTGCAGTACGTGAAACTTGTCTTTAAGTTTTAATGGTACTTTCGATCACATAAGATCCCAGATGCGCATCCCCACTTACACCAATATACTTGGATTCTACGTATCATATCATTATCCACACTTCCATCCTTTTGAACTATCGAACCCAGATATTTAAAGCACATACTGAGAGAAATATCTTGGTCACCCAACTTAATGACAGAGTCATCCGTCCTTCTTGCACTAAATTTAATTTTCATATATTCCGTCTTTGTCCCGCTCAACCTAAAACCCTTCGTTTTTAAAGTGTCTCTCCAAGATTCAAATTATACTTTCACATGTCTCATCGACCAAAACAATATCATTTGCAAACAATAAACACCAAGGTATTGCTTGTTGGATATATCTGGTTAACTCATCTAAGACAAGGGTAAAAAAGATAAAGGCTTAAAACCGATCCTTAATGTAAGCTAACAATAATAGAGAATTCTTATGTTAATCCTTCAGATGTCCCCACCCTCGTCACTGAATTTGTATACATGTCTTTGATTACGTCAATGTATGATACATTTAGGGGCTGACCTACGTTGGGGCGAGTGTGGGCGGCCGCTCACACCAAGGTATTGCTTGTTGGATATATTTGCTTAGCTCATCTAAGACGAGGGTAAAAAGATAAAGGCTTAAAACAGATCCTTAATGTAAGCTAACAATAATAGAAAATTCTTATGTTAATCCTTCAGATGTCCCCACCCTCGTCACTGAATTTGTATACATGTCTTTGATTATGTCAATGTATGGTACATTTAGGGGAGGACCTATATTGGGGCGAGTGTGGGCGGCCACCCACACTCGATAAATCACAAATACCCGCTAAAAGCCCATCTTCCTTCCTCCCGCTAGGGTTCCGGGCCTAGGGTGCTTGGCGCCGGTTGCTTCCAAAAGTTGTGGTTTGTTGTTGTTACCAGATTGCCATTTTTCCATTGCTGTTTGTGGAGTTGTCATCCTTTGAGCTACGCGGCAAATGGCGAAGAAAATGGATAAAGCCAGTAAAGTAGTCTTACCTGATTACTTGATCTCCTCCAACTCTCACTCATCGAGCAATGTTCTAGATGAGTACATGGATTCTCAAGGTGAGAGCTCCATCAAATTGACTTCTCATTCCAGCTCTCCGGTCTCTTCCAAGGAGACTGTTTTTCCTTCCAAGCAGAAAAAGCCAGCTTGGAAGACAAAAACCCTTGCGTTTAGGAATCTACTGCAAACGTAGTCCAGGTGTTTGTGAAATTGCCTCAATGAAAAAGGAGTTGAACATACGTATTTTTAGGCATCTTTGTTATTTTTTTATTTGTTTCGGTTTCTTAGTTCACACGTTTTGTCACGCGGTGTTTGCTCTATAAATATGTATTCTTTGTCTGTTTTAGGACATCTCATTAATATTTCTTCCTCTTCTCTACTTGATATCAGAGCCGACACTCCTTCCTCCCGTGACTCCTGTACGACCTCCCCGTCGTCTTCTGCGCCACATTCCGCGGGGTTCTCCAAGCGCAACTCCGCAATGCATCCCGCAGGGTTCTCCTGTGCGCGACTCCGCCTCATCCACCGCCGCCCTAGTTGTCCCCTTCCAGCGCCGCCCTAGTCGCCCCCTTCCAGCGCCGCCCTCCTCCAGCGCCGCTTCCGCCGCCCTCTTCCAGCGCCCGCCGCCCTCTTCCAGCAAGCCACCATAGCCTACGCCCTCCGCCGCCCCTCAACATTTTTTTTGGCGGAGCCTCGTCAACGGTTTTTCTCCGCTTGGTTCTTCCGGGCACCCCTTTGTCTCCGACCGTTTTGTCCTCCATGGGGGCTGCCGGAGATATCGTGGTCATATCCTCTGGTGTCCTATCTAGCAACACAATCTAAGGGACACTCGTAGGATTTGTTTTCTTTCGCTTTGAGATCACGTTTTTTTTTCTTCTCCCTTCTGACAGTCATCGATGAGAGATTCCTTCGAAATCTCATCGACTCTTATCAGCGGAGACACTCCAACTGGAGCCCTCCATGTTCCCTCCGTTGACCCTCTTCGTAACCACAATCAATCTGGCTCTTTGAAGATCACTACTGTTGCATTGGATGACACAAATTATCTGGAATGGTACAGAGCAGCACAACATGCTATTCGAAGTCACCAGCTCTACGGACATATTGATGGTACCACAGTTGAGCTACCGCATACCGATCCCTCATAGAGAAAATGAGTTGCGAACAATTCCTTGGTTGTCTCGTGGTTACTTCACTCTATGTCCCCTTAGGTGTACCGCAATTACATGCTTCTGGATTTGGCTTATGAAATTTGGAAAAGGCCCCATGACACCTACTCTCAGGCAGGCAGTTCGACGCAGCTTTATGAGCCCACTCGCCGTGTTTTGGAGCTAAAGCAGGGCACCATGACCGTCTCTGCCTACTACTCTGAGTTCGAACGCCTGTATCAGGCACCAGATTATTTCAACACCTTTACCGCTGCTTGCACTGCTGATGCACATGCTTTTCAGAAGGATAAAGATCGCTTCCGAGTTCATGTCTTTCTTGTGGGTCTCAATATGGAATTTGATGTCGTTCGCCTACACGTTCTCCACCGTGAGCCTCTTCCCTCTCTTTGGGAAGTCTTCAGTATGCTCCTCAGTGATGAGAATCGTCGCCGCTCTCTTGGTGCCTCTACTGACCATTTTGCTCTTGTTGGGATTTCTCGAGGCCCTTCTTCTGTCTGCAACCATTGTGGGAAGAGGCCATACTAAGGACGTCTGTTTCGCCTACACCCTCATCTTGCTCCCTCTGGTCGGGGTTCTGGTGCTCGTGGGAGAGGTGATCACCGTGGTGGTGGTTGTCCGGCAGGTGCCCGTGCACAGTTTTCTGCTAATTCGACTGAGGTTTATGAGGAAAGCTCTGGGGGCCTTTCTGCTATGGAGTTGGAGGCCTTTCTCCGTATGTTGTGCTCCCAGCCTGACCCTACATCGGTTGATCCCACTGCTGCGTTTGCTACTTCAGGTATCTCTGGTGCTCATGCCGTGTCTTCATCCCCTTCCGAGTGGATTATCGACTCGGGTGTGACGGATCACATGACTGGCTTTGCCTTAGGTTTTACCTCCTATACTCATCTCTCTGGTCGTGATAAGGTTATTGCAGCTAATGGTTCTGTCTTCTATTACTGGCAGAGGAACCGTTGCCTGTTCCCCCGACCTATCACTCTCTTCGATTTTGCATGTCCCTTTGTTTTCTCGCAATCTTCTCCCCATAAGCCACTTAACTACTTCTTTAAATTGCTCTGTAACTTTTTTTACCATGATGTTTGTGTGTTTTTGGATCTTTATTCAAAGCGGACACTTGACAGTGGTAGGAACGTTGGCGGGTTGTACTTGCTGAACCAGTCGTTATCTTGCAGTGCTCTTTCCACCACCAGGGCTCCTACCTCGCACGACATCCGGCGCCGGCATTTGCGCCTTGGCCACCCTTATCCTTTATATCTCACCAATCTTTTTCCTGCTTTCAGCTGTTTAATTAAATATTTTAAGTGTGACACATGTGATCGTTCAAAACATGTTCGACATAGTATCATTCATGTTTCTTTTCCTAGTTACACTCCATTTGATGTTATTCATTCTGATGTTGGGGGTCGCTCCTCGGTGTTATCTTTATCGTGCTATAAATGGCTTGTTACCTTTATTGATTGTCATTCTCGTACTACTTGGTTGTATTTATTAAAAAGAAAGTGTGATGTTCTTCCTTGCTTTCAGTCCTTTCATAAGATGGTTGTGAACCAGTTCAACAACACAATTCATGTGCTTCGTAGTGATAATGGTGGGGGGTATGATGATCGGGGAGCGTTTGGTACCTATCTGTCTGACCATAACATTATTCACCAAACCACATTTGTCCACACCTCTACTCAAAATGGTGTTTCCGAACGAAAAAACAGGCACTTACTGGAGGTTGCTCGGTGTTTGTTACTTGCAATGCACCTTCCCAAGTCCTATTAGGGTGATGCAGTTCTGACTGCTGCTCATCTCATTAATCGTCTTCCGTCTCACTCCATTTCCTATAATACGCCTCTCTGCTGTTTTGCCAAGAACCACATTGTTCACACCTCTCACGTCGCCCCTCACATCTTTGGCTCGGTCTGCTTTGTTCATGTTCATACCCCGCATTATGATAAGCCTGCTAGATGCTCGCTCCCTCCAATGTGTCTTCTTTGGCTACTCTCCTACAACCAAAAGGTATATGTGTTATCATCCTTCTACACGTCATTATTACTGCACTGTTGATGTTACTTTTCATGAGGGGGAGTCTTACTTCGGTCCTCGTCAGGGGGAGACGAGTGGTAACAGTGACAGGACTATTGACTCTCCTCTCCCGATTGTGGCTTCTCCTCATATTCTCATTCTTCCGGCTCCTAGCTCACCGACTATTGCTTCTCCTCATGTTCCCGCTTCTCCAGCTCCTAGCTCACCGACTTCTGCTTCCACCTCTATTCCTCCGATTCTATATACCTACTCTCGCAGACCTCGAACGACTGAGCAAGTACAGACCGTGGTTGTTCCAACGATGCCAGTGCCTGTCTCCGCTCCAGATTCAGACGTTAACCTCCATGTTCCCCTTGCTCATCTTAAAGGTAAAACGGGTGGCACCAAACACCCCATTGCGAACTACATTTCTTACTCTCACCTCTCTCAGGCTCACAATGCTTTTATCTCATCTTTTTCCTCTATTGTGATTCCTAAGACCTGACAGGAGGTTGTTCAGATACCTGAGTGGAAACATGCTATGAAAGAATAGATGCGTGCCTTGGAAAAAAATTGGACATGGAGGCTTGCTCATCTTCCCCCAGGAAAACGAACTGTTGGATCACGTTGGATCTCTCTGTTAAGCAGAATCAGGATGGGGTGATGGAGCGGTATAAAGCACGTTTGATTGCTCAAGGGTATACTCAGACCCAAGGAATTGACTACCAAAAAACTTTTGCTCCAGTTGCAAAGCTGAATTCTATTCGAGTGATTCTTTCTTGTGCTGTGTGTTGTAGATGAGAATTACAACAACTTGATGTTAAAAATGCATTCTTGCATGGTGATCTGGAAGAAGTCTACATGACAGTCCCTCCTGACTTTACTAAAGAAGGGTCCAGTGGAAAGGTTTGTCGTCTGCAAAAATCTCTATATGGCCAGAAGCAATCCCCTCGAGTTTCGTTTGGACGGTTTAACAAGACCATGCTCCAACTGTGATATACTCAAGGACATGCTGACCACACTCTCTTTATCAAAAGGAGAGGAGCTCAAGTTTCGATTCTTATTGTATACGTGGATGACACCATCATTACAGGAGATGATCTAAGGAGATAGATCACTTAAAAAAATAATTGGGCAAAGAATTTGAGGTCAAGGATCTAAGAAAGTTGAAATACTTTTTGGGAATTGAAGTAGTGAGGTCTCATTGATGGATTTTTATCTCCCAGAGAAAGTATACTCTTGACCTTCTGGAAGAAACTGGGATGCTTGGTTGTGCCCCAAGGTCGATGCTGACACTAGTGGAGAGAAGGTGGATGTTTCAAGGTACCAACAATTGATTGGGAGACTTATATATTTATCTCATACTCGCCCTGATATCACATACGTCGTGGGGGTTCTAAGTAGATACATGCATGTTCCCACCATTCGCCATCAGCAGACAACGTATCGGGTATTGAGATACCTCAAGAAGTCTCCAGGACGTGGACTTCTGTTCTCTGCAAACCAACCTTTGGTAATTGAAGTGTTTACAGATGTCGATTGGGCCGACAGTCAAGACGATGGGAAACCCACCACCGATTATTGCTCATTTGTGGGCGGAAACCTTGTATCGTGGGAGAGCAAGAAGCAAAATGTTGTGGCTCGCTCAAGTGCGGAAGCAGAATATAGGGCTACGGTGCAAGGAGTATGTGAGGGTTTGTGGTTGAAGGCAATTCTCTAAGATATGAGTCTTCAGGTGAACATGTCGGTCACTATCTACTGCGACAACAAGCCACCATCAGTATTGCTCATAATCCTGTTCAACATGATAGGGCGAAACATGTTGAGGTTGATTGACATTTCATCAAAGACCACTTGGACGAGAAATATATGCACTCCGTTCGTGAATTCACATGACCAACTTGCCGACGTCTTTACCAAGGGATTAAACCACGACAACTTCATGAACAATACAAGCAAGCTGAGAATGATTGATATATATTCCCAATTTGAGGGGGAAAGTTGAATATACGTATTTTTAGGCATCTTTGTTATATTTTTATTTGTTTTTGTTTCTTAGTTCACGCGTTTTGTCACGCGGTGTTTGTCCTTTAAGTATGTATTTTCTGCCCGGTTTAGGGCATCACAATAATATTTCTTCATCTGCTCTACTAAAGGCTCTAGCATCTTCATCTCAAGAGACTCCTTCGCCAAGTGTTCTGAATCACGCAGCAAAGCTCTTCTTATCTGGATCGGTGGAAGCTCTTCTAGGCTCACTCAATCAGGCATCCTCATTATATTTAAGGCATTCCTCATTGTATTGTTTGACTACTAATCTCACAAAATCATAAAGCAGATTCCTAAATTTTAATTAAGTATTTAAGATAAAACTATTGTGGTTTGAAATTCGAAGGCAATTGTATGTTTGACAGAGATGGATGGTCCGACATTGAGATGGATGGTCGGAATAACTTCATAGACCTGCTCCTATCTTTAATTATTTTCTTCCCCTAGTTTTACCTCGAGACTTAAGATCAATAAGGTTAAGGTGTGCTTTAGATCAATAATATATGTTTTTTGTTAAGGCAAAATGCAGAGCTTTGATTTGATTTTAATATATTTTGTATGAGTTATATGCTATCAGTTTTAATGCATTGATTCAATGGTTCTGTCAGATCCATTCATGTCCAATTTTGATAAGTTTTGATAAAATTATAATTATTTTTCTTATATTTGTCAAAAAATATTGTCACACGGAACAATTCTTTTGGGTCCACCACTGAGTACATTTACACCTTTCTTTTTCAAAACTCTCCATAAAACCTCTCTTGGAACCCTATCATGTTTTCTCAAGATCGATAAGCAATATATGCAAATCTATTTTTTTTCCTGATAGTTGTCAATGAGTCTCCTCAGGAGGTGAATAGCTTCCATGGTTGCTCGCCTTGGCATGTTCCCATAATTTCAAGGTATTACTCGTTTCATTCTTCTGTAATTGACACAATTTTTTATATCTCATTTGTTCTTATACAAAAGTACCAAAATACTTTCTCTCCATTTGCCCGACATCCTGCCATACTCTTATAAAATTCACGACTGAATTAAAGGCATGTTAATTGCTCCATTTTGCAACATTCGGGAGAGATTAAGGACTTCTTACTATATTTTTTTCGCAGGGAATGTAACGACCCAACCTACACAATATCAGATGTATTATCCGCTCTATTTCATCCCTGTCCATACAAAGTTGAATCACATGATTTTGCCATTTTTTCACAAGTGACCTACGAGTACTTCTTAACAGGTCACCCATCCCAGGACTACTCCCATCAGAGCGCGCTTAACTGTAAAGTTTCGACATAACTTCACTATTTGCTCCTAAAAGGCGCATTTGATCTTTAGGGTTCTGAATTATTACTTAATCCTAACAACCTTTCCTTTAATTCTATTGTGAAATTCAGTTTAGTCATGCACATCCTTTCACCTAGAAGGCTATCATCATAGAAGTATGTTAAGAGCTGCTTTGCCTAGGCTTCACTTCCCCCAAGACACTCCTCGCTCTCATCGGATTCAGGTTCCTCTCATACCCTTTGTAATGACCTAACCCACACAATATTAGAAGTATTGTCTTTTCTGGTTCATCTCAACCCATACTAATCTGAACCACACAGTTTTACCCTTTTTTACAGGTGGCCTACGAATTATTTCCCAGGAGATCATCTATCCCAAAATTACTCCCTCCGGAGCACGCTTTACTATGGAGTTTTCAACACAACTCCACCGTTTACTCTGAAAAGACGTCTTTAATATTTAATGCTCTGAATTATTACAATTTTGATATAAAATTCAGTTCATTCATGCACGTCCTTTGACCATTCTAGAAGCCTCCCCGGAGCTGCTTTGTCAATCTTCGCCCTCGTCAGACTTCCTTCATCAAATTCAGGTTGTTACAAGCTCACCAACTTCCGCATGGTTCGTTTCCAAATCACACATTACAATCCAGGAGGTATGACTCCGATACCATTTATAATGATCCAACCCACACAATGTAAAAGTATTGTCCTCTTTGGTCCATTCCAGGCTTTCCAGCTCATACTTAGTTGAACCATACGGTTTTTCCTTTTTCCACATGTGGTCTACGAGTACTTTCCCGGAGGTCACCCATCACATGACAACTCTTACATGAGTACGCTTAACTATGAAGTTTCTAACACAACTTAATCATTTGCTCTGAAAAAATAACTATAACTCTGATATTTAGACTATGAATTAATATTTAAGTCCAACTTCTCCTTCAATTTTGATGCATGATTCGGTTCATTTCTGCACATCTTTTTGCCTATAAGCCTGGCATTTTAGAAGCCTGTCAGAAGTTACTTTATCACACTACCCCCAAAACACTCCTTGCCCTCATCATTCAAGATGACACAAGGTGTCTTATAAAAAAAACATATTGAGTAGCTTTGTTTTTCATTCTTCTAAACAATGATGCTTGGAATTCTTATACTGGTTCACATAGAATAGTCCAAACTACTGATATTATTTGCATTTCAAAAAGGAAAAAAAACAAACAATTATTTTTGTTAGTAGTAACCAGCTATCCCAGCGAAAGCTCAAATTCTAATTATTAATTATTTAGTTCAGTATTCTTGTTGTTTTCCTTCTAATCATTTTATTCTTTCTAAGAATAGTTTATTTAACCTACATAACCATACCATCTTTAACTTGGTTTAAAGTTTTATGAAATAATTATGCATTCTTCTAATATAAAGGAGATGATTCTTGTATGCATGCATGGAATTTTTTTTTGAGCTTTCCATGAATAAAATATTTACCTGCTTTCCTCATCCTTATCTTAGATATGTTTTATAGGCTCCGTTTGGCACGACGTTTTTGCTCCAGTGAGTTTGGACAAAAACATCACCGTCGTTGAATGTATGTTTGACATGACAACGATTATGACTGCCACCAAAAAAAGAAAACTAGTTTTGAATATGAAAGTGGATGAAGTTCTTTTGGTGAGATCGGGCGTTCACGAACGGCGGTTCATAACCACCAATTTCACGACCGCCATCACTGTTCCAAACGGAGCCATATAATCATTAAGGCTTCATTTGGTACGGCGGTGGCGTTTGCTTCCGGCGGATCGAAATGGAGAGTTGGAACCGGAGGGGGGGGGAGCGGCGTTTGAGGGGCTTTTTCTTCTTGCGGCGGGTGCAAACGGAGCAAACGCCGCCGGCGCCCCGTTTGTTTACACGCCATCCGGCGGTGTTTGCTCCAAACGCCCGGCAAAAACGCCGAAACAAACGAAGCCTAAGTTTCCATTCTTCTTAACATTTATTTTTATTTATGGTTACATTGTGTTTTCATTACAACTGATTTGACTTGGTTTATGCACACAAATGTCTTAACTGCAGAAAAAATGGTATTGCTGCCTAAAACCTGCACCTGCAGAGTCCTGATGATTCTGAACAGAACAATGCTAATGACTTTGAAAATCATCTTAAAATACATGTGAAGTACAAAACTATCCTCATGATCTCGAGTATTTTATAGTGAATGATTTTGTATTATATCGAGTGTTGTTATTTTGGATTTGATTTTCGTGCAATTTAGCATCATTTGTTCAAATGATTGCCGTGTAAAGAGCGAACTCTTGCCTAGGTCAGGTTTCTTCTGTTCTAAGGATTCAGGATCATTTCTTCCTTTCAATGTCTACATTTGTTTATTGTACCAGGTTTCCCCCGTTGTACTGCTTCATTGATTGTTAACCTTGTTCGAACGTAAGAGTTGTTCTTCTTGAATCCTGTATGCATTTCGCTTATTTTATACGCAGGAGTAGGAGTTTAAAGAATGCGAATCGATCTTGATTTTGTAGTATTATTCAATCTCGCTCATACGATCAGTTCCGTAGAGATTGAGATGCATCGAATTTCACGGGAAAATTTTCAAAGAAAAAAAAATGATGGGGGGGAGTAACCTAGTTGAGCAATTTTCACTTAGCATGAAAAAGTTGCACAATATCTTGCCTCTCCACATCACCAAAGAAGATCTCAGTATGATACAATAAGAAATGTTAACAAATTATTGCAAGGAGTTGCCGACATTGTGATGCTACGTTCTCTATGGGCGAATATGGAGCGATTTTGCGGGAGAAATTGCACGCACATTATGACGCTTTTTCGGACAATTCTTCTCAGTTATCATCAATAACATTATGGTTTGTATCGCACTCTGGGTCTTGGGCTGAACGCCTGCCGATGATTGGCGGATAGAAGTTTGTCGATATATCAGTGTCCATTGTTGGTTCTCTAATGTTTCTTAAATAACTTGGTATGGATCTTGACACCTTGGTATATTAGACACCTTGGACAAAAGTTTTGGCATTTTGATCAAGAAGATTTATACACATGGGGGTCATAATTTTCTTTTAATGTGGACATGCATTCCTTTTTGAGAGTTGATGGGGTTTCCCTCTGAATTTTCCTGAGCCAAGCACCCACACACAGTTTAAGTATGTGCCCGCACCACTAGCATGCACGCACACATGCAAGCATGAATGCACACGTGGTTGCGTGTGCGCGCGAGCCGGCGGTCGCCGTTGCCGGCCGGCTCGGCCGCCTCTGGTCGCCGTCGCAACCGGGTAGCTTGCCCGGATCAACCGGGGGTCATGTCTGTCATTTTATGAAAATTGGTGATCCAGATGCTCGAAACAGAACAACGTCATTTGCCAACTCAAGATTCAGTTCGACAAAATTACCAGCATGCCCCTCCAAAAAATTATAAAAAGCCCCCCCCCCCCCCCCCCACACGCTTTCATTTGAAGACAAAAAACTCCAGAGATTAAAGAGAGCCTTGAGGTTTTACGGCGAGAACGTGAGACTTAGATCGTTCCTTCGCTCAAAATTCGCTCTGCTCCCTCTTTAGTCCGCTTAGCGCTCAATGCTCGAGTGAACGCTTCAGTGAGCCCCTGAGAGGGCACAATAGAATGCTTTCACAGACGCTCTCACAGACGTTCTCAAGGATGCATCGTGGATGCTCCGTGGACTTCACATTTTTCTCTTCTCTTTGTACTTGAAGCTTGTAATTGAAAGGTTGTATGTCACCATCCGAAGAACTCCAAATACTTGTATACTCAAGCGAAATAGTAGATTTTGATCCAACACAGATTCAGACATGTGTTTTTTCACCTTTTTCGGGTTTTTCATGTTAAAAAAACTTCTTTTCATTGCTGCTTGGTTTTCTCTTGACAGTTTGCGCCCGATCCGACTCAAAAGCTAAGGCTGTCCGATTCTCCGAACCGGAGGAAAACCGGGCGACTCACAACAAGAATATTTCACCATAATGATATATTGCAAGGAAGAAAAGGAGAGGTTGTAAAAGCGAATCTTTCAAAACAATTTGCAAGGTAATGAGTGCATTGAAGCAATCCGAGCTTGCGGGCTATCGCTCATGAAAAAAAAAATAGTGGTCTGTTTAGCACGGTGGCGGCGATCATGAAAGCAGTGCGACCTCACCTAAGGAATTCCATCCATTTTTTATTCAATTTTTTTCCATGTGCTAGTCATAACTGTTGTCATTTCAAAAACACATTTCATCGGGACAACATTTCTGTCCAAATTCACCGGATCAAAATGCAGTGTCAATCAAATAACAGTTCGTAACCACTGGCTTCATGACCGTCACCTTCATGCCAAATGAACCCAAGGTCTTGATGTTCACGAAAGTGTCCGCTAAATGTCGCTGAACAGGGTGAGTTGATCGCGTGTTGCAAATAAATAGTTACACATTACAAATCAAGAATAAACACAACCAACATTTTTTGTATTCATAATTCAAAAGTTTATATGAGTACATCATTTGGTACATCACTTTTCTTTTTCACAGTACATAATAATAATTTTTCTTACTCCTCACGGTCGCCATATCCGCTTGGTATCTAAAAACATAAGTAGGCCGGTGAGCATTTTCGCCCACCTTGAAAAAATAAAACAATACAAATATGTATGTATAATGAAGTGAATAAATAAATACAATGCTTTATTTTCTAATAAAATACTCGATATGCTAATTATGCATATTTTTTTATCATATAGTATTCATTTATTTTTATCATACACAATTTGTCATACTAGACAATATTATTCATAGCATCGTGTTATTCCTTTATAATAATATATACATAGCGTCATGCATGTTAATGCATAATATCATTCACATAGCATCCTGCGTGTTACAACACAATAATGTTCACATAGCATCGTGCATGTTACCGCATAATAACGTTCACATAGCATCGTGCGTGTTACCGCATAATAATGTTATGACATAATAACATTTTTCATATTCTTAATATATAAAATTTCATGGTTTTCATATTCTTGATATATATTAAAACTCGGGATATCATTATCACGTGGATACACGTAATTCTACCCTTTGTTGTGCTTAAGGAAATTCAACATTATTCTTGCATGCTAATTGTTGAACCCAAAAATCACAGCTCAACAAGTAGTTTGGATTGAACGTGTAGTTAGCCCTTTTCCCGAGCCGGTGTCTTGGCCGAGGACTTAGAGTTTGGAGACTTATTCACCAGAACAATCTCAAATATACCTTGAGTGGCAGCGAAGAGGTTCCACCACACACCCGTAAGATCTTAGATTGCTTCCCCTCCCAATCCAATATTGGACCGAACACCTTTGGAGGGCCACAAGAGCCCCGACCACCCACATGGAAACCACGTTGAATGGTGAGCTAAAGCTCTTCCAACCAAAGACAGCCAATGGAGAGGAAAACCAAGACGCGGTCTTCTCCAAAGGTGCCCTTGGGGGTATATTTATAGTTTTTCGGGAATGACCTGCCAACATCGAAATCCCACCTTTTAGTTATACTAAACGCAACTCAAAGTGGTCTGCCAACAACGAAACTCCGCGTTTGGAGGGACTATTAGCAGACCAAAATGGGATCACAAGAAAATGCGGATCACTAGTCTTGACGGTCGAGTCGGGTCGACTTGGCTCACTCGCACAGGTGGCGAGTGCGGGGCTGGATTGGGCACTTGCCACTCGCCCCTTGCCCAGACGGCGAGTGCTCGGTGGAACTGGGCACTTGCCACTCGCTTCCTAGCCACGGGTAAGCAGGAGCTCGCCTGATCCACTCGCCAAAAGCCCCTCATCAAGCGGGTAGTGGATGCCAGGTGTTGGGTACATTGAAATAAATGTACCTGATTTGAAGAAGCCTCACCCTACTCAATGATATACATCAAAATGTATTTGATGTGTTTTGAGTTTAGTTGTGCAGGTTAAGTATTTGCAGGGAAAGCTGAAAAGTTTCTAAGTCCATGTGTCGACACCCAGAAGAAAAGTGTCGACACTTAAGAAGACTTGTGTCGACACCCAGAGAAGCAGTGTCGACACTTGGAGTAATTGTGTCGACACCAGGGATGCAGAGTCGACACCAGAAGGAAAGTGTCGACACATACAGGCTGTGTCGACACTCAATGAAGAAATGACCAGAGAAGCTGTGTCGACACTTAGAAGCTGTGTCGACACCAGAGGAACTTTGTCGACATCAAAAGTGTCGACACTTGGAGACTGTGTCGACACTCGGCAAATTCAACAGAGTTCAAGTACAAGTGTCAACATAATGAAGAATGTGTCGACACACAGCAGAAGACTCAACACATGAAGAAAGTGTCGACACTTGGAGGCTGTGTCGACACTCAGCAAAGTTCAACAAATTCTAAGTACAAGTGTCGACACAAAGGAGATGTGTCGACACTCTGCTAAAGTCTCAACACAAGAAGAATGTGTCGACACAAGGAGAAGTGTCGACACTCAGCAAGTATCAACACAGAAGGTATGTGTCGACACCAAGAAGATGTGTCCACACTGAACAAGTTCAACACAAGAAGATGTGTCGACACAAAGGAGTTGTGTCGACACTTAGCAGAATTCAACTAAGTACTGAAGAACAAGGAGTTGTGTCGACACACAATATCAGTGTCGACACATGTTGAAGAAGCAGTGTCGAGAAGAAATTTCTACAACACAAGGAGTTGTGTCGACACCTTGAAGGCTAGTGTCGACACTTAGTCTACTTGTGTCGACACTTAGTCTATAAGTGTCGACACTTAAAGACTGACTGTCTCGACACTTTCAGACAGTTACAGAGAATTCAAGAAGTGACTGGATGACTTGACAGCTGCCATTCCAGCCGGTCTACTGTAACTGTCAGAGCTGTCAGAAAGCTGTTAGAAACCGGATCAGCCGGTCACCATGAAGAAAGCCTATATAAAGGCTTATTCTGTCAACAGAATAAAGTGATCAACAACAATCAAAGAAGAAGATCAAGCAATTCATTGAAGAATCAATTCAAGTGAAGATCTAAGTAGTTGGAGAGAGAGAGCTCTTTCCAAGAAGACAACTGTTGAACCAGACTGTGAAGAAAGTTTCAGACTTAGTTCTGATTCTTAAGTTAGCAGTGATTGAAGATCAGCTGCATAGAGTATCAACCCTACTGTATTCTACATTCAAGAAGCTTTGAAGGAAGCCAAGGGAGGTTGATCTCAGCAGAGTTCTTTCAAGAACTTATCAAGAAACCTGTCAACTCTTCTCTCTTATTCTGAGTTGATGTTATATACATTGTATTTTTAATTTCTTGTAGGATCCTTAGGGATCTGAGTTGTAAGCCTGAAATTATAAAGACTGAGTGGTAGGACCTGTGTGCCTGAGTATAGGAGATTCATTTCTCTGAGTGTAGGCCTTGTGGCTGAGTGTAGGTCTTTGTGAAGACTGAGTGGTAGGGCTGTTGAACCTGAGTTGTAGGAGTGTGATCACTCTGAGCTGTAGGAACCTGGTTGGGGTTCTGAGTGGAAGATCTGAGGATCTGAGGAATAGTGGAGGAGTTTGGCCGAATCTAGTACACTAGTAGATAGACGAAGGGGGAAAGTGGATGTACCCAGACCTTGGGGAACCACTATAAAACTGTGTGTACTCTGTGTGTGTATGATTCTGTGGTTGCTGTTTTATGTTCTGTGAAATCTGTGATTAAATCTGCCTAAAAGTTTAAAAAGATTAAGGTCACCTATTCACCCCCCCTCTAGGTGATTAGGTACAATTTCTTTCAAGTGGTATCAGAGCCAGGTTACTCAAAAAGGACATAACTGTCTGAGTAAATGATCCTGTTGGCAGATTCAGTATAATCAAGTGCAGAATCAAGAAAATCAAGAAAATGAGTTCCACAGAGAATCACAAAGAACTTGGATCCATGAAGTTGTCAATCTGTAGAAAGGAGATTTTTGGCATCTGGAAAGAAAGGGTTAGATTATTTATGGAAGCCTCTGACCCTAGAATCTATATCACAGTAAAAGAAGGGTCATATGTGCCTATGAAAGTATCAGTCCTGGATGCAAATCAGAGAACCCCTAAGGACTTTTCAGAGATGACTAAAGATGAGATTATTCTGGCCACCATGGATAAGAGGGCCCAGAATATTATTGTGAGTGCAATAGATGATGCCACATTCCAGAATTTGATTCACTGTAAAACATCAAAGGAAATGTGGGACACACTGATAGTGTACATGGAGGGCTCTGAAGAAGTTAGATAGGACAGAAAGTCTTTACTAAATCAGGAGTATGAAAGTTTCAGACAAGGCAGGTCTGATAGTATAACAGAATGCTACAAGAAATTCTATAGGATTGTCAATGAGTTGATGTCCTATGGAAGAGAATTCAGCAATTATGAGCTGAATGATAAGTTCTTGAGATCCCTAACTAAAGACTGGGATACTAAGATTTGTGCCATAAGGGAAATGACCAAGTTAACAGATATTCCTCCTCCAACATTGTTTGGAAAGCTATTGTCTTATGAAATGCAGCTAATGGTTAGGAAAGAGTATGAGAAGATTATAAGAATTGAGCACAAAGAAAGTGTTGTGGCTTTCAAGACAGAAGCCACTAGGAAATATAAAAGTAAGTCTCCATCTCCACCTCCAAAAGTTGCTGAGACTGAGACAGATGAGTCGGACAGTAAGAATTCTGAAAGCTGTGAGAGTGATGAGGACTTTGCAGCTTTCACAAGACATTTTCAGAAGTTCCTAAAGAAGAAACAGTGGAGGTCTAAGTCATCCACTTCACAAAAGTCATCAAAGAATGACAGGAGAAAGCCCAAGTCAAGTAGAACTACATCTTCAAAGATAGTCTGTTATTGTTGTAACAAACAAGTACATGTTGTTGCTGACTGTCCAGAGAAAAGGAAAGAGTCAACTGATAAGAAGAAGACTCAGATAAAGGGCAAAAAGGAAAGGTCCTTTGTTGCTAAGAAGGACAAAAGTCTGTCAGATATGTCTTCTTCAAAAACTGATTCAGAAGCTGAAGCTTACGTTGGATTGTTTGCTGAAGAAGAGGAAGAGAAGTTCATCCAGTTAATGAATTCTATATATGAGCAAGATGACAATCAGTGCCAAGGACTGATGGCCTTATCTGAAGGTGACAAAATCCAGGAGCAGCCTGGACCTAGTCAGGTACTAAATTGTTCTGCTGATTCAATTTCTAGTACTGAGTCAGATTCAGATACATTATCATCAAGTGATGAGAGTGGATCTGAATCTGAAGGAGATATTCATCAATTAATTGATGAATATAGAGTAGTGTTGCAAGCTTTGAAGAAAAGTAAATCCTTGACCAAGAGTCAGGCTAAGGAGATTGCTAATCTCAAAGTGGCTGCAACAGATTTTGATAAGTTGATTGATCAAAAACTAAATGAAATAGCCAGGCTGAAGAACATAACTGTTATTCAGATGGGGACTATAACATTCAAGAATGATCAAATCAGAAATCTGGAGATTAATCTTCAGAAGGAGAGAGATATAGTTGCAAGGTTTTTTAAACCAAAATCTATTTTACCTTTGATAGATGAATTTGTACATCCAAAAGAGTAAAACTGGATTAGGGTTTACACAACCTGCTAGGACTGTAAAGTCCAAGTCTAAGGGAAAAGCCCCAGTACTCAACAAGCCTGCTGCAGATAAAACAACCAGGGTTGTACCTAAGCAAATGTACAACAGATTTGAGTGTTGGTGTTGTGGCAAGGTAGACCACTTTGTCATGGACTGTTGGCACAATTCTAGTGCCAAAGTGAGTAGCAATCTACCTGCTAGAAAAGCTACAGGTAGTTTTGTTAAGAGGCAAGCTAACCAGCACCAAGGACCCAAGAATTCTTTGGGTTCTAAGGTTAACTAATCTGTTTTGCAGGTGAGTCCAAGTGACCATGCCCCAATATGGTACTTGGACAGTGGATGTTCCAGGCACATGACTGGAACTAGGGGATTGCTAAAGGACTACACACCAATCAAGGATGGTCCTAAAGTCACCTTTGGTGGTTCTGAAAAAGGAATCATCAAAGGTTTTGGTAACATTTCTAGCAACCTTATTACAATTACTCAAGTGGCTTATGTTAAAGGTTTGAAATATAACCTTATTAGTATAAGTCAGCTGAGTGATTTAGGATATGACATCTCATTTGTCAAAGATGGTTGTCATATCAGGAGATCAAATGATCAAGAGATCATTCTGACTGGTTACAGAAAGAGAAATGTCTATTGTCTAGACATTATGTGTGAGAACAATGTTTCTCCAGTGTGTCTTGTAGCTGATGAGAAAGTCTCTCATTGTGTCAAATGACACAAGAGACTAGCCCATCTTAACTACAAGACAATTGACCAACTCTATAGCAAAGAAATAATGAGGAATGATACTCAGGTTAAGTGTATTAAAGATGAGATATGCTCAGCTTGTCAAAAGGGCAAGCAGACTAGATCCACTTTTAATAGCATTGAAAACAAAGATGCTGTGATGTGTTTATACCTCTTGCATATGGATCTCTTTGGTCCTATGCCAGTTCACAGCCTAGGTAGGAAGGTCTACACATTTGTGGTTGTAGATGACTACTCAAGGTTTTCCTGGGTGTTCTTCCTTAGACAGAAATCTGAAACTCCAAGTATCCTATACAGTTTTGTTAAACAAATTCAGAATGAATTGGACATTACAGTGGTAAAAATCAGAAGTGACCATGGTACTGAATTTCAGTATGACAGTATGACAAAACTGTGTGAAGAATTTGGGATATTTCAGGAATTTTCTTCACCAAGAACACCTCAACAAAATGGCATTGCTGAAAGGAAAAATAGAATCTTGATTGAGGCTGGTAGAACCCTATTAAGGCTCTGTTTGGGACAGCTCTGGCGGATTGAAAAGCTGCTGTCCGGATAGAGCTGTTTTAAAATAGATTTCTGAGGAGCAGTTTTGAAAAGCTGCAGAGTGTTTGGGTATTCTGTGCAGAAGTGCGCTCGGAATCGCCCGAGGAAGGATGTCGGGGGCTCGGAATCGCCGGAGGAAGGCCGTCAGGGGCTCGGAATCGCCGGAGGAAGGCCGTCCGACCTCTAAGCATGTTCCAACTGCAGAAACCATTAGATTTCCAAAACCTGTGAGAGAGAAAGCTATTTTGCAAGAGCAGAAGCTGGGGGGAGGGAGATTTCTGAAAAGCTGCAAAACAGCTCCAGATTTTTAAAAATCTCTTCACAGGGAGCTGTCCAAAACACATATAAAGCAGCTCTGACGGCTGGAATAGAGATTTTTCAGCCGCCAGAGCTGCGCCAAACAGACCCTAAGTGACACATCTCTCCCAGAATATTTATGGGCTGATGCAGTAAACACTGCATGCCATGTAATTAATAGGGCTACTATCACCAAAAGTCACAACAAGACTCCCTATGAGATTGTGAAAGACAGAAAACCAAACCTATCATATTTCAGGATCTTTGGTTGTAAATGCTATATACTTAACAATGGTAAGTCTTACTTAACCAAGTTTGCTGCCAAATCCCAAGAGGGGATCTTTGTTGGGTACATCAACAACAGTAAGACTTATAGGGTCTACAACTTGACTACTCAAGTTGTAGAAGAGTCAGTACATGTAGTATTTGATGAAGCTAGACTCATTAACAATGAATTGTCTAGAAGTATTTCCAGCTCCACAGGTGTGACTAAGAAGATGGACAAGCTCACTATTGAAGAAGGATCTACTGCAAGTCAGCATGTAGATGATAGTGGTTGTTGTCCAGGGGGAGTACTAGATGCACCTGATGCAGAAGAAGACGAAGGGGTGCAGCAAGTTGAAGAAGCTGAAGGAGTTCAACCTGAAGACAGTCTACCTCCAGCTAATAGACATCTAAAAGATCATCCAGCCAATCAAATTATTGGTGATCTAAGACAAGGGGTACAAACAAGGAGCAGAAATCTAAGTTCAGTACTCTACTCCAGCTTTCTATCCCAAGTTGAACCAAAGAAATTTGAAGAAGCCATCCTAGACCCTCATTGGATTGAGGCAATGCAAGAGGAGCTGAATCAGTTCAAGAGATGCAAATTCTGGGAGCTTGTTCCTAAACCAAAAGACCACAACATAATTGGAACTAAGTGGATCTTCAGGAACAAGATGGATGAACATGAAGTGATTATAAAGAACAAAGCAAGACTGGTTGCTAAAGGATATAGGCAGGAAGAAGGTATTGACTTTGATCAAACTTTTGCTCCAGTAGCCAGACTGGAGACAATAAGAATGTTCTTGGCCTATGCAACCTATCAAGGGTTTAAAGTATACCAAATGGATGTTAAGTCAGCATTTCTGAATGGAAATCTGAAGGAAGAAGTCTATGTGGAACAGCCATCAGGTTTTGTTGATTCTACTAAACTTAATTATGTCTATAGACTTAGGAAGGTTTTGTATGGGTTAAAACAAGCCCCTAGGGCTTTGTATGAAACCATGTCTAGTTTCCTCATTGAGAATAAATTCACAAGGGGGAAAATAGACAAGACTCTATTTCTTAGGAAATCCAGAGGCAAGATCATACTAGTCCAAATATATGTAGATGACATCATATTTGAGTCTACTGAAAATAGTTTTTGCAGAAAGTTTGCAAAACTTATGCAAGGACAATTTGAAATGAGCAGTATGGGGGAACTTAAGTTTTTCTTGGGTCTCCAAGTTAGACAGACTGAGAATGGTTTATCCATATGCCAGTCTAAGTTCACTCTAGAATTAATAAGGAAGTATGGTATGGAATCATCCAGTACCATGAAAACTCCTATGGGGTCAAGCATGTCTCTTAGCAAAGATGATGCAGGGAAACCTGTAGATGAGACTTTGTATAGAGGGATAGTTGGCTCCCTATTGTATTTGACTGCAAGTAGACCAGATATCATGTATGTTACATGTGTCTGTGCTAAGTACCAAGCTTGCCCTAAATAATCTCATTTGACAGCAGTCAAAAGAATACTGAGATATCTAAAGGGCACTCCTTATCTAGGCCTTTGGTACCCTAGGAATGGAGACTTTGAACTGACAGGTTATTCAGATGCAGATTTTGCAGGCTGCAAGGAAGATAGGAAAAGTACAACTGATACCTGTCAATTCCTAGGTGGAAGACTAATATCATGGAGTAGCAAGAAGCAAACAAGTGTGACTATCTCCACAGCAGAATCAGAGTATGTTGCTGCAGGAAGTTGCTGTGCTCAACTTCTGTGGATTCAACATCAGCTAGAAGACTATGGTATACAAGTAAGTAGAATACCTCTATTTTGTGATTCTAGTAGTGCTATTTCTATTGCAAACAATCCTGTCTCTCATAGTAGGACTAAACATATAGAAATCAAATACCATTTTCTAAGAGAACATGTGGAAAAAGGAGATATTTCCCTAGAATATGTTAATACAGATAATCAACTAGCTGACATGTACACCAAACCCTTAGATGAAACCAAATTCAATAGGTTCAAAATTGAATTAGGTATGATAAACTTAGAATAAGTTTTCAAAAATTGGCTAAGTAAAATGGCGTCGACACACAGAGTTGTCTGTGTCGACACAGAAAAGTGGTGTCGACATTTCAGAGAAATGACGTCGACACATCTAGACAGTCTGTGTCAACATTTAAGAGAATTAGTGTCGACACATAAATAGTAAGTGTCGACACATCCAAAGTGGTGTCGACACTTAGAATTTACTCAACATTAGTCTGGTAAAGTCTCGACTAAGTGTCGAGCAAAGCGGTGTCGACACATAAACAAGTGTCGACACATATATTCTGTCGACTATACTTGTGTCGACACATAGTTGTCGAGACATTATAAGTCTGTGTCGACACTTATCCACAGTGTCGACACAATTTGAGTATTTTGACGTGCCCTTTCATCTTCGATTCTAGAAAGGTATAAATAGGTTTTTGCCATTGTTTGTCGACACGCTCACCAAAGTTTCGAGACTAAACTTGTGTGTCGACACCTCTCTTCTCTCAATTCAAATTTCTTCAAACCCTAATGGCGCCCAAGCTAGAAGAGAATGTGAATGAAGGATATGAACTTGTGCGACATGCTTTTGATGACGCGGAACCAGATATCAAAGGCGTGATAACCCTAATCGCAGAGACTGGGTTAGAGTTTCTGGTTTCAGAGCCGATCAAGATTTGGAAGAAGAAGGTCCTGGAATTTCTAAATGGAGCAACAATAGATGAATCAGGACTCAAAATTAAGTCAAGAGTTCATGGGGCAAAGGTGAAGGTCTCTTCTAAGAGTCTGAGAAAGGTACTACAACTACCAAGGACAAAGGAAGAAGAAGATGTTTCTGCTTCTAAGACTAGAGAAGCACTAGCATGGTGTGGACTGGACTCCAACCTGAAGATAGGATCTGTATTCAACAGAAAAGAAATGAACATGCAAGGCAAATTCTTATCTGAGATTGTTGGCAAGGTTATCCTGTGCAAGTCTGGAGGACATGACAGAATTTCAGCTTATATGTTCAGTCTAATGACAAGGTTAATCTTCCAACTTAATACTGATTGGTCTGCAGTATTGTTTGATAAGATTAAAGAGAGCCTGAAGAAACCCAATATGGGTAGAATACTAAGTCTATACCTAGCTGGTAGTATACCAGATGTCATGAGTCAAGCAGCTGGAACTAAGATTAACCACATGAGGAGAATGGATTTGAGGATCTTCTCTAGGTGGGATAGAGTCTTGACCAAGGAAATGCCAACTCCTGAGAAGGAAACACCCCTGAAGAAGAAGAAAAAGACAGCCCCTGTGGCTCAAGAATCATCAAGCAGCTCTGAAGAGCATGTAGTGTTCACTCCAGATGAGGAAGACACTGGAAATGCTGGACAATCTCCAGCAAGACAAGAAGATGCAGAAAGGCAGGGGGAGTTACCACCAGCAAGCCCAATTCACCAGGATTCAATCCAGGGGGAGCCTCTACTGGTGGATGAGCCAACTCCATTAGAAAGTGAAAGAGCTACACAAACTATACTTGAGGTAATAACTGCTATCAACCAATTAGATTTCTCTCTTGAGAATGAAGTTATGACTGACATCTTATCTGATGTTACTCAGCAACCTCAGATTCTTAGTCAACCTCAGGATGTTGTCATGGAAGACACATCTGTTGCAGATAAAGTGGTTGATGAGATTAGAGATTCTCCACCCCATCATCAACAAGAATTTACCTTAGAAGAACTATTCCCCGACCTTCTCCAAACTGACTTTGAGAAAGAAAGTGCTGCTGCTGAGGGAGAGAAAGTCATTATTGAGGGGGAGCAAGTGGAGAATATAGAGAAAACTGCAGGTACAGAGACTGAGAAGCCAAAGGATTCTGAGCAGGTTCCTAGAACTGACAAGGATTTACCTTCAAGCCCTAAGGACAGAGTTGATATTGCAAGCACATCTGCTTCTGAAGATGAAGAGGCAGCAAGAGCCAAGAAAAGGAAATTCCAAGTCTTTAAGAGAAGAAGCCAGAATTATAAGAAGGCTTTACAAACAATAGCACCACAGCCTGCACCACAGCCAGCCCCATCTACAGACTACAGTTCTTTGATGGTGGCTATGCAGATTAAGCTGGATGAGCAAAGGCAAGCTCTGGAAAAGTATGTGGATGAGGGGAATAAATCACTGCAATTTGATCTGGCCCAAGACATCAAGTCAATCAGGTTTGAAATGAATCTGAACAAGAAAGAGATGACTGACTGCTTCCATAAAGGAGGGAATGCAGTAGTCTTTTTGGCCACTCATCAAGAAAATATCAAGAAACAAATTGAAGACCTGGCAGTAAAGCAAGGCTATGTCCTGGAAAACCAGATAAGAATGAATGACAATTTGACTGAATCACACAATGTGATAGTCACTGAGATGCAGAATCTGGCTGCTGCTCAAACTACAGTAAGGACTACTGCCCAGGAAGAGTTTGATAAGAAGTTCCAAGAGCACGTCACTGCTTTTAAGACTGTTCTTGAAGACTCTAAGAAGGCAATAACTGAACAACTTCAGAAGTTCAAACCCTTCTATAAGGATGGAGTTAATTATCTGAATCATCAAATAAGATTTCAGAAAGATGATCTGAGGGATCACATTGAAAGAGAAGTCATAAAGGGGGTGAGGGTGTTAGTCAAAGCCAGCTCTGATCATGCAAAATGGATTTCCAATTCCATCAGAGCCACCCTTGGATATCCTCCATTATGTGATGATGACAATGTTGCAGAGTCTGGAATTAATCCTGCATATCTTGGAGGGGAGCAAGCTGAAGTGGCTCAAGTTATATACCCTCAACTAGACTTTGATATGGTACATCAAGACATATAATCAATGTATAGCCCTCCTGAGGGAATTCAGAAGGTCATCATAGAGAAAGTGGTTCAGCCAGTGCCAGAGGCTATACTGAAAGAACAAGAGGCTTTGCAGAAAGAACAAGAAGCCCAATTGTCTAAGAAGAGATTCAGGGAGCAAGCTGAATTGAGGCCTGACTTTGAACAATGAAGCCCCACTTCCAGGAATATCATTTTGACTGCTTGGAAAGCTGCCAAGGATAATATCCAGGATAGAAACAAGTGGTATTCTGAACTGGAGTAGAGGAAGCATGAGAGTAGGCAAGAGGCCATTGCGCAATATAAAAGAAAAGCTAAGATGTGAAAGCTACCTCCTACTGCCCAGGAGCCTAGCAAGTACTTTCCAAAGCCTTATCATTATTTTGAAAGACAAAAGATCAAGGCTGAAGAGCGGAAAAAGAAGGATCTTAAAGGGAAGAAGCCTGCTGCTGCTGAAGATGCTGAAGCCCAAGTCCAAGCAAAGATACAATCAGGAAATGACATAGTTATCAAGGAGCCTGAGCAGCAATAAGATAGAATTTTTCTTAAGTTTACTAGTTGTAATCATTTGATTTTAAACTTTCTGTAAACTTTTGAATAATGAATATGATAAAGTGGTTAGAACAATGTGATATGTGTTAAATTTATTACATTATTATTCTGAGATGATATTTGTGTATACATGTTTGTTTATACATGTTTATGTACTTACCCTGTTATATAATCCTGTTTTACATCATACTGTGATTTTGTTATGTATGGTGTATATCATTGACTAAGGGTTATGATTTATCCAAATAGGGGGAGATTATTGGGTACATTGGAATAAATGTACCTGATTTGAAGAAGCCTCACCCTACTCAATGATATACGTCAAAATGTATTTGATGTGTTTTGAGTTTAGTTGTGCAGGTTAAGTATTTGCAGGGAAAGCTGAAAAGTTTCTAAGTCCATGTGTCGACACCCAGAAGAAAAGTGTCGACACTTAAGAAGACTTGTGTCGACACCCAGAGAAGCAGTGTCGACACTTGGAGTAATTGTGTCGACACCAGGGATGCAGATTCGACACCAGAAGGAAAGTGTCGACACATACAGGCTGTGTCGACACTCAATGAAGAAATGACCAGAGAAGCTGTGTCGACACTTAGAAGCTGTGTCGACACCCAGAGGAACTTTGTCGACATCAAAAATGTCGACACTTGGAGACTGTGTCGACACTCAGCAAATTCAACAGAGTTCAAGTACAAGTGTCGACATAATGAAGAATGTGTCGACACACAGCAGAAGACTCAACACATGAAGAAAGTGTCGACACTTGGAGGCTGTGTCGACACTCAGCAAAGTTCAACAAATTCTAAGTACAAGTGTCGACACAAAGGAGATGGGTCGACACTCAGCCAAAGTCTCAACACAAGAAGAATGTGTCGACACAAGGAGAAGTGTCGACACTCAGCAAGTATCAACACAGAAGGTATGTGTCGACACCAAGAAGATGTGTCGACACTGAACAAGTTCAACACAAGAAGATGTGTCGACACAAAGGAGTTGTGTCGACACTTAGCAGAATTCAACTAAGTACTGAAAAACAAGGAGTTGTGTCGACACACAATATCAGTGTCAACACATGTTGAAGAAGCAGTGTCGAGAAGAAATTTCTACAACACAAGGAGTTGTGTCGACACCTTGAAGGCTAGTGTCGACACTTAGTCTACTTGTGTCGACACTTAGTCTATAAGTGTCGACACTTAAAGACTGACTGTCTCGACACTTTCAGACAGTTACAGAGAATTCAAGAAGTGACTGGATGACTTGACAGCTGTCATTCCAGCCGGTCTACTGCAACTGTCAGAGCTGTTAGAAAGCTGTTAGAAACCGGATCAGCCGGTCACCATGAAGAAAGCTTATATAAAGGCTTATTCTGTCAACAGAATAAAATGATCAACAACAATCAAATAAGAATATCAAGCAATTCATTGAAGAATCAATTCAAGTGAAGATATAAGTAGTTGGAGAGAGAGAGCTCCTTCCAAGAAGACAGCTGTTGAACCAGGCTGTGAAGAAAGTTTCAGACTTAGTTCTGATTCTTAAGTTAGCAGTGATTAAAGATCAGCTGCATAGAGTATCAACCCTACTGTGTTCTACATTCAAGAAGCTTTGAAGGAAGTCAAGGGAGGTTGATCTTAGCAGAGTTCTTTCAAGAACTCATCAAGAAACCTGTCAACTCTTCTCTCTTATTCTAAGTTGAGGTTATATACATTGTATTTTTAATTTCTTGTAGGATACTTAGGGATCTGAATTGTAAGCCTGAAATTATAAAAGCTGAGTGGTAGGGCCTGTGTGCTTGAGTGTAGGAGATTCATTTCTCTGAGTGTAGGCCTTGTGGCTGAGTGTAGGCCTTGTGGCTGAGTGTAGGAGTGAGATCACTCTGAGCTGTAGGAACCTGGTTGGGGTTCTGAGTGTAAAATCTGAGGATCTGAGGAATAGTGGAGGAGTTTGGCCGAATCTAATACACTACTAGATAGACGAAGGGGGAAAGTGGATGTACCCAGACCTTGGGGAACCACTATAAAACTGTGTGTACTCTGTGTGTGTATGATTTTGTGGTTGCTGTTTTATGTTCTGTGAAATCTGTGATTAAATCTGCCTAAAAGTTTAAAAAGATTAAGGTCACCTATTCACCCCTCCTCTAGGTGATTAGGTACAATTTCTTTCACCAGGTGAAGCTGGGAACTCACCTCTCTCCACGGGCCTCGGGTTCGTCTGCTCCACTCGGCAAATACGGGGTTGCACACAATCCCTACTTTTTATGAGTCTGTCTCAGGCTCAGAAAGACCATTCAACTGCATCATTATTTGGCGAGTTAGGATTTATGAATTGTCTCAGTGGGTCCCACTGAAGCCTATATATAGCAGGATGGGGATCACCCCTAAGACCCCCCTTCTCCTCCTCCACTCAACCTAACTTTCCCCTCATGCTACAATGTCATGCTGATCTCAAAGACAGCTCTCGCACGCCTTGCTGCAGACAAAGAAAGAACAAGGCGACCACGATTACCCTGATGGCTATCGCCACTGAGCACACGTCACGCACTCTGGAGAGACAGTCAGAGGATCGAGTGATAAAGAGGTCGAGGGCCAACCTTACCGGGGGAATGAGCTCACTTGATCCCTTACAACCTAACCCCAACCAAGATCTTGGCCCCCTCTTCCAGGTGCTCTCTTTTGACCTTACCCTAAGCTCAACCTACTTTTTTGGGTCCCTGACGAACTCATGACGTATGACTTTGCAGCTCAACGCTTTTGTCGAGGTCACTGAGGGTTTGGCCTACGAGATCCTGGGGGCTTCAGTGAATTGGAGCGAGCCGGATGCTTACGCGCAAATTCCTGGTAAGTAAAGTTGTTCATCACTAGATTCGACTCGCATCCCTGGCCAAGCGATACCCTGATCAGGTTTTGCACACAGTGCCTTCCTTTATCGACATCACCTCGACTCCTCCGGTTACATCCCCCCTGACAATCTCAACCGCGACCTTGCCAACATGCAAAAGTCCCCGGTGAGTGGCGGTGCGAGGACCCCAGTATCGGGTATCCGGTCTCCTCGCATCCCTAGCCTCCCGCAAATTGGATCAGGGAAATCCTTACTGCCTCTCAACGACCCCTTCGGCGGTCAACCGAGCTTTCCCTCGCGCCATCTTGGTATGGAGGGCAAGACCTCCCTTGGTCAATTATCTGAAATCCTTCCTTGCCCTTGATTGCGCTAATTCATACCGATTTCTCACTTGTCCTTGGCTGATGAGACCAAAATCTTTGTCGGAGCCGAGTTGGATGCCGCCATGGCCTACTCGGTCCCTCCTTCTCTCGACGCCATTCGAGGCTACACTGCGAGTTGACATCTGTCGCCGAGTTGACGGAGCGGGTGGCGGTCATTCTGCAGAAGCATGGATTCAGGCTCTGCGAGATCCAAGAGGAAAGGGCCCAGCTGGCGAATGATCGTCTTCATCACCTACTCGCTCTTGAGCAGCGAGTGGAGGCCTTAGAGCGCGAGTGCACTTTGTTCATGGGGACGATGCAGACGCTGCTCGGAGGGAACACAATGTCACTGGAGGGGCACTTGAAGAAAATGGAAGAGTGTTGTCGCACTTTCGAGCGTGAGGTTGTTGTCGTTCACGAGGTCATCCAGAGGGGAGGCCCACATGTGAGGACGCGGGGGAGAGGCTTATGAAAGTGGATTCCCTAATAATCCAGTTGGACATTCCGATGTTAAATTGATGGGCCTATTTGCTTTTCATCTCCGCAAGATCTGTCAGAACTTTATTTGTTTATTTGTCTCGCAAGACTCTATATTTTTTTTTTCATGCTAATTTAGGTGTCTCTTATTTTACTGTGAATGCATGCTTTATGACGGGGAGTAGATTCATATCGCCAACAAAAAAATGCACTCGTCACCGTTGATATGCAGGTTGAGGTACCACGAGCTCGGAACACCGTGCGAGCACACATGATGCGAGTGGATTCGTGCCAATTGGCTGAATCCCCTTCCCCCTAGCCCAACTCTCACCCACCGCCATAGCTGCTCTCTCCCTGCTACCCCAACAATTCCATACTCGCTTCTTCGACTCACAAGATGGGTGGCGACGACGATGGTTCTGATGGGAGCGAGAATTGCGCAACCCGCTTCTTGGACGACATCTTCCTAGGCGGCCAGCTCGAAAGAGGAGATGCCGAAGATCGTTGTTGAGTACGTGTCGACGGGGTTTGAGGCTTGCGCCCCCAAGGCAGGCGATCCCCTTAACTCCATATAGGAGGATGATCTCTCCATCCCACTCGCTCACTTCGAGATGAGTCCCAATTTGGTGGAGGGGTCGGTCCTATGCAGTGTCGTTTGGCGATACGACCGGCGCTTGAGCCATACCCATTCCCCCACGACATAGGATACATCTTGGTGGCCCCGATTGTAAGCGGTCTCCATGTGGTGTTGAACTTGCATAAGGTGTTCGCAGGTGGTGGCGAGCATGCTATCCCGATCCCGCAACTGTTGATCCATAGGAGTCAAGGTGTCTAGGCCGGGTTCGTAGGCGACGAGCTTGGGCGGTTCCCGTCCGTAGATGAGCCAAAACGGTGTCGTTTGGAGCGTCGAGTGGTAGGAGGTGTTATAGCAATACTCGATCCATGGGAGCCAATTGACCCAGTTTTTGGGGTGTTCACCAGTTAGACTACAGAGGTACATTTCCACTGTCCGGTTGACCACTTCCGTTTGGTCGTTCGATTGCGGATGGTATGCGGACGAGAGTTGTAGTGTCGTTCCGCTGAGCGTAAAAGGTTCCTTCCAGAAGCGGCTTGTAAAGACCTTGTCGCTGTCGGACACAATACTTTCTGGCAACCCGTGCAAGCGGACGATGTCGTTGAAGAACAGTTGGGTGACCCGTTCCGCGATGAGCGGGAGGGCAAGAGGAAGGAAGTGTGCCCCTTGGAAAATCTGTCCACCACCACCATGATGATGGTTTTTTCCTTTGTTGCGGGGAAGGCCCTCCAGAAAGTCCATGGAAATATCGGCCCAGATTTGAGTTGGTATGGGTAACGGTTGGAGAAGGCCCGCCGGTAATAAGTTGACTGCTTTATGTTGTTGACATGCGACGTTGTGCAATAAAATGTTGGACGTGACGACAAAGTCCTTTCCAATAGAACTCAGCACGTATGCGGTGAAGGGTCTTGTGAATTCTCTCATGCGCCCGATCGTGCGCCTCCTTCACAATGATAGGAATGTGAGACGATGTGGGTGGCAAGTAAATCCGGTTTTTGTAGAGAATGAGGTTGTCGCGGCTCGTCCACACTGGTGGTAAAAGGCCCTCTTGCACTCGGCGGAGCAAATCGGAGAGGGGCGGTGATTTGGCGGTCTCGGTCCGGATGGTGTCCACGAGGGGGGGCGGTCGGCCGCGATAGGGCGCAGATTATGGCGGAGTCATCGGGGCCGTCGTCGTGGCGACGAGAGAGAGCATTCGCGGCCCTATTGAGAGCCCTCGCCTTGTATTCAACGGTGAAATCAAACCCCAATAGTTTGCTCACCCACCGCTGTTGCGGAACAGTGGACAATCGTTGCTCCAAAAGGTATTTTAAACTGAAGTGGTCTGTCCGAACAATGAAGGTGCGGCCCCAAAGGTAAGGTCGCCAATGTTGGACGGCTTTGGCTAATCCGATGAGTTCCAGTTCGTAGGCTGGCAGCTTGCGGTGATGTAGTGCAGTGCGACGACTAAAATATGCGATTGAGTGACCCTGTTGATAGAGGACTGCACCGCACCCGAGGGCGGAGGCGTCACATTCGATGTAGAAGGCTGTATTGAAGTCCGACAGGTGGAGTATTGGAGCTGAGGTGAGGGCGGCTGGGAGATCCGTAAAAGCGTGCGGCGCGGTGTCCTCCCATACAAACTCATTGCGACGTAAGAGTGCCAAGAGAGGTTCGGCAATGGTGCTGTAGTTGTGGATGAATCGCCTGTAGTAGCCGGTCAGCCCAAAAAAGGCTTGGATGTCGCACGGGGTGGGGGGGGGGGCGGCCATGCGGCAATCCCTTGAAGTTTCTCCGGGTCGGCTGACACGCCATGTGCGTGCACTACGTGACCAAGATAGGCGACTCTAGGTTGCCCGAACGAGCACTTGGACTCCTTCAGAACCAGTTGGTGGTGGCGGAGAAGGGCGAGAACTTCACGCACATGGAGGAGATGCTCGGCCCACGACTTGCTATAGATCAAGATATCGTCAAAAAACACGAGAACAAATTTTCCGAGGACGGATTGGAATACCTCTTTCATAAGCAATTGGATGTGGAGGGTGCATTGGTCAAGCCGAAAGGCATGACGAGGAACTCAAAATGTCCGTGGTGCGTCCGGAAGGCCGTCTTCTCCACGTCGTTGGTGGCCATGCGCACTTGGTGGTATCCGTATTATAAGTCGAGCTTGGAGAAGAAGTGTGTGTCATGCAACTCGTCGAGGAGCTCCTCAACCCACGGTATTGGAAATTTGTCCTTGACTGTCTTGGCATCGAGTTCCCGGTAATCGATGCAAAAACGCCATGTGTTGTCTTTCTTGTGTACCATAAGGGCCAGTGACGAAAATGGGGAGACGCTCCGTCGGATGAGGCCCCGTTGGAGCTGCGGCGCACTGCCGCTCGATTTTGTCTTTCTGGAGAAACGAGTAGCGGTATGGGCGTACTACGACCGACGCGGCCCGGGGTAATAAACAAATGTGGTGGTCCTGCAGTCGCTGGGGCGGGAGGTCTTCCAGAATTGTGAAGGTGTCCGCAAACTCTTGGAGCAGAAGTTGGATGTCCTGGGGTCGGTGCTCCCCCGCAGCGTCCGTGTCGTGCATGAGGAAAGCCCTCGGCTTGTCTGATGGGCTGAGGCATTGCCAGTCCACCCGTCGTGAGCCGTTGTACCCTGCATGGTGAGATTGTTAAAGTCCCACGTGATTGGTCCCAAGGTTCATGAAGGATGGTATGAAAGATACCACCCCTGGTTAGACTGGTTAACTCTAGAGGGGGGGGGGGTGAATAGAGTATTTTAAAATCTTTTTAGATTTTTATTGCATAAGTAAAATAGTGATACTTATAAATGTAATCAGAGAGTGCAGAAAAAAAACTAAGCTATTCAGCAATAAGCACACATAAAGAAATAAGATAGCATCACAGATGACACAAAAATTTTATAGTGGTTCCCCTAAAACTTGGGTACATCCACTCTTCTACCACCCTGGTAGGAATCCACTCAGGTTTTTGATCAAGTGCCCTGCCACCAATCAGGTTTTTGCTCCGGTGCCTGTCACCACAAGATCTGCTTCAGGTAGATCAGGAAACCCTTCAGGCTTTTGATCAGGTGCCTAAAAACTAAATCAAGTCTTTTGATCAGGAGACTTGCAACCAAGTGTTTAATTTTTGAAGGGAGCTAAAACCCTGTGTACAGTGGGGTAAAAACAAATAAAACTAGATGTTGTCTTCTCTTTTCTCAAAGCAACAGAGAAGACTTGTGGATCCTTGATGGTGTCAAAGCTCCCCCTGAGATGAAGTTGTGTTCATGAAGAATGAGACCTTTGCAGGGTGAGTAGGTCTTCTTGAAAAGTTCTCCAAAAAACTGTAGACAGATAGAAATTGATTATTTCTTGAAAGCTTGCTGGAGGAAGATCACTTGATGAAGACAGAGTAGAATTCCTTTTCTTGAATGATTTTTTGTGTTCTGTCTCTCTACTAGTTATCATTGGTCGACTGAAAAGAAAATCTCTTTTATATTTCTCTGTCTAATTCTCCTTTGGATTTTGAAATCCTTTTACATTAAATATTGACTGTCTGGAGAATGTAATGCAGCTGGAGAGAATATCTGTATTAATGAATTTCCCCAACTGTCCTATTAAAAACGCCAAGTAATATTCCTGATGAAGACCATAATCAATGCTGCCACTAACGGCTATATTCAAAGAATATAAACATTAATTATTCAGGAATTACTACAAGAGAATAAGGGCAAAATGATGAAAAATTCCAAGTCTGGAACAACACAACAATCGTCGACCAGAGAACAGAGTTCGTCGACCTAAGATCAAAGATCGTCGACCAGAGAAATCGTGTTCGTCGACCTGGTAATTCTTGTTCGTCGACTTGAGAACCAAGTTTGTCGACCTGAGATCAGCTAACTGCTTGCTGTGAAAAACTTCCCAATTATGTGCTCCAAGATTGTCGAGCTGATAACATAACTTCGTCGACTTGGGTTCAGAGAAAGTATTCTGGACTAAATGAGTTGAAGCTGAACTTCCAGAATTCGTCGACTTGAGCTCGAATATTGTCGAGCTGAACTCAGAGAATTTACTCTGAGTTCGTCGAGCGGAGCACGACTTTTGACGAACGTCAAACTCACTTTCTGAACTGATTTTCTTCTAAGTCTTTGAGTCTTCTGCTATCTTCTGTTGGCTGGTCCATGTGAGGTTGATTTTAAGGACTTAGCCTAAACTCTAGGACACAGAAATGACCCTAGCTATACATGGTGAGTCAATTATCCTAGTTAGTGAACCTAGCCCAAATCAAACTAGGGATCCAACAATCTCCCCCTATTTGGATGAGGTCACTAATACAAACAAAATGAAAACAATCACAAAGCAGGAAGGAATATAACTGGCAGAAAAATGAAAAAATGCACCAGATATTTACAAAGTAGTTTTGTGACAGTACATAAATAAAGAGTTTTAGACAAATAGAGACAAAATAAAATACTCTCATTTCTTCTTTTTCAGCTTCTCATTTAGCTTGTCATCTTTCTCCTTGTCAGCAGGCTGTGTAAACTTGATTTCCCTATTTGGATCTGCTACTTGCTTCTTGGACATTGTCATATCAGCAGCTCCAATAATATTCAGAGATGTAGCTCTAGGCACAACAGCCTCTGGATGTAGGTTCATATAAGCATCAACATTAAAGAATTTGTTAGCTTTGTCATACCTTTTTAATTCTTTTTTCTGTATTTGGACATTGTTGAATATTGAGAAGGGTCTTTTCCTTCAACTTTAGCTTTGTTTATCATTGAAAGTCCAACCAGTTCCTGGAACCTGACCATTCTAGCAGTTGTCTCTGTCTCTGGATCCACAAAGGAAATGGGAGGAGACTCTGGCCTTTTTGGACTATCAGCTTTTTGTGGTTCAGGAGCTTGTTGTTGCTGTTGTTGATGATATTGCTATTGTTGCTGTTGCTGAGGATGTTGATGTCTGCTTAAAGAGTACCTCTGCTGGCTGCTTCCTTGATGTGATGAGGATCTACCTTGATATCTTTGGTAGATTTGAGCATATGAGGTAGACCTCTGAGAAGTGCTACCTGAAGCACCGACTGCAGGTGGAGGAGGAGGAGCATGTCCTTTCCTGTGTCTCTGAGGAGGAGGAGAATATCTACTGCTTTTCTTTCTTGCTTTCTGCTCATTCTTAGACAGCCACATCCAGGCTGGCATTCCAGGGTAAGGAGTGATTTTCTGCAAAACATAATAAGAAGAATCATGAGTTGGATTTGGCTTGGGAGCAACAACTGGAGGAGCCTTTCTTTTATTTAAAACTTTCTTCTTGGCAGAGGGACTATCATCAGAATCATCATTATCATCTTTATCAGAGGAGGATCCCTGAGTATTATCATATAAATCATCCAGAGCTTTCAGAAGATCTTTGTCAATTTGCTTTTCAGCCTGAGGTTGTACTGGAGGTTCTGGAGCTGGAGCAACCGTTTCAGGGATAGGTTCAACAACTGATAACTTTTCTGCTTCAATATCTGCCATGATTATTTCATCCAAATCTGGAAGAGGACTGTCATCCATCTTATAAGTAGGAGCTGAGACAGCCTTTGGAGAAGAGATATCTTTGGGAGCTGAAATTGTATGAATCTCTAAAACTGTAAAATTGTCCTTAAGTTGCTTGGCAACTGTGGGACTAATAAGTGTTGTATAAGGTACAATAGCCAAGGTGGCTTTAGGCAGACAAATGAAAGAGAACTTAAATAAATAGAATCAAAAGAATTCAACAAACTGAACAAATCAACTATGGGATGGACAAAACAATCACCAACAGTTATTCTTTCTGTATCCTCTATAGCTGTATATGTATCTAGAATCATATAAATATCTGTATCTGAAACTTTTGCTGTTGCTGCTGAAACTGGAGAAACTTCTTCATTGAGCATCTCCCCATGCCTGATTTCAGTGGTAGCTGGAATCAGGCCCCTAGTGGAAGAAGGAGGGACAGAGGAGGCAGCAAAGAGAGCAGCAAGAGAAGAAATAGAATTGGCAAGAGGTGTAATGACCTCTGTTATAAGAGTCTTAATCACTGGAGTGATGTGCTCCAGGATGGTGGACAAGGAAGGAGAAGCTGTATCCATAAACTCAGGTGGAGTTTGGGTGGATACAGAGGGATTAACAGAAGGAGTGACAGGGAGAATGTCATCCTGAGTAGAGGATGGTGCAGGGGATGGTGTGTGACTGGGAATGTCATGGACAGGAGAAGTAGGTGTAGATGGTAATGAGGTGAGCAGATTGAATGTGGAGGATGACAAGAAAGTGTCAGTGTTAATGTCTTGTAGATGGGAAGGAAGAGGAGATTGAGGAGGTGTGAGATGTTGTGGAGATTGAGGAGGAGTTGGCAGCTGTGTTGATGAAGGAATTGAAATGGTTGGTGGTTGCAGAGGAGGAAGTGAAGATGGCCGGGGAGATGGAGGAGGTATTGTTGGAATGGATATGATTGAAGAAGGAGGTGGAAGAGGAGCTTCTTTAGAATTAGGGTGGGGAGTGGCTGTATCAGCCCTGGTGCCCTCAAAAGGCCTGGAGGAGGAGGAAGCCTTGGTTGGCTTTATGATCCTCCTCTCCCATCTGCCAAACAGGGCAGAGGTTAGCCTCTTGGAGGCATTTATGAACACTGGTGTGGAAACCAGATGTTCAGATGCTTTCTCCTGCAGAAAAATCCCCAAGACCCGTCCAAAACAGACTTCTTTCTTGTTGTTCTTCTTCTTAATCAGATCAAATAATAACTTACCCCAGTTAATTCCTTTCTTATCAACCAAGGCAGCCATCACCAAGAACTGGTGCCTGGTGATGTAGTCATGTGTTGTATGCTTGCCTAACAGCATCTTCCCGACTACATCTGCTAAGAACTTGTATTCAGCAGACAAGTTCTTTTTCAGTAACTTATTAGGGTTATCTCCAGAATGACCTATTTTGATTAACATATTGTTATATTCCTCGGAGTCCATTTCTATCTCATCAGCATCATTTAATAGACCGAAGATTTCAGTTAGTATATTCAGAGAGAGGGAAACCTGATTACCAGAAATAGTTCTCGTCATGTTATCTTCAGAGGTTGATGAAGTAAAGACCCATTCTTTGATTTCTGTCATTGCAATCTTGATTCTGAGTGTCATGAACTGCTTCAAATGTTGATCTTCAAACAACTTCAGGATTTCCACAAAGATTGTGTCAGAAAACTGGGAAGAGTCGAAATCTATATCAAAACCCATATCGAATTTCATGGTGGAGAGAGCGCTTGCTAGAATCGTCATGAATGCACCTGCAAGAGAGAAACAAAGATCAAGTGCAAAGGAACTGAAAGCGCAGGACGGAGGTCGAAGAAAACCTAGATATAAGGTTTTCAGAATATGAACCGTCAGACTCCGTTCGACGAAAAACAAAAAGATCTTCGATCTGAGTTCGACGAAGTATTTTAATAGAAAATGAGTTCGTCGATCTCAGTCTGAAGAAGACAAATAAATCATCGATCTCAATTCGACGATAAATTCACTAAAGCAGGGATCGTCGATCTCCGTTAGACGAAAACTGTTTCACTAAGAAGTGATCGTCGAGCTCCGTTCGACGAAATCTTCACGAGGAGTTCACAGATCGTCGATCTCCGTTCGACGAACTGTCAACAAATCGTCGACCACAGACACAATTTAAATTAATTCATCTCCATTGATCATTCCTAACTGATTTAAGAAAAACATATGTTTCTTCTCATCCAATGGCTTGGTGAAGATGTCTGCCCTTTGTAAATCAGTGGAAATAAAGACAAGATTAATTTTTTTTCGCCTGCACTGTCTCTAATGAAATTATGTCGTCGTTCCTCGCCAGTAGTGCGTTGGTTAGAGAAGAATAACTCGCACTTAGCAAGCCATGCTAGAGCGTCCTCGCGGCCGTCGAATACCGAAATTCCAATTTGACGTAGCGCGGAAACACACCTCCCCCGGGGCGGTGGTCGGTGTACGTCACTGATCGTGTGCTCGGGTGCCGACTGCGGGCTGTGCGGCCGGTCAGCGGGGGGCAACCCGGTGGCTAAGTGCACCGTGCGGATATCGACCTCGCCAAGGCGAGAGTCCATCTTGTCTAAACGGTCCAGAATTTGTTGGAGGAGATCCCGCTCGGCCATCGGCGACGGTTCCGGTAGTGGAAGGAGCGGAACACTGTTCGGCACAGCGAGGCGAGGGACAACCCCAGGCGGATCGGTTCCGGCGGCGGACTGGGCTGACGGCGTGGGTGGATCTGATACCAGTTTGTTATGTGCCGAGGTCTGGGCTCGTGTTCGCTGGCGACTGGGGTGGAGATCCTCCAGGTTGGAGGATGGCCGCGGCGGTTAGGGGAGGGAGCGGAATTCGTGAGAGCAGGAGATGAGGAAGAGAGGACTTTGGTGAGAGAAAGAGATTGATAATTCTTATTGCATGCCAAAACCGGTCCATCCCCATGATGTTATATAGTGTATAAGAAGGAAATTGCGTGCCCCGGTTTGGGCTTAACAACGGGAACAAAAATTAGAAACCTGAACATACTAAAAATAAGAGTGTGGGCCTCCCGCTTGGGCTTAGGCAACCGGAACACAAATAGAAATAAAATTATTCTAAAATATGATGCGCCGTTTATGCGGCCGAATCTCCAGCGGTGTTGCGGCGATGGTAGACCTTCCCCCCAACGCGATTTGTCTGCGGTTGGCGTCATAACAGAGCGCTCATCATAGGATCCTCCCGCATGTTGGGAGTTCCGAGTCACTTTTCTTTTTGATTTTATTACATGTATTTTTGTGATGTAATGACGAACGCGCCTGTGACATTTTTGTGGTAAACAAAGGTTTATATTTTCTTTCCTGTGTTGTTTATCTTATTTGCATTTCACATAATCTTCCCTGATTTTTTCTCCTTAATTAATAGCCAAGATCTCACCCTTTAAGTTTAGCTGATTCACCGAGACGACCGTTTCTCTGTTCCCTGACTCAAGAGAACCAGACTCTTCGGTCGTCTCGCGAGTGTGCGAGTGTGCGACCGAGCACCCGCACGGTCCTGGGGGCCTGGCGCGTTCGCTTGGTCTTCCCGGGTGCTTATGATTATCTGCGTTCCGCCGGGCCGGTTGGGCTCACTTTTACTTGAATCGTCTCGACTTGAAAATTTTATGAGGACCCTACCAGTTGTGTTCACACAACGATATAACAGAAAAAACAGAGACTGTAATTTAGCATGCTGAACAAGAACAACTCAAGTTTTAAATTCTTGAATACTATTTTCTTTCATAATGTTTTTTTTTGAAATTGATTGAAAAAGGTATTTTAATAATTTACTAATAAAATATTTTAATGTAGAATTATTTATACTCAATTACCTTTTTTTATTAAGTTATACGAGTGTGCGATTGTGCGCGTGCGGGGATTGCATAACAAACTCTCATTTGAAATTAAATTTGTATTTTTTAAAAAATTTATTTAATGTTTTATTTATTTTAATTTAGTTTAAAAATATATATATATACATATACATTATACTTATATATAGAAAGATATTCTGATTTCTACGGTAGCAATGTCCGTCGCAGCGTGATATTGCCACTGTAGCAAGGTGGAATTTCTTTGATGGTGAGCTCCTCCAGCATCATCTCCAACGCCGGAGGAAGAAGAGGAAGGAGAGGAAGAAGAGCGGCAGCAGCCTCACAGGACCCCACCGCCGGCGAATCGGCAGGGCCATCGCCGGCGGTTGGTTTGCCCCCTCCTCCTCTCCCTCCTCTTCTCGTGCTACAGTTGCAATGTCCGTCACAGCGTGATATAACACATGTAGAAGGCGGAATATCTTCGATAGCGAGCTCCTCCAACATCATCTCCTGCGCCGGAGGAAGAAGAGGAAGAAGAGCGGCAACCGTCTCGCCGGACCCCACCGCCGACGAATCGGCAGGGCCACCGCCGACGATTCGCCTGCCCCCCTCCTCTTCCCGTGCTACAGTAGCAATGTCTGTCACAACGTGATATTGCTATTGTAGCAAGGCGGAATATCTTCGAGAGCGAGCTCCTTCAAATCATCTTCGGTGTCGGAGAGTAGCTGTCGAGTTCCAGCGAGAAGAGTCGAAGGTCGTCTTCATTGGGAGTTAAGCTCGAACTAGAAGATGGTCGTAGAAAGGAAGGCGGTATCAGGCCGACCGTGGCCATTAATGGAGAGCACTCGACGCCTCCTCCTCCTTTTCTTCCTCCTCCTCCCCGCTTTAATGAACCTAAGTCCTAAGTTTTATTTCTATTATTTCTATTATATTTATTTATATTTATATTTATTTATTTATATTATATGATTTATATTATATATTATTTATATTTATATTATTATATAAATACGTGCTTCTTCGCACGGACTACGCTCGTGCTCGAAGCTCTTGGGTGGCCTTCGGCCGCATCGGGTGGGTTTCGCTCGTGCTTGATGCTTCGGGCGGCCTTCGGCCGCATCTAGACGGGCGACGGGCTATGCCAAGATCACTCGACGCAAAACAGATCTTGGCGTTGAGAGCACTCGACGCCATGTATCCTTGCTTGACGTCGAGTGCTCTCGACGCCAACATCTGTTTGAGTCGAGTGATCTTGGTGTTGAGAGCACTCGACGCCAAGACTTTGAAGTGTTGTTGGCTGTCTGGCGTCATGTATCCTTGTTTGGCGTCGAGTGCTCTCGATGCCAACATCTGTTTGAGTCTAGTGATCTTGGCAAGGATACATGACATCGAGTGCTATCAACGCCAAGATCTGTTTTGTGTCGAGTGATCTTGGCATAGCCTGTCGCCCGCTTGGTTCGGCCCCCCGAAGCATCAAGCACGACTGAAACCCGTGCGCAAGCGAACGAAGCCCGGCTGATGCGGCCGAAGGTCGCCCGAGAGTTTCGAGCACGGACATAGACCGTGCGAAGAAGCTCGTAAAAGAAGCTCGTAATAATAATAAGAGCAATTGAACAATAGTAATGAGTAATGACGACTCATTAGTTAGACCGAGCCGCACGGTCTCCATCAAAAGCTGGCCGGTCCAACATCTATGGACATGGCCGCATAATAAAACATGTCGCATAGGCTACTCATTTTGACTAAATCAAGTTAGTGTTGATGCCTTCTAATTCTTCCTGGTTTTTATTTATTTATTTTATAAAAAACTTGTTCATTCTTGATAATTCCGCAAAAAAATTTGATGATTGTTATGGACGAATCTTTTTTGAATAGGAACAAATCAATTATGCGTGCAGATAAACAAAATCAGTAGAGGCGTGCAGTATTTGAGAGATTGACAGAGAGAATCTGAAAGATGCTTGCATAAAACTACTTGACAAGCCCTAAATAATTCAAAAATATTCATATTTAACTCGAATTTTAACACCTCGTTCTCATTGGTGACAGTAGTGTATAAATATGATTATTTATATATGTGAGGATTTTCATTGATAGATAACTCTAATCAGCAACATCAACAGTATATATGAACTCAATGGACTGCAAAATATATCAAGGAACAAACTATAACACATACATCAACGCAGAACAACCTTGCGAGGTATTGGACATTAAGAGAAAAAACAACAAGGTAGTTTAATCAAGACAATAAAACTAAGAGACAACAGCGGACAGAATTAGACCGGCAGGGACCTCTACAGCACCTAGATTGTAGCAGAAAGGGCAGGTCGGCAGCGACCTCCCGGAGTAACAGCTACCTGTTCAACTCGTCAGCGACTACAGAACAAGCTCGCCAACGACAACATCAGTTCGTCGACAACTGACTTCAACTCGCCAGCGATCAACCACACTAGCCCGCCAGCGGCAGCTCCAACACACCAGCTCGCCAGTAGAGAACTTCAGCCCGCCAGAGACAAGTTCAACAACCCGCCAGCGACTAAACCCGCAGCTCTCCAACAACTAACCAAGTCCGCTCACACAACAGCACACTGCAGCAGCTCGCCTGCGATTAGCCTCCATCGGCCCGTCTGCGATTAACTTCAATCCGCCCAAACTCCCTTGCAATTCGCAACACCTGACGAGTATAGACAGTCCGCACGAAGCACACAAACCACCTTGCCCCCTTTTTCACTAGATATAGAGAAGAGGGGAAACACTCTATTTATATGGAAGAAAACCAGAACACCAAACGCCAGAAAGAGCACCAGCCTCGCAGCGGATCTGCCTAGAACACACACCAACAACACAGGACCACGAACAGGTCGCCCGACTTGCATAACAAATCGCTGGTCTCACTTCAAAAACTCAACACTCCCCCTTGAAGTGAGCCCCGGGGGAGGCAACACCAAGAAGAGATCGAAGTCGCTCAAATGGTCCTTTGTACAGAGCCTTTGTAAGGATATCTGCAATATTGTCTTGACTGCGTACATGCTCCACAACAAGAGATCCACCCAACACCTTCTCTCGAATAAAGTGGTGCTCAATCTCAATATGTTTTGTTTGCGCATGACAAACAGGGTTGGTGATAAGTTTCAGCACACTCTCGTTATCGTCGCAAATCAAGGTTGGTCCCTTCACCTTTTCATCAACATCCTCCACCAACCTCCATAGCCAGATGCACTCATGTGCGGCAAGAGCTGACGCCTTGTACTCTACCTCAATGGTAAATAGAGAGATTGAGTCTTGTTTCTTGCTACACCAGAAGATGACGGTACCTTCGCACATAAACACATACCCGGATGTCGACTTCCGGTCATCAGTATCTCCAGCATAGTCAGCATTCGTGTACCCATGCAGAGTGAAGCTCGACTTCCTCCCGTACAGTAATCCCATGCCCAAAGTAGTCTTCACATACTTCAGAATTCATTTGGCCGCCTCGAGATGAGGAATTCATGGCTTTTGCATATATCGACTAACTCGACCAACAACAAAAGCAATGTCAGGTCGACTGGTAGTCAAGTAAATCAGGCTTCCCATCAAAGCTCGAAAAATCTTCGGGCCAAGAAGAGTCGTCTCCTCATCCTTCCGAAGTTTAAGCCCAACCTCAAGCAGAACAAAGATATTCTTTCCTTCCTTCATGCCGAAGCGCTCTACAATTCTTTCAGCATAAGCCCTCTGGGATACAAGTATACCTCTCTCCCTCTTCTCAACCTCCAATCCAAGGAAATGATGTAGCTCGCCTAAATCTTTCATCTCGAAGCGGATTGATAGCTCAGCTTTAAGCATTTCCACCTCCCCGTCATCGTTCCTGGTTATGATCATGTCATCGACATATAAGAGAACTAGAACATGTAGATCATCTTCCTTCTTAATGAACATGCTGGAGTCAGAGTCAGATGAGTTATACCAACAAAACTGAAGGTACTCAACAATCTTCCCATACCAGGCTCTCGGTGCCTGTTTTAGTCCGCACAGAGCCTTCCTTAGTTTGCACACATGATGTGGTAGGGACTTGGACACACATCCTGGTGGCTGCTCCATGAAAATATCTTTGTCGATCTCTCCATACAGAAAGACATTCTTCACATCAAGCTGTCACAGGTTCCACTTCCGACATGCTGCTAAGGCAATGACCATCCTAACAGATGTCATTTTTGCCACAGGACTGAAGGTCTCTTCATAGTCTTCGCCATACTTCTGTGAGAAACCTCGAGCAACCAGGCTTGCCTTGTATCGCTCCACTTCTTCATCAGCCTTCCTCTTGACCTTGTACACGCATTTGCAGGTGGCAAGCCTCATTCCTTCAACCAAGGGAACCAGGTCCCACATCCCATTCTTCTCTAAAGATGTCATCTCTTCTCTCATAGCTTCATCCCACTCTTTTATGCCTACTGCATCCTCAAAACAAGTAGGTTCCTTTTCGTCAAGAGGACCTGCAAAGAAACAAGAGACAAGGCTTACAAAATTTCCTTCCTTGTATCGAGCGGGTGGGGTAATGGTTCGATTTGATCTTCTTAACCTCTGTCTACTTTTGGTCGTGTCTCCAGGCTCCTCAACTCCAGTCCCTTGCTCATCACATCTTGAGGTAATATTCCCCCTGCTCCTGGAGGCCGAAGCTCTATCCGAGTCAGACGAAGAACACGATGGAGCACTTGAAGACATCACGAGTTCCACCTCAGGATCCTCAACGACTCTTTCTTCGTTACTTCTTTCTTCATCTGGTAAACTCGCAGAAGAGACTCCCTGATAGGAAATTAGTTCGTGAAACACCCATCACAAGAGACAATAGTCTTGTGGGTGTGCACGTCCATGCACTTCTACCCCTTCTTCCGTTCGTCATAACCCACAAACACGCACTTGCGTGCTTTGAGTTCTAGCTTGGTTCGCAGCTGATCCGGAATGTGAACAAAGCAAATCGCACCAAACACTTTGAAGTGAGCCACACTTGGTTTTCTCTGAACATCAACTCATTTGGGGACACCATTCGATTTGGGCTTAGAGGAAGTCTGTTGATCACATATGCAACACATGCCATTTCTTCTGCCCATAAGGCCTTAGAAATTCCTTTCACGCACATCCAGCTATTGCAAGTCTCTGACATATGAAGAATTTTCCTCTCGGCAACACCATTCTGCTGAGGAGTATAGACACAAGTAAGCTCCTTCCAGACGCCAAATCTCCTGCAAAACGACACAAAGACGTCAGAGGTAAACTCCCCGCCATTGTCAGTCCTTAGCTTCTTCACTTGCAGCCCAAGCTTTCCTTCCACGAGTTCCTTCCATTCTTGAAATTTCACAAAGGCTTCTGACTTCTCTTTCATGAAGTATACCCGGGTGTATCTGGTGTAGTCATCTACTATCACCAACATGTATTTATTTCCTCCGTAGGAAGAAGTGTTGCCCGGCCCCATAGCATCAGCATGAAAGCACTCCAACGGAGCTCTGCACATTCTAGACTGTCAAATGGAAGTCGATGCGACTTTCCAAATTGACACCCGTCACACACATGTCCGTTTCCACAAGAAGAAAGACTTGACAGACCATTTATTAACTTCTTGGTTGCCATGATCTTCAACCTGTCCATCCCCACATGGCCTAGCCTCTCATGTCAGATAACCGCGCCATCATTCCCCTTTAGCTTATCTACATAAGCATTAACAGATAGAACAAACAGGTCCTTCACTCGCCTACCTATGTAAGTGACATCTCCATCAATTCCGGACAAGTTTTTCACAAACTTCACCTCCTTCGGTCCAAACACGACATGATACCCGCCATCTACCGCATTTGTCATAGAAAACAAATTCTTCCTCATTCCCGGAACATGATATACACTCTTCAAGGTGAGAGGTCTCTCATCGCTACCTAACGATACTACCCCTTCTTTTTCCACGGGATGAACAGTATCATCAGTCGTGATGATAACATCGTTTCCTTCATACACTTTGAGGGCTATGAACTTAGTCACATCGCTAGTGAGATGATGACCACAACCAGATTCGACAATCCAATCATCTTGGAAGTTGATCGAGGCAAGAGCATCAACAGACGTTGTCGTCATCTCTGCAAGCAAGCAATTCCCCCGTTGTTGTCCTCCTTCCAATCCTCCGTCTCCATGTCCTTCACGCCTTGGATGTTCCTCCTTCTCAGCGACATGTCCGGCTTTAAAGTTTGATCGACAGAATTTTGCAATGTGTCCGTACTTGCGACAGACAAAGCACAACGACCGGTTTTGTTCATCAACCTGAGGAAGAAAGTTTCTCTTGACTCTTTGGGATGATGACGACGGTCCATCTCCAACATTTTTCTTCTGCTTCTCCCAGGACTTCTTCTTCCCAGAGAACAACACTTCACCTTCTCCTTCCATGATGGTAACTCCTGTCATCTGCTTTGCCAGGCTTTCTTGGGACGAGAGAAGATTCTCCAGCTCCAGCAGAGATGGTTGAATAGCTCACACCTGAACAGATGTGATGAAGGTCACGTATTCTTTTCCAAGTCCTCGAATAATGTGCCTTTTTAGCTTGCACGCAGAGATCGGCTCATCAGGATCGAGGGCAGAGATCTTAGCGCAAAAATTCTTTATCTTCAGAAAGAATGTAGAAATAGACAGCTCTGCTTGAGTGGCCCTTGTCAGCTCATTCTCCGGGAACTGCAGCCGCGTCACATTCTTCTTATTAAACAGTCCATCAAGATCTTTCCAGATCTCTGATGCAGATTTACATCCAATAATATGATCAAACAATTCTGGAGAGATGACCCGCTTAAGCGTGAATTATGCTTTGGCATTGGTTTTTCTCCAAGTTCTAACAAGCTGAGCGTTGTCTCCTGCTGCGACAACCTGCTCCTGCTCATCACCTCCAACAACCTCCCACAAGTCTTCCCCCAACAGGTAGCTCTCCATGCACGATCTCCATTTCTTGTAGTTTATCTGGGTGAGCAGCTCCATTCCAAGGCCTTTGTCCATCACAGGAAGAAAGAGAGATCAATCATTACTAAAAAACAGACTTTTAGCCACGACAGATTACCGTGGCTAAAAGTCCAAATCGTGGCTAAAGCCTTTTAGCCACGACCTACCCACGACAAATGGGCGTGGGCAAAGCGAGCGTGGCTAATAGTATTAGCCACGCTGAATACGTGACAAATAAGTTTTAGCCATGAATTAAAATCGTGGCTAAAGGGTCTGTTTTCAGCAATTATTAGCCACGATTCAATTGTCGTGGCTAAAAGCTTCGTTTTTGCCACGGTTCAATTGCCGTGGCTAAAAGTTCCTTCTTTCCTCACATAAAAAAGATTCCACCGGCGATGTCCGCCGCCGCCGCCCGCCCGACGCCGCAGCCGCCGCCCGCCCGCCGCCGCCGCCGCCGCCGCCGCCGCTGCCGGCCGCCCAACGCCGCCGCCCGCGACTGCCGCCCGCCGCCAACCGCCGCCCGCCCGCGTCCCACGGGCCGCCCGCCTGCGAGCCCGCCCGCGAGCACAGCTTAATTCAAACATTCATTGCGGAATGAGCAATATAAACTCAAAATAAAAGTTTTAACTGGCGGTGTGGGACTAAAAAATACCATTTTTTACCACGGATTAGGCTTCTGTGGCTAATACTAATAGTATTAGCCACGAAATAGGCAAACCGTGGCAAAAACTTTTTAATTTGACACGAATTAGTCATCTGTGGCTAATAGTAACTTATTAGCCACAGAATAGGTACAGTGGTTAATACTTCATTATTAGCCACGGTTTTCCCCCGTGGCAAAAAAAGTCGTGGCAGAAGGTCTGTTTTCTATTAGTGAATCAACGAAAAAAGGGACCACCGAGCGCAGCTAGCTTGAACCTCCCTCTGATATCATGTGAGAATTTTTATTCAGAGATAACTCTAATCAGCAACAATATATATGAACTCAATGGACTGCAAAATATATCAAGGAACAAGCTACAACATATACACCAACGCAGAATAACCTTGCGAGGTATTGGACATTAACAGAAAAACAACAACAAGGTAGTTTAACCAAGACAATAAAACGGATAGACAACAGCGGACAGAATCAGACCGGCAGCGACCTCTACAACACCCAGATCACAGCAGTAAGGGCAGGTCGGCAGCGACCTCCAGGAGTAGCAGCTACTTGTTCAACTCGCCAGCGACTACAGAACAAGCTCGCCAGCGACAACTCCACCAATTCGTCGGCAACCGACTTTAACTCGCTAGCGATCAACCACACTAGCCCGCCAGCGACAGCTCCAACACACCAGCTCGCCAGTAGAGAACTTCAGCCCGCCAGAGACAAGTTCAACAACCCGCAGACGACTAAACCCGTAGCTCTCCAACAACTAACCCAGTCCGCTCACACAACAACACACTGCAGCTGCTCTCCTGCGACTAGCCTCCACCAGCCCGCCTGCGATTAACTTCAGTCCGCCCAAACTCCCTTGCAATCCGCAATACCTGACGATTACAGACAGTCCGCACGAAGCACACAAACCACCTTGCCCCCTTTTTCACTAGATATAGAGAAGAAGGGAAACACTCTATTTATATGGAAGAAAACCAAAACACCAAACGCCCGAAAGAGCACCAGCCTCGCAGCGGATCTGCCTAGAACACACACCAACAACATAGGACCAGGAACAAGCCGCTCGACTTGCACAACAGACCGCCCGGTCTCACTTCAAAAACTCAACAATATATATTTATATTATATACAAAGAAATACTAATAGTCATACTGTCATGCCATATAATGCTGCGTCTCACAAAAATAATCTTTGACGTTTGAATTTTTGTCATCTGGCTGATCCCGCATACTGATGTTGTTGCAGAAAAAAAATAAACCCGCCAGTGTTGCAAAAATAATCTCCGCCTGATCGGGCCCCGTCGCCGGAGGATGTCCGACGGCTAGTGGGCAGTGCCACCGTTGGCGGTGGCCCTGCCCGTGAGACCTCGACGAACCCGCCGATGGGTCTCACAGGCAGGGCCTGCCGATAATGGTCATGTCTATTCGATGTCAGACAACCCCCGACGGGTTTGCCAGGGTCCAGCAAACCCGCCAGTGGGGCTCGGTTAGGCCGGCGGCGGCGGAGTCCTCAACCGTGAAGGGTTTGCCGCCGCCGATGAAGTTGTCGACGACCTGCCCGGTGCCCACCGACGGGTTCGCCGGACCCCGACAAATCCGTCGGGAGTTGTCTGGCGTTGAGTGGGAAGGACCATCGCCGACGGCAGAGGACAGGCTGCTGGTGACTTCGTTGACGACGAAGGCCTCAATCTGGAGTCATTCGTTGGCTGTGATAGGCGGACATGAAGAGGCGAGAGAGGGTGGCATGGATGCAGGAGGAGCAGACGGAGGTTAATTAAAAGAAAATGAAAACTTAAGATCATAGGAAAATTTCATATAAATTTAAAATATATTACAATAAATTTAAATAATTTTAAAACAATATACATAAATATAATTAATAAAATTAATAAAAAATATAATAAAAAGTTGAATAATTTTAACATAATATATAATAATTTTAAATAATATATAAAATAATTTATATAATTGAAAAGCAAAATTTAAAATATTTAAAAATAACGGGGGTGGGCGAAGTCTGGCCCAAGTGAGTTACTATCGTGTAGGGCACGAGGCCCGTGCACTGTCACTTGCAATATATATATATATATATGAATTTTGTAAAAACTTATTTTAATTTTTTTTTTTACAAAAAGCAAATGTGGAGTTTTTTTCCTCCACTAGCGGTTGGGACACAGTGCCTTAATGCCCACCAAATTCTATATTTCTCAACCCTCTTGTCAAACATTACTTTCGTTTGGTGCTTTGTTTTTGCTCTGGTGAGTTTAGATAAAAATATCATCACCACAGAATGTTTGTTTGGCATGAGGATAGTTGTGACTTGTGACCGCTAGGAAGAAAAGAAAACTAGTTTTGAGCATACAAGTGAATTAAGTTCCTTAAGTGAGGTCGTGCGTTCACGAACAACGGTCATAATCACTATGCTCACGACCGCCACCGCTACACCAAATAAAGCCTAAACGACGTTGGTGCCGCCAGTTCCCAGTGCCAATCTCCCCTACCCCACCGCCAACTATTAGTGCGCTCGAAACAAAAGCAAAGGTGTACTAGACCTCTATTAGTGCGCTCGAAACAAAAGCAAAGGTCTACTAGACCTCTATTAGTGCACTCGAAACAAAAGCAAAGCTCTACTAGACCTCTATTAGTGCCCCGAAGAGAAAGTAAGATCCACTACTGCCCTTCATACAAAAGCAAAGGTCTACTAGACCTTTATTAGTGCGCTCGAAACAACTCGTGCGACTGTCTAGTTTGGAACGACCTCCACGTTGCCCCCAGCAGATGTATTAATAGGCGTAACCCTAAATCCTCGACGATGGGTTATTGGATGCTTAACAGATCCAATCGAAACTCAATAAGAACTCGTTACTAATATGAAATATACCTCAACAAACTTCTCTTATATTGTATATATTGATACCACATAACATGTTAAAGTAAATGTTAATAACAACTAAAAATGAGTTTTCCCCAAAAAACATAAACATGAGTTTTAGATAACTGATAAACTAAACCCAAACCAAAGTTCCAAACATGAAAAAGAACGCATAACTGGAAAATTCAAACTGATAATTGATTTATGCAAACAATAGTTCATCTTCATCTAGGTCGAAATTAACTTTTTCTCCTCCAATCTACATTTGATCCGCAAATATTTACAACAAGAATGTTATGAGACAAATCTCTATGAATTCAGACATTTGCTATCAAAATTAAAGTGATTAGTTTTAGCAGTAAAAGAACGTAATACTCTAAGCAGGAAGAAAAAAAATCACAAATCAGCATCTCTATTTAATTTTAAAAAAAAATAGAAAATTGATTTCAAAGAATCAAAGATTGTTCTTTCGGTTATTTAGATTATTATTAATTGTTTCACAATTGTGTTATATCATCAAGTTTGGAATGATACAATAAGTTGTGGCTATTATAACATCAAGTTTAAAATGATATAACTAATAATCATAATATCATGTGACATATCAGTAACTTCAGTATTCCTTTTTGAATGATACACAAATCAGCTTTTGAATAAAATAATTGTGTAAGTCATCAAGTTTTGAATGACTGACAATTATTCATCTCTAGCTTTCATCAGATAGCATCTGAAATACTTCAGTGTACTTAACTCTAGATGCTTGAATGTAAGCAGATTGCGATTTTAAAATTTAAAACATAAGCAAGGTATTAGGTCCTATTGAATGGACTTTTAATCTCATCTCCCCCAATGTTTTAGTTGTTAGAACCTTACATAAGCACTTGGTAAGAACATCTGCTATATTATTTTTTGATCTTACGTTCAAATGAGAGATTATTTCCTGACTGCTGAGATAAGTCAACCAAGTCTATTTCATCCTAAGTTGCCTTCACTTTTCATTGAACAATGTAGTTGCAACAATGGTTTTTGTGGCTTGATTGTCACAATATAACGAAATAGAGTGCATTTTCAGACTCGTCATTGGAATGTCTATTGTCAGATCTCTTATCCACTTTGTTTCTTCTCCAGCTGAAGCGAGAACATAAAGTTTTGATTTCATAGAGGATAATGCAATGTACGTCTGCCTCTTTGACTTCCAAGTTGTTGATGCTTCTCCTAGTGTAAAGACAAAACCACTAATGAATCTAATATCAGCAATTTATGAGCACCAGAAGGCGTCAGAATACCCCTCAAACACATGAGCATGTTCACTGTAACATAAAACATACTTCTCGATGTACTTTAAGTATCGCATTAGTCTTTCTAAGGCATCCCAGTGGTCCTTCCCAGGGTTACTCGTAAATTTACTTAACATGTCGTCCGTAAAGGCTATGCCAGATCTAGTGCAGGTTGTAGCATACATGAGACTTCCTATGAGTTTGGAGTAATCCAACTGTCTAATAGGTGAACCTTCATTCGGTTTCAGTCTATTGTTGTATTCGTATGAAGTCTCAATCTTTTTACTATTAACGTAACCCCACTTCTCAAGTACATTTCTAACGTAGTGACTCTGACTTAGGGTAATACCTTTTTCAGTGAAGTTCACTTCCAATTCTAGGATGGTTTTCACCACATCTAAGTCCATCATGCTAAATTGCGTCGTCAAGGCAACTTTCATGTCTTCCACCTTAGAATGATCAGTGCCTAGAATTAACATATCATCAACATACAAGCATATAATTACAACTTTATCTGAACTTGTTCTTACGTACAAATATTATCTGATAGACTATATTTAAAACTCATGTCTTTAACACAAGTTTCAAATTTCTCGTGCCATAATTTAGATGTTTGCTTCAATCCGTAGAGTGACTTAATCAACTTACATACCTTCTACGACAAACCCTTCAGGTTGGTGCATATAGATCTTCTCAGTCAGATCTCCATTAATAAATGCAGTATTGACATCCATATGGTGAACGACAAAATGTTCAATAGATTCTAAAACGAGAAAAATCCTAATTATCGCAATGTGACAAACATGTGAGTATATATCAAAGTAGTTTATACCACTCACTTGAGTGAAGCCTTTTGCAACTAGACGTGCTTTGTATTTGACGATACTCTCATCAGGATTGAGCTTCTTTTTCAAAACACACTTGCTACCAATAGTTCTAGTCTATTTGGGCAAGTCAAGCAAGGTCTAAGTGTGGTTTTATAGGAGAGAATTCATCTCATTATCTATGACTTCTTTGCATAATAGAGAATCCCTAGATCACATCGCTTCCTTATAGGTAGATGGATCAATTTCTACTTGATAAGTCATAAAGTCCGTACCGAAGCTTTTAGACACTCGTTCTCTATTAGATAATCTTTTAGATATTAAATCACTAGTGTCTATGAGCTCAGTGTCAGATATCTTTAGTTCTGGCTAAACAGTAGTCACAATACTAGTTGCTGACAGACCTGGAAGCGTCAGTTTTTTATCTTTAAAAAACTTATCCTTAAAGAAGACATCTCTAAATTCTATTACAATATAGTTGAGAGATCTAAAAACTTGTCTACAACACTATCCTTGGCACATCCTAGATAGACACATGTGTTTGTCCTAGGTCCAATATTAGCTCTTCTAGAGTCAGGTATTCTAACATAAGCGATACAACTCTATGTCTTAAGATTATCAAATTTAGGAGGTCTCTTAAATAAAGCTCATAGGGTGTTTGCTTCAACTTAACATGAGAAACTTTATTAAGAATGTGATTTGACGTGAGGACGACTTCACCCCAATAGGCCGCAGGCATGCCAACAGTTAACAACTTGGAATTCAATATTTCTGTTAAAGTCCTATTTTTTCTCTCGGTGATACCGTTGGATTGTGGTGAATACGGAGCAGTGGTTTCAGAAATTATGCCATTGCTGCCAAGAAAATCTCTAAACTCCCCCGAGACATATTCACCTCTTTTATCACTTCATCTTTGTATTTAAGGAGATAAATGTGGCTAAATCTAGAGTAATCGTCGATAAAAGTTATCAGATATTTCCGACCTCCTCTTGTGACAAAACTTTTGCAGTCACATATGTTGAAATGTATTAACTCTAGTAATTATGTGCTCATAGAAACCTGACTAAAAAATGTTGTAGTTATATTTGTTTGAGCACAAATTTCACATTTGTCAAATTTGATTGTTGTGTCTAAGTGAATATTATGAGTTTTAGCTAACAGCAGTAGTTTTCTATAATTCACGTGTTTTAGTCTTGCCTGCAAAGTCTTAGAATCTATCAGAATTGAACTAACTTGGTTTACTATTTCGTTTGCTAAACTCAATTTATACATCTCATTAACGACATAAGCACAATCAAAATAATGTGAGTGAACCATTAAAGTTACTCTACCACCACTAATGTTAAATGACGTACCAGCATCACATAACAGACTAATTGAAATTAAATTAGCAGCTAATGTAAGTATAAGTTTAACATTTTTCAAAAGTAAACACGTACTTGAGGAAAGTAGCAGAGTTGCATTTCCCACCTTCATCACGTCAGCTACTCCACCATTTGCAACAATGACAGTCTCTTTTACTGCAGCGACGTCCTCCAAAAGCGCTGAATCGTTGCAGACGTGTCAGGTAGTACCTGAATCGAGCCACCATTCTATACTGGCCTTCCCCTTGCCAATCATTGCAACAAAGTCGGCATGCACGACCTAATAAAGCATATTTGCTTTATTATCAGGCTTCGGTGTGCTGGATTCACCCCTTTTGGGTTGCTTACACTCGGAAGTACAGTGACCCCACTTATTGCATTTGCAACACTTGCTTTAAATTTTTTAGTCTTTCTGCTAGTGTCAGCAACTGTAGGTGTACTGGTGAGTGGTCTAGTCTTTCCAGGCTTCAACTTACGCTTAGGGTGCGTGATCATGTTAGCAGCAAGGTTCTGCTTGGTAACGGTCTTCATAGCGTGTATAACCTGGTTCTGATCCTCAATACAAATGAAGCGCTTGAGGTCTTTTAGACTGACCTGCAATTTTCTTCTGATATATCTCTGTTTTAAAGGAGTGTCATGTCGATGGCAGCTTGAAAATTATAGCTCTTGCAACAAACTCATCTGACAGAGGGATGTTCTCATTGTTCAGCTTGTCCACGAGAGTCTCAAAATCGGTAACCTGAGGAAGAATCTCCTTGTCTTCAGTGAAGGTGAAAGTCATGAACTTGTCCACCAGGTGCGTCTTTGACATGTTTTCTTTCTCTCTGAATTGCTCCTCCAGTGCGTTTCAAATCTCCTTTGGAGTTTTTATCTTGTTGTACGTCTCGACCAGTCTATTGAAGAGACAATTGAGGAGGTAATCACGACAAAAATCTTCGTCGTTGATCCTCGTCCTCTCCTCCTTTAAAAGACTCGAAATCAGACTGCACAGTGTAGAAAATATTTAAGTATTTTATGACGAACTGCGCGTTCCACTTTCAGGCACTGAACTCTGAGTTGGAAAATTTCTCAAACTTGATCATCGACACAGGAGATGAGAGGTTGCTTCCCTTCGACATTGTGGGGTCCTTCCAAGAAAACTAGAGCTCCACTAGCAACCTAAAACGTGAGAAGTAAAATAAGAAAGAGATCACATAAGTCGTGAAGACGATGAATTCTTCGAATCCAATTCAGTAATATTATTTTGCTCCTCCAAGAGGCAATGCTCTGTACAACAAGAGATTCCAAAGCAATCATATCGGCGCAAGCAAGAGATCTCGTGACAAAATCTCTCAAGAAAAACAAGATCCTTTGAGCAATCAGATTGGCCAGCAAAGCTTTAATCTCATAACTGAAAACCAAAACATAAATTGATCCAGAAGCTTTTGGTCACTTCTAAGCTGCTAGAATCAGAAAACGGAGAAAATCATATCTTCCCAACTATAGCAGCAATGAGATTAATGATTAATGACTCCTCAATCTGCGATCCTTTCCCTCGATCGGCAAGCAGCAAAACGCAAGCGACGGGAGAAGATCTTGATTTGGGGATTTTCATTCACAATCGGCGGTCGAAGCTTGCAAAAAACAAAGGCGACGAAACAACGCACAGCGGCGACGTACAGCCCTAGATTCGGGCAAGAAACGGGCGAAGCCCTCTTTGCGGAAGTGCACAACGGCCAAAAAATTCTGTCGGAGCCGATCAGTGACGGGAGACAACTCCTTTGCCGGCGATTGCACGCGAGGAATCACGACTAGATTTCGCGAGAATACGAACGGCGCAACCAAACGTGTGCGGCGGCGACGTGAACACCACTCCAGCGACGAGATTCCTCGCTGTTGAAAAGGAGCGACAGCTATCGCGATCGGGAGCGTCGACGGAATCCTTGCAGACGGCGGAATTTTGCCGAGAGCAAGAGCGGCGGGGAGATGCGTACGGGAGAGGGGGCTAGGGCGCATAAATATTTTAGTTCGAGAATGTTAGTGCGCTCGAAGCATTTCGTGTGACCGTCTAGTTTGGAACGACTTTCACGTTGGCCCCAACAGAAGTATTAGTAGGCGTAACCCTAAATCCCCGACGATGGGTTTGGATGTCTAACGGATCCAATCAAAACCCAATAAGAACTCGTTACCAATATGAAATATACCTCAACAGCCTCTCCAATCACTCACATGCTACTTCCATTAGAAGATGATATGCCACCAACAATGAAACCTATGTTGCAACAACACCATCTATACTACATGATACCCACACAACAACAAATACACCTTGTTTGCACTCCTTGTTTGTGGTCGATGCCTTTGCTGTCGGCTGCACGACTTTGTCTACTCGCTCAAATTAGAAATGCACTTCATGAGTTTGTCCTTTTTCAAGACTCGCAAAGTCACAAAAGAGAAGAGTGATTCTTTTAATTTTTTTTTAAAAAATTTAAGACGCAAAAAATCACATTTAATATTTAAGTAGTAGTCACGGTAAGCAAAAAGCGTGGCGTGGCTAATACTTAGGTATTAGCCACAACACGACACACGTTACGACATGTGCAGCCATGTCTAGGGGGTTAAAATTTCCGCGAAATAGCAAGAGGCCCGCTTGTTTTATATCCCCCTTCCGTGACCAGCGAGTGGAATCATTTATCCCGTCTTCTGCTCTAACGATTAGGGCCCGAGTCACACAACATGCTAGGACGAGGACAAACGGAGACCCGGTCCTACCGTGGCAAATGATCTTTAGCCGCGATTTTAGACATTTTGCAAACTATGTTTTCTTGGACAAGGGTTGGCGAACCCGACCCCGTTCCACCGATAGTGTTCGCTCTCTCACTGAAAGGCCTCCTCCCTCCTCCCCGGGAGCGGGATATGTCTTGGCTCAGGCGCCTTCACCTCCACCCTCGGGAGAAGTTCTTTTGCTGGAGATTGGGCTGGATGCGCTGCCCACTAGGGCATGGTTACATCGCGCGTGGGCTTGAGGATGCTCCCCTATGCCTGTGGGACTATGGCGCGCCGGAGGACCGTGATTATTGATGCACGAAAAGAGAAAGGGAGTCGAGCACCACCAGCTAACGGTTCGAGCACCACCAGCTAACGGTTCGAGCACCGGGGAATGGAAGGGAAAAGGCAACTGCAAGCAGCTATCTACTGAGCGGGCGAGAGAAAAAGGAACAATGGAGCCGTGAGCCACGACAACACCAGACTCGCCCGTCGCAGCCTAAATGCCTCTCTTGCGACGAGCTTTCCTTTGATTGCAAATGAGTTTGATTACAAGCTAAGTAAAGGAAAAGTGTAAGAGCAGAGCAAGTTGGAGTCCGCAAAGCCTGAGATTTGAGTCCGCAGCCGTTAACAAGTAGGCTCCAGGGCTCGAGTCACCGTGCTTTGGGTGTTCAACCTCCCCCTATTTATAAGTTCGGGGGCCTGCCCAAACGAGTAGGGCTAAAATAACCGGCTGCCCGGGGTACAGGAGAACCGGGCAGCGGTGACGGGAAGCAAAAAAGAAAAGACAAACCAGTCCGCGCAAGAGGGGCAGACTGGGCTCACGGGCTGGAGGTTCCGTCTGTTGCTGCAAGGCGCGATACTGCCGGAGGGCCGCGACCTGGGCGGACTGAGCCTTGAGTCCCCCTGAAGAGGATCAATCCTGAGCTGATCTCCTGGGACACGCCGAGATGGGCAGACTGCAGAGACGAGTCCGCTGCCGAAGAGCCGGGTCCGCTGCCGATGCTTTGTCGATCTGGGCGGACTGCCAAACAAAGTCCGCCGCTGATGTGACCTTGGAACCTTAAACGTGTTGCGGACTTTGGGGTTAACAGTGATCATGTTGTCGGCGGGTGTATTCGGCTGGCTGCGGTTGGTAGGGAACTGCGGAGGTGGGGGTTGCGCATCCCCAGTGAGTGGTCTTGGGATGACCTTCAGCGGACGGTGGTGCAGGGTGGAGAGTCGGCGCTTACCCCTGTCCGCCTTCTTTGTTATGTTATGTACCAATGCTGGAGAGCCCGGAATGCCTTGCTGCATGGGCGGGAGGTGGGTACCACCATAGTTATTAATGCTTCGTCGTGGAGAATATCGCCCTATTTGACCAAGGCCGCAAGTTGGGATGTTGGGGTACCTCTCGCCCCTCAGTGCTGCCTGCCTCTACTTCTTGGTGCCCCCACCGCCTAGCTGGATCAAGGTTAATATGGACGAATCTCTCCTTCCCTCGAGGTGCGCAAGTCTTGGGATTGTGATCAGATCAGAGGATGGTGTGGTGCTCATGGCGGCTGGCTTCGCATGGCGGCATTGGAATCCGGGACGGGTAGAATTAGAGGCTATCCTAGCTATTCGTCGGGTGGCCATTCCTGCGCTTCTCGAGGCTAGGGGTATCATTATTGAGGGAGATGCTGCTAATGTTTTGGAGTTCTGTAGCTCGGCGGCACGGTGTTCTGCCCGCTCCTCTCTTGCTTCGGATGTGGACCTCTCTTTTCTGACAGAGTTTTCTGTTGTGCGGTTCCAGCACGTTCGGCGAGGTGCCAATAAAGCGGCCAACCACTGTGCTCAGATTGCTGTGGCTGGTGATTTTCTATGGGATCTTGGGATTGGAGCGGATGACACCTTTCTAGGCCTTGTGGCAGAGGACTGTCGTGGTCTTGAAGGTGGTTAGGTTTTTATCTGTTTTCCTTCTTTTGTTTGTTTATCTTTTGTTCTTCTCCCCAGTTGTACTCTCTTTTTTTCATGCTAGAGCAATATTCACGAAAGGCCTCAGCCCTTCCAAAATGTACCCTAAGAAGTTTCGTAATGAAGCAGCTCCCTTGGGGATCATGATTCTCTTCATTTGGAAGCTCAAATCAAGGTCCATTTTATCGTGTAGATGCATTCTCACTTGATCTAAAAATGTAGATTTTTTTATTACAACAAAAAATATGAAAAAAAATGAAATTAGTGAACCCATCAAATCAGCCAAAAATACATCTAAACAGTAAAATTGTTACTATCCATCTCCCTTTATTAGAAATGGATCCGAGGGGACTAAAGTGCACTCGCTGCATTTTATCATAAAGTGCGGGCATCCAATGGTCCGCATTGGATGCCCGCATACAATTCAAAACAAGTTGTGATACACTCGATTTGATATATGTGCAGACATCCACGCGAATCTTTAAATACCCACACTTTATAGTAAATTACACGAGTGCACTTTACCTTAAATTCTAGGAGTGCACTTTACTGTCCATTCCCCTCCATTGGAAACCATTCAAAAAGAAAATCATAGGCTTTACGCCCTTTGGCGCGGTGATGCGCGCATCAGACAGCACTGTGGTCCCCACGGGCACTCTCCCCTGCACACGTGGTGAACTCTCCCCGGATAGATATATTTACCGTCTGCGACCGGAGACCGCCGCTCTCCATTCGGGAAGAACAAGAAAAAGGAATCGGAATCAGGGCAAGCGGCCCTGCTCTCCTTCACCTCCGTCCGTTTGAATCATTCCATTTTCCCCTTTTTTATTGTCTTCTCCCTCGCACGAATCGGAGTAGCAGAGGGAGAGATTGGCTGTCTGCTTCCATTTCATGGGAGGAAGGGAGAGGGGGAAGGGAGGATAGGATGCGGTGGCGGGAGGAAACGGGCTCTCGGTGTCGTCGATTGCATGCATCCACGCTTCTGTTTGCCGCCGGCGAGCTGAAATCCGTCCAATGGATCGGATTCCGGGATCGATGGGCACAGGGGCCAGCTTGTTTCTTAGGATTGGGCAGGCTTTCTTCTCCGTCGCTTCTCTCCTCTTCATGTCGGTCGGGGTTGAGTTCTACAGCTATACTTCTTTCTGGTATGTTTTTTTCCTTCTTCTGTGGTGATTGCGAAAGAACAATGCGGCTTCTGTTTTTTAATGTGATCACGTTTGATTATGAGTTGATATATTTAATCGGAGAAATTATTTTTGGATTACTATGTTTGTGATCAGCGCTGTGACGATTCTTAATTGGGTTCTCTGAATTGATAATCCATTTCTCTTGATTACGTTTAGCTTGAGGTTGTGTGGCGTTCCTGCGAGGCTGCTGAGGTTGGGGAAGACAACGACAGATACATGGAGGAAGCCAGGAATACTGTCTAACTATGAACTATTTTATTGCTCATCATAATTATTTTGCAATATTAGCTCTTGTTTATACAATTTTCCATCATTAAATTGTTTTCATGCTCCTACTGGTCCCGTTGGATTGTCTTTATGTGTTGTGTGCTGGCGCCTATAACGGGTTCAGGCTTATAATCTACTACATTTGATCCTCCCTTACAGCCGGCGGCCTTAGTCAAGTCCATAAAAAATGAAACAAGGTCTGCGACTGAGGATTCGAGACGGTTTAGCGCCGATCGCCTTTGAAGACGAAGAAGCTGGATACTCTGGTGGATGCGGTGGAGATACTTCTTCGTTTTCCTTGCACCTTACTAGGATAGGAGATGACCGTCGGCATGTGTCGGAACATTGTCGTTCCTTGAGAAATTTCCATATCTTTTGAAAGCCTTGCTTTGGTTTCACTTGTTGTGATTTCATGTCGATCGATTTCCTTTAGGTAGTTGGTGCATTCTTTTCATTTTGATGTATTTGTGTCTGATTTTTGAAATTTTTCTGAGCAATTTGTTGTTTTTTTGAAGATGATTTGATTGAGCTTGGTATGGTTGTCAGCATAGTTGTAAGGGTCCATTTATTTGGATGAAATTGGAGTCTTGGAATTAGGTTTGGAGGCGATTCTAATTCTGAAGTCTAAATTTTGCCCAACCGAACGGAGCCTAAAAGAAGTTAAGTCAATATGCTTGGTTTGCATATTATGTTGACGAATTACGTGAGGAACTAGTGAGTCGACGCTTTCCCAGGAGCTGTCCTCCAAATCCAAGTCCCTTTATTGCACTAAAATTTGTTTATCGGTTTTTTAACCAGGTTGTTCTTTCATCCAATATTGATAAAACTTCTTGAATCATATGATGCTTTGTTCTTAGTTTTGATAGTTGAATCTCCGTCTTTGAGTAATTTTGAAGTAGAGTGAGAGAGCTTAAGTTTATAAGTTGTTTGTCCTATTCTTTGTATGTTTGAAAAGGGACATGATAACGCAAATGTAGTCTTGCACAAGATTTTTGGTGAAGCGAAAGTTGCCAATGTAGTTTAACTCAGGGAAAACTAGATCGCCCTGGTTTAAAATGATGTGTATCTGGGATTTATCAACACAAAGCTTTAATTGCTGTCGTGTCTTATGTAGATTATATTTTAATTATGCATTTAGTTGTTCCATGTTCTGTAAATCTGACTGAATTGCTTGGACCGTGCTATAACCTATAAATCAAGAGATGAAGTGAGGTGGTCCGTCGAATTTGGAATCGTAGGGGATCACTTGGAATCATAGGGGATCACTCCAGTTGATGAATGGAAATTGGTATTGTAAATATGGTCGTCAAATCAGGAGCTTAGACCAGGATTTAGGATTTGCATGTGCAAATATATGTAAATATTGGTTTAAACATCATTGGCGCACTCTATCTGATCATCTGTTTAAGGCTGATAGACAAAGCTATATTTAAGCTTGCTACCATTCTGAGCGAACAATTCTCTCCAAAATTTACTTCTGAAAATGAGCTCTCTGACAGAGATAATAGTCTCCGACATTCCATGTAATTTACCACAAGCATTCCAGAATACCAGGGCCATGATAGACATTGTTATGTGTTGGAAGAAATGCAAAGTGAGCTCCTTTAGTCTATCTGTCCACTATGACTAGGATATTAGAGTAACTATGTGATAAAGGCAAATGCATAATAAATCAATCTTAATATCAGTCCAAATTTTAAAAATTGTAGGCCAAAAGCAGGAAGGGCCCAAGTTAGAACTCTTGCAATTTTGACATATTGCACAAATTTTAATTAAATCTAAAATATCATTTGACATATTATGCCAATAAAAGTAAGGGAAAAGGTGTTTAAAAGTAGACCTAAAACCCAAGTGGCGTTGCTTTTAAATCATGAGGTTCTGAAAATTATACTCGTTCAATGTTGCAATATTGAATATGCAAATGTATTTTGAAAGAGTAGTGCTTAGGATGATAGCTGAAAAAAATATCTCGTTTATAAAATATTTTAAAGTTATGTAGTAGCAAATAGCAATAACTAAGGATATAAACAAATCTACTAAGTAATATTCTGGCTTCATTTGGCTCTAGCTCATTCCGTTGGAGAGTGCATCAATGATATTTGTTGGAATATGCTTGAATATTAAGTTTTATGTTATTATGGTGTTAGCGTGTGTTAGTCTGTGCATCAACATGTACACCCATACATATTTATATGGAAGCCTAGTGTTAATTGAATTAATGAACTCCATTTTCCTCAACATGGTATTAGAGCGCCCTTAGGGTTTTTCCGATCCCGCTACTCCCGCACAGGCCTTGCCGATTCTCCCGCATAGTTCCGACGCCCGTTGCGTTATGTTGTCAAAGGTGCATGGCACACCGAGGCGCAAAGGGGCCCTGGAGCCTAGGCGCAGACGCGCGCCTGAGGCGCAAAAATGGGGGAAAAAAATTGAGCGAATTGCGCTCCCAGTTCCCTGAAATTGAGCGAATTGGACTCCCAATTTCTTGAAATTGAGCGAATTGGGCGCCCAATTCCTTGAAATTGACCGAATTGAGCACCCAATTTCTTGAAATTGACCGAATTGGGCGCCCAATTCGCTGAAATTGACCGAATTGAGCGCCCAATTCGCACTTGTTCTTCTTATTTTTGTTTTGAGCGGTGTTATGAACACACCTAAATTGGCTATGGACAACCAACGGTTATGTGCAACCCAAGATGACTATGTACAACCAAATCATACTATGGACAGGCCAAATTATTATTTGCAACCAATTACTAATAAACAAGTCATTTCAACGAGTAATAAAATTTAAAAATATTAGTGGTAGAAATTAATTCATTAAACTGTCCGTTACAATATGAATAAATTTAAAAACTTTAGTAGTACGAATTAATTCATTTAATTCCTTCATTTTCACATTTCTTCAACAACCCCCTGTCCTGAAAAAAATAATGTAAATATTAGATTATATGTAATATGAGTAAAAGAAGTAGAAAATACAATTTTTACCTATACGTAGACGACTTAAGATTAGTTGTTGGTTTTCGCAAAAATACAAAACGTGTTCAAAAATAAATAAATTAATAAGTAATTTTAATGATGCAATACGCTTTATTGTTTTATGATTGAATAACTGTAGTTTAATAGATAATGATGGAGAGGATCCAATGAATAACTGTAGTTTTATGATTAAATATGCCTACTAAGAAATACTATTTATAACCTGTATGGAGAAGATCGGAGTTGGGGAAGGCGGCGACAGTTCCGACCGGCCGGGAAGTTTCAGAGCGCGGGGAAGATGGCGGCAGATGACGACCGGGTCGCAGCGAAAACGGCGGCAGTTGGCGACCGACCACTAGAGGAAAGAAGACGGCGACAGTTGGCGACCGGGGCGCAGGGAAGACGGCGGCGACGGCGTTCGGGACCGAGGAAGACGGCGGCGACGGTGCTCGGGACCGAGGAAGACGGCGGCAGTTGGCGACCGGGGCGCGGGGAAGACGGCGGCGACAGCGTTCGGGACCGAGAAAGACGCGGGCGAAGAGCGAATCGTGATGGGCGGTACTTAGGGTTAGGGGGCGGATTGCAGAAGGCAGGTTTTTAGAGTTTTTAATAGACTTAAATGGGCTGTCCATAGCCAACTTAGGTGTGTCCATAACACCGCTCTTTGTTTTTTTATATCAAATTTATAACTTATAAAGTACAAAAAGTGAAAGAAAAGAGTTATTATTCGTCTGTAGAATATAATTCATTCAACAGAATTGGAATTGATCAGAAATGTTGTTTGACTATATGATTTAATTCATTCATTGGAATTGAAGTTTTACAAATTTTATAATTCTTGAAATTGGAACCAAATACTACAAAAATGTTTCTCAGAAGAGTTACATTCAGAAGGTTCTATTTAGGTTTGGTATATCCACGACTAAACATTTAAGTATTCCATTACCTCAAATTCTCAAAATCTCTGATTGTCTATTGCTTATACATCTTAGTCAGATCAAGAGTCAGAATACATGTCAAAGGTTCTTCATGCTAATATTGTTGGGAGCCTGATGTATGTTATGGTGTGCACGAGGCCTGATATTGCACACGTTAGTATTGTGAGTCGCTTTATGTCTCACCCCGGAAAGGAGCATTGACAGGATGTGAAGTGTATTTTTCGGTACCTTAGAGGGACATCAGATGTGTTGGCCTTGTCTATGTAGGCAATGTTGAAACCAGTCACCCGGTTCCACCTAGAGTTCGGACCTGAAGTTGCAGCACATACTTACTCTTCTTGAACCACCCTCTCGACGTGAGTCACAGGACCAGAAACAGACCGAGGGTCTCAGCTCGGAGATCACACCTCTTACCCGGAACAATCAGATGTTCTCCCCCTCCCTAGCCAATGCTGAGCTAGGTGCCTCTGAGGAAGAAGATGAAAAGGTTCAACAACCTCTTCAAGGCACCTTATCGGTCTATTTATAGGCCTCTGAGTTTGATCTTCTAATAACCATACTGAACCGACCTGAAATTACCAAAACACCCTGGGTTGGGTCTGCCAACAGCCAAACTCTGTTGTTCTGAAAGGCTATACGCAGACCACCAAGGGCAAAAGGGTAAAATTACCTGGGGTAGAAGAGTAAAATCCCCCTTGGGGGTAAGAAGGTAAAAACATCTTTTTCTTATATGGCGAGTGAGGAAATGACCAGCGGGCGAGACGAGCTTACCTGCGCGTCTCGCAGGTCTCCCGCCTTATGAGAGCCATCTCGCCCTCAAGAGCCATCCCGCGCCACGAGAGACGTCTCGCCTACCCAGCCGAGCCCCGTCTCGCCTCCAGCGAGTGGACCGCATGGTCCCACTCGCCTCTTCAGTTCCTCTCGCCACCTTCTCCACTCTGCCACTTGAGCCGCCTTCCGCGAGCCCAAGGTTGTACAGGCAACACAGATTGTTTTGTTCCTGGATACTCAGATTCAAACTATGCAGATGTGGATGTCAGAAGATCAGTTATAGGGTATGTATTTACCCTTGCCAACTCGATGGTCAGTTGGAAGGTTACTTTGCAGCCTTCAGTTGCATTATCCACTACAGAAGCATAGTACATGCCTTGACGAAAGCGGCCAAGGAAGGTATTTGGTTAAAGGGTCTTATGAGTGATCTTGGATTTCATAAGGATCATGCTATTATATTTCGCGATAGCTTGAGTGTCAAATGTTTAGCAAAAGATCGGGTACATCATGACAGGACCGAGCACATTGATGTTTAGTGTCACTTTTTTCGGTAAAAAAGGGATCAAAGTGAAGAAGGTTGACACAACAGATAATCCAGCGAATATGTTCACCAAATCAATTACGAAAAGCAAGTTCATGCACGTTTGTGTGCCTCGGCCCTTGTGTCAATCCTGCTTCCCGAAATTGTAATTGTAAGAAGTGTTATATAAACTCCTAATCGTTTTAGGCTTTAGGTATTGGGAAATTTGAATTCTGAAAACTTCCATCTCTCTGTAACCGCATCTTTTCTTGATTGTGAAGATCCAACTAATGCTACCCATGGGCGTAGCCCATTTTGAGGTGAACCACGTAAATTTGTGTCATTTGTGATTATTTGTTTTCTATTTCATTCTTCATTCTTCTCGTATTTCCGTAATAGATATGTTTGTTGATCGCAGTTAAGTTATGCCCCACATAAATAATCCTCTCAATTTTTGAGAGCAAAGGATGTTTCTTGTCATCTGTAATTAGTAGTGTTGGAAATATTACAATATTGGTCTATTAGTATTATTATATTAGTATTTATATGTACGTGGGTTTCGCCTCACATCGTGAGTCAAGTTGTAAGAGTCAATGTTTTTTCTATATATTATGCTCTATATGGATGAATAAGAATCACTCAAGTATTTTCCCTTCTTACTTTCAACACGGTATCTGAGCCAGGTTTCTGAAACCTAAATTTTTTTATTTTCGTGAGCAACCAATCAATCAATTCCCGTCTTCTTTGTTTTTTGAACCCGTCCGCCTGCACTACTAGGGCTCACGAAGAGACCCCTCCCTTCCCTCTCCCGTCGAGGGAATCGCCGTTTGATTCCATCGACGGGAGTGACTACCTCTGCGCTCGCTATCGTCGACGACGATTCTGGTCAATCCCTTCATCGCTTTGTCGATCCCGTCGAGCTGGATCGGTCGCGCCGCTTGGTGGCTTAGGGCATCACTCTCCTGGGACTATTTTTTGATCCCGACGACTGCAAGTTTGCAACGACGACGGTCTTTGCATCCTGCTTTGATGTTATGGTCCCCTCGTCGGGCTCTTCTCTGTCGTCGCATGCTTCCGTCGCGCCCGACGCCTGTCGCTTCTCTCTCGGCTTCCAACTCACTCGACGACGACTTGCACTCTTTATGTCGTTGCTTTCTTCTCATATACGATCGGTCTGTCCCAGATCTCTCCAGATTTGGCCCTGGCTTCCTCTTGTTGCTACAGGTGATGCCTTCTGCCGATCAGTGGCGGACGCATAAACTTTTTTCAGTGGGGGCAAATTTAAAAATTGATTGATTCATACCATTAAACCATTCATAATACTATTTTTTTTAATAATAGAGTATTATCCACGGTTTAAACCGTGGTTAATACTATAATTTTTTTTTAGAATATAGTATTGGCCACGGTTTAAACCGTGGCTAATACAATTAGTTTTTTTAAAAAAAGATATTAGTCACGGTTTATATTTTAAGTCGTGGCTAATATAGGTAATTTTTTAAAAAAAGGTATTAGCCACGGTTTAAATCGTGGCTAATACTTTTAATTTTTAAAAAATAGAATATTCGCCACAGTTTAAACCATGACAAATACTATTAATTTTTTTTAAAAAATGAGTGTGGGCGGCTGCCCACACTTGCCCCAAGGTGGGTCCGCCCGTTGCCGATCCATCAGCTGCCACTGCCGCCTACAGATCCTGCCGCTGCCGCCTATTTTTGTGGACTCCAACAACTGTCTATGTTGTTTTTCGTTGATTCCAGCCGTTGAAGCTGCTTCCAGGGGTGTTAATGTGTCGTTGATGCTAAAGTGTGTTGTTTTTTTGCTGTTTTCTTGCATGGCTTATGTTGTTGGTGCCTTGTCTTAGTGTTATACCTATATGCACGTGCTTTCCACCTGAGGGGGAGTGTTAGGATGATTTTTTCGCTTTCGTTCCACACGGCCTCTAGGCTTATTTTGTGTGTCTCTCCATATTTGTCTTTCGATTGGTCATGTGTTGGGACACGACTGATGTTGGTGTTCCAATCTCACCGGGTTGTGTCGTGTGGGACCGTGTCGTGCGGGATTGTGTCGTGAGGGACCGCCCTTTGTGCGGATTATCTCTGACAGATTATCCCCGATCACTCGTTTGATGATTTGTTCCACATCTTCTGTTCTCTTTTGCATGTTGTGTGTGTAGGTGATGTTGGTTGACCGGTTTCCAGCGAGTCATACGTCATGTGTGGGTCAGCATCGTGTGTGGCTATTTCCCCGACTTGATTCCCCGTTTGGAATTTCCTCCGGTGGCTCGTCTGATGTTTGTCCCGCATCGCCTACCTCCATTGTCATTATTTGATATGTCCAAGCTGAAGGGTGCCCTCTTCAGCTTGAGGGGGAGTGTTGGAAATGTCGCAATATTGGTCTATTAGTATTATTATATTAGTATTTATATGTACGTGAGTTTAGTCTCACATCGTGAGTCAAGTTGTAAGAGTCAATGTTTTTCCTATATATTATGCCCTATATGGATGAATAAGAATCACTCAAGTATTTTCCTTTCTTACTTTCAACAAGTAGTAATCGGACCTAAGGTCTCGAGCCATTGGACTCCTAAAATTACATATGCCCCAACAACACAACAATAACAACATTCAAGCCTTTATCCAACAAAAAATCGAGAATATTTAAGTCGATAAAAAAATTATTATGTTGTGCTTAAATGGGATGCAGGTTCACCATTATTGAAATGCACATAAAATAGGGAGCTTACATTAATTGGCAGGCCACGATAATGGGTTGTGCGAGTCGATAGGAAATTATTCATATATTGTTGTTATTGATGAGTATTTGTATATTGGTGTCGCAATTATACCATGAAAACTTAAAAATATAATCCACTAAGGCGTTTAAACTGATGTTAGGAGATGAAATAGAGGTTCATATATTAGTATCATCGATCGAGGTCTCAAGTTCATCTTCCTAAGTTATGACACCGTCTTCTAAGAAGATCATTGCTGATTTACTTTTTACATTTCTGCCTCTGATTTACTTTTTACATTTGTGCCTCTGTAAGCGGCGGTCCAGATTTTTCTCTTTAAGATTTAATTTCAGCAGGTGTTTAATGTCAAAGAGTAGGACGTTTTGTTCTTTTACTTTTGTTGAGGTGCTCTTCCTCCAACATGTCAACTAGTAGGGTGGTAACCATAAGTAAAGAACAAAGGGGAAACGAGCCTCAACAAAAGCAGGCCTCCAGAACTAAACGGCCTACTCTTCGATGCTTAACACCTGCCAAAAGTTAAGCCAAAAGAGAAAAATGCTTATGCTATACCTGTGACTACTTACCAGGGAACAAATGTAGAGGTAAAGCAACATTGCTCTTCTTGGATATTGAAGATGACATAAGTCAGGAAGATGAATTTGACACCTCAACCGACGATACTAATATGCACACCTCTATTTCATCCCCTGCCATTAGTGTAAATGCCTTAGTGGATTCTTATACTAGATCCTTACATTTTCACAGTATCATTGTGAACATTAACATACAAATACTCATCCATAGCAGCAGTACGCCCAATTTTTTATCCACTTGCACAATCCAATATGTTGGCCTACTAGTTAACATAATCTCCTCAATTATGTACATGTTGGAAATGGTGAATGGATAGAATGTAAAGGGTCTGTTCCCGCATCCAGATTTCAAATCAACATAATACTTTATATATATAAGATCCCCCCAAACCCTAAACTCTAAACCATAAATGAGGATCCTAAGAGATTGAGTTATTACAAGTGGGAGTATCCTAATGACTTGTAACAACCAACTTCTTAAAATCTCCGCCCTATATTGTTAAACATCATCACAATATATCAACATAGCGGAAGAGTACTTTTGTTTTATAATCAGTCGCATTGATACAACATTTGCGTTCATGTCGCTGAATACATATACATATGATTTTGATCGAACAACTTATTCAGCCTCTCGGGCTGTCGTGCTCACATCATCCCGATCATCCTCTTCAATCTCCCGCAGGATCACTGGCCCGTTCCTTCAGAGGTACTGGGGCAATGCCTGGAGGGGAAAACAACCTAAGGGTTAGTTGAATACACGACTAAGTGGCTCCTTAATCCTCCCCACACGGCCTTTGCACTAGTTTGGGATGAAGACAAAAATTAGAACATCATGTATATATAGATCAATACTGGTCAATAGCCGAAACAACATAATTACAAGATTATTCATTTCATGGGCACTATAAAAGAGAAATCATTAGATCATAAAACAGTTTCAGAAGTAGTGTCATGTTTCCTGTTGTGAGGCAGACTGTTAGAATTAGGTAAAAACAATCTATTTCAATTATAACAAGCACCCCCTTTTATATAGTGAGGGGAGAATACAAGGCTAAAAGCACACCAAATAATAAAACTAAATATAAATTCTAACACTCCCCCTCAAGTTGGGCATGTTATATTTCTCATGCCCAACTTGTCAATCAAGCCAAGTGAAGATTTGCCCCAAGACTATTTGTAAGAATATCTGCAAGTTGGCCCTCTGAGGGAACAAAGGGAATACATATGATCTTCTTCTCAATGTGTTCCTTAATGAAATGTCTGTCCACCTCAATGTGTTTTGTGCGATCATGCTGAACAGGATTGTTGGCAATGCTAATGGCAGCCTTGTTGTCGCAGTACAACCGAATAGGAGCAGTTTCACTCAACCCCAGATCACTCATGAGGGAGCGCAGCCAGAGTCCTTCACAAATGCCATGTGCCATGGCACGAAATTCTGCTTCAGCACTAGACCTGAAGACGACTTGTTGCTTCTCCAAGTGACAAGATTTTCCCCAATAAACGAATAATACCCAGACGTGGATCGTCTATCTTCAACACTTCCTGCCCAGTCAGCATCAGTATAAACTTCGATCTTCAGGTCAGAATTGGAGGTGAAAAGGATTCCTCTTCCAGGTGAAGTTTTCAAGTATCTCAATATCCGATGGGCAGCATCAAGATGTCTGGCCCTCGAAGAGTGCATGTATTGACTCACAACTCCAACGGCGTAAGCAATGTCGGGTCGAGTATGAGACAAGTAGATCAATCTCCCTACAAGTCTTTGATAACCTTTAACATCTTCTATAAGATCGCCATCATTTCTTCCAAGATTGTGGTTAACCTTCATGGGAGTGTCAGCAGGTCTACACCCACTCAGACCCGTTTGTTCTAAGAGATCAAGAATGTACTTCCGTTGAGAGATGAGTATGCCGTTCTTAGATCTGGCAACTTCAATACCCAGAAAATACTTCAGTTTGCCAAGATCTTTCACCTCAAATTCTTGTGCCAAGTGTTTCTTTAAGGCTTTTACTTCATCAATGTCATCCCCTGTAATAATGATGTCATCAACATAGACTATTAAAATTGTTACAATGTTGGCCCTCTTTTTGATAAACAGAGTATGATCAGCATGACTTTGTTTGTACCCCAGGGAGACCATAGCGCTATGGAACCGTCCAAACCACGCCCTTGGGGATTGCTTCAGGCCGTAGAGAGCCTTCTTCAATTTGCAAACTTTTCCATCTGAACCCTGAGAGATAAAACCGGGTGGAAGGGACATATACACTTCTTCTTCCAAATTGCCATGAAGGAAGACATTTTTAACATCCAATTGGATGAGATCCCAACCCTTGCATGCAGCACATGACAGCAGGACTCGAATAGAATTCATTTTTGCCACAGGAGCAAAGGTTTCTTGATAGTCAATGCCAAGAGTTTGAGTATACCCTCTCGCCACTAATCTTGCCTTGAAACGTTCCACTATGCCTTTGGAATTTTGTTTGACCGCAAAGACCCACTTGCAACCAACAGTTTTCTTCCCATGTGGAAGGGTGGTTAAGTCCCAAGTATTATTCTTCTCCAAAGCTGCCATTTCTTCTACCATTGCCCTTTTCCAATCAGGATGTTCAAGTGCCTCCTGCCAGGTAGATGGAATAGAGACCGAAGCAAGGGACGACACAAACCCTTTATAAGAGGGAGTCAGCGTATCATAGGAAATATATTGAGATATAGGGTGTTGAGTACGCAATCGGATACCTTCATGGAGGGAGAGATCTTCTGACAGAGTTGGCATAGGGTATGGGAGCATGAGATTAGCCGTTGTGTTCTGACCTTTACGCCGTAGGGTGTAAACCTGTAAGGGATGAGTAGGCGGAGGAGAAGAGATAACAGGAGGAGCAACGGGAGAAAAGTGGGATGATCAACCGGAGAAATAACCGGTATGATATTCTCGCTAGAGGGAGGAATCAGAAGGGAGAAGGTAGGAGAACTCACTTCAACAGCAGGCTCCCCCTGAAGTGAGGTAGCATACTAAGGAGTAGAATCACGAAAAGTAACGTCAGCAGATACAAGTGTCCGACGAGTAGGAGGGTGATAACATTTATACTCCTTTTGAGTAGGGGAATAACCAATGAAGACACACTTGAGGGCGCGGGGGTCGAGTTTAGACCTCCCAGGAGAGGGAACGTGGGCAAAGCACGTACTCCCAAATATGCGAGGATGAAGAGAGGATGTCGGAGAAACTCCTAAGGTGGTGAGAGGAGTTTGGTTACCAAGGACAGGAAAGGGCAAACGATTAATGAGATAAGCAGCGGTAAGGACAGCATCCCCCCAATAGAACTTGGGGAGATGCATAGTAAGCAAGAGGCACCTGGTAACATCCAGCAAGTGACGGTTCTTTCGCTCGGCTACCCCATTCTGTGACGGGGAATGAGCACAGGAAGTTTGATGAATAATGCCATGAGTGGTAAGGTAGTGGTCAAAGGAAGAGTTGATATACTCTTTACCATTGTCACTGCGTAAAATTTTTATGGATGCAGAAAACTGAGTAGATACCATCTTATGGAAGCGTTGAAAAATAGAAAAAACTTCACCCTTATGTTTCATGAGATAAACCCATGTCGTTCGAGAAAAACAATCAATAAAGGAAATAAACCAGTGACATCCAGAAATAGAGCCAATAGAGCAAGGCCCCCACACATCTGTATGAACAGTATGAAAAGGAATAGTACTAGGTAAAGAAACATGATTAACAGGGAGACGATGATGTTTTGCAACGTCACATACATCACACACGAAATTTTTAAAACAACTAGAGGGAAAAGTAGATAAAAGACGCGGCATAGTGGAAACAAAAGGATGGCCAAGACGACGATGCCAGATAAGCAGCTGGGATGACTGGGTGGCATGAAGAGCGTGCAGAGAGGTGGACCCGTTGGAGGGGTCAAACACATACAAGCCGTCCTGCAAGCTACCAGACCCAATCGCCCTCCCCGTCTTCAGATCCTGAAAAACACAATAAGTAGGAAAAAAGGTGACTGAGCATTGAAGGGAGGTAGTCAACTGACTAACAGAAAGTAAACTGTGGGTGAAATTTGGAACATGGAGGACAGAAGATAAAGTGAGAGATGAACAAGGTATGGACCCTTTCCCAGCAATGGAGGAAAAGGATCCATCAGCAATACTCACTTTATCTCGACCAGAGAGAGGGGAATAAGACACAAAATCTGAAGCCGATCCAGTCATATGATCAGTAGCTCCGGAGTCAATAATCCAATGGGGAGAGGAGCAAGTTGTAGCAGAGTGAGCACCTGAGATACCTGAATGGGCAAGGGCAGATGAGGAAGAAGCAGTAACCGGCTCAGTAAGAAGACCCTGCATCAAGCGGCGAAGAGTCTGCATCTCATCAGCAGAAAAGGAGGACATAGTTGCAGGAGGAGGTCCAAGAAGACCCGGAGGGCTGTTCTCAGGAATCTCAGTCAGATGGGCAGAATGATGTGAACGGCCAGAAGTGCGTCCACGACCTCGCCCCCCACGGGAAGAAGACCCACCCCGAGAAGAAAATCCTGGAGGGAAGCCGTGCAGACTGTAACAGGTATCCCGGGTATGACGAGGCTTGCCACAATAATCGCACATGAGATGATCCTTATCCGTGGCACGAGGCTTGAAGTCCCGAGAGGCCCTGTTACCAGTGGTGGGAGGATGAGCAACCAAAGCGGAACCCTCAGGAGTGGTGGTCATGTTCCAGGACTGTCTACAATCAAACTCCTGCTGAATAATGCTAAAGACCTCAGGCAAGGAGGGAATGGGAACACGGCCCAAAACCTGCACAGTAATCTGATCGAAATCGCGGTGAAGCCCCTGGAGAAATTCGAACACCCTGTTGCGATCCTCACGAGCCCGTAATAGGAGGGCATCAACATCACAGACCATTGCAAGAGACTCAAAATGGTCATACTGCTGGTAGAGTTGGGTAAACTCCAAATAGTAGGCAGAAGGAGGACGATCTCCCTGACGAAGATGGAACAGCTGTCGGCGAAGATGGTAGATTTGTGCCGCATTCCCTTTGCGGGAGTAAGTAGATTCAGCCCGTTTCCAGATGTCAGCAGCAGTGTCGAGGAAGAGGTAATTCCGGGCAATGGACTCCTGCATGGAATTGATGAGCTAAGACATGACCAGCGAGTTTTCAGTCCCAGTGGGACCAGGTAGCAGAGGTGCGAGCAGGCGCAGGAGTGGCGCCACTAACATAGCCAAAGAGACGCCGACTCTTTAAGGCCAGAGTAATAGAACGGGACCAAGATAGGTAGTTGGTGTCATCCAGACGAATCGTAGTGAGCTGAGAGAAACTGTGATCGGAGCCAACCCGGGTAGATCCAGCGGGGGCACAGAGGCACCAGAAGCACCGGAATCAACGTCTGACATGACACCAACGAAGAAGAACGGTCCAAAGGAAGAGGGGAAAACTTAGGGCATCATAGATCTGAACTTCCGGGAGTAGAAGAACGACGGTAAAAAAAACGGAGAGAAAAGATAGATCTGAATCTCCGGAAAGACGAACCGGTAAAAACCACCAAGAATCAAGGATGATAATAAGGAGAGGAAAGCGAAACTATTCCCAGAATTTCGGCTCAATCGGACCCTGGGAAGGCCGCAGAAAAAAATCCCGCCGGTTAATCCATAGCAAGACCGGCGGGTGCAACCCGGAGAGAAAAGAGAGGAGGCGGGAGAGAGAGGAGAGGAGGTGGTAGAGAGAGGGGAGGACGCAGGCGGGCGGCGGCGGACAGAAGCGGGCGCAGGCGGGCGAGCGGGCGAGCGGCGGACAGGCGCAGACGAGGCGAGCAGGCGAGCGGGCGAGCGGGCTAGGTTACGCCTGCCTCTGATACCATGTTAGAATTAGGTAAAAACAATCTATTTCAATTATAACAAGCACCCCCTCTTATATAGTGAGGGGAGAATACAAGGCTAAAATCACCCCAAATAATAAAACTAAATATAAATTCTAACACAGACATTTTACTTTAGCCAGGAATTCATGAACTCGTGGAAGATAACCCACGCATATGCATTTTTCTCATATGTCGAGATAGTGACCAGTTTATGGTTTAGTTTCACCTAAAGGCATCATCGTCGTGGCCCAACGGTGACAGTGAAAGATTATGTCCACTTCTATAGCGTAACATACATCGAGCCTAGGCCTTGACAGGAATTCACATCCGTCAACGTCGCCAATGAAACGAAAGCATAACCAAGGAAGGGGAATGACCCTATACTGGGTAACTAGCCCATGGTTGACCCAACTCCTTCATATCCAAGAGTTCGTTGTCTAACCGTCTTTTGTGTGTCTTATTCGGGGAGGCCAATGGACCCACCACATTTCATAATGCAATCTCCCGTTATAAATAGAATTCATCACTATAATATCATTTTATTTAGGGCTTAATAGTAGGATAAGCATAGCTGAAATGATAAATCCATAAGAGTGCAACAAAGATAAGAGAGCGAACCATAGGTCGTACCTAGTACAACTTGCTAGACTATGTTTGTAGCGCAAAACAAGAGTGACACTGCCTAAATAATAGTTAAAGATGTCTATCAAGTAATAGTAAGTCGTGACAGATATGTCGTGTACGACTAAAGTGGTGACAAACTCGATTGGGATTCCCTCTGGTCCCGACTCATATGTTGTTATGCAATTTTCGGTAAATGTCTCCTCCAGGACATCCATCTCCATCAGCAGTCCACTACGGGTTCCTCCTAGATTGAATTTATCTGTTCTCTATTAGTAAGTACAAGAAAGTAGAAAATACGTCAATTTTTAGTCCCGCTTGTTTGAATATCAGAGGGGTGATGAATTTAAGTAGAAAGATTATAGGGATTTTTTGCGGTCCTTTTTATGTCATAATTAGATAATCTATGTGACCATGGTTGAATGAGTTATCAAAATAAGTTTTATAGTATAAAACATACCATAGATCAAACCTTTGCTCATTTTGGGCCTTATGGTGGCCAAGATTGAATTCAGATTTAGAAAAACAAATGTCTTTACTAAACCTGAAATTTTTTACTTATTTTTTATCTAGAAGGCTTATTCAAATTATTTCAAAATGAAAGTTATGTTGTTGTAGTGTGGCGCGTTTTATGAGTTTTGAATGGGGTTTATCATTTTATTATTGGGTTTAATTTTGATTTTTTTTAATTAATGTTGCAATTAATATTATAATTATAACTGTATTTAATAGTTTTGTTTCTTCGTTATTGTAGTATCTAATTCATTTTATTCATTTTATTCTAATAATTTTTAT
>CM077153.1:296717669-296819156 GCA_039583875.1 Platanthera guangdongensis
GGCCGTGTACCCCATGATTTTCCCCCGTTTTCAACCGAGCACTGCACGGGTTCTAGGACAGGCGCCCGTGTCCTTGCCCGTGTCACCTTGACACGCCTGGGCCCCAGGCCGTGTACAAGGTCTCGACATTTTGTCGCGTGCAGTTCGACGACTGGATGACACGCCTTGGACACGCCCTGTCCTAGGCGTGTGTCCTTGCCCGTCACCTTGACACGCCTCGAGTGAATCTCGACGACTCCCCGGTACGATCGTCCTTGCACGGGGAGTAGCCACGGACCCTGCGACACGCCCGTGTCGCAGGCCGTGTGCCCATTCGCATCTTCGACGAATCGTCGAGTATATCTCGACGATTTCACGGCTAAGTGTCGACACGGGTCGACACGCCCTGCGACACACCCGTGTCGCAGGCCGTGTGCCATTCTCGACGAATCGTCGAGTATAACTCGACGACTTCGCGACTAAGTGTCGGCACACGCTTGACACGCCCTGGGACACGCCCGTGTCCCAGGCCGTGTGCCTTCTGCCAGAACCCAAACTGGCCCAAAACGTCCCCCCCTTCGCTATTTTGAGTTTTGGGGTGTTACAACTCTCCCCCTCTTAAAAGAATTTCGCCCACGAAATTACATAAGGAAAGGCATACAAAACAAAACTTGTACCTGAGCGGAACAACTTCGGATACTCGTCAAGCATAGTCTGCTCTCGCTCCCAAGAGAGCTCCTCACGACCGCAATTGACCAACCGGATCTTGACCATCCTGATCTCTTTATTGCGTAGTCGCTTGAACTCCGAGTCCTCAATCCGCACGGGCTTGACCTTTGTCGTTAACCCACTATCCACCGGCACTGGATCGACCGCGATCATTTGCGTAGCTCTTGCACCGCCTTCCGAAGCTCCGAAATGTGGAAAACATCGTGTAAACCACTTAGCTCCACTGAAAGCTTCAACCTATAGCCGCTTCTCCAACTCGCTCCAGAACCTCGAACGGTCCAAGGTACCTTGGGCTTAGCTTTTTCAATCGTCGCACCCGCGAGACACCCTTGAACGACTTGATCTTTAAGTATACATAATCGCCCACAGCGAACTCCACGTTCATGTGCTTGGCATTACAGTACTTTGCTTGCCGGTCCTGAGCGTTAAGCAACCTCTCCCGAATCGTTCTCACCAAAGAAGCAGCATCCTCCACTTCGATCGCTTATACAACTTTGACTCACCCGTTTCTAACCAAGACAACGGCGTGCGACATTTGCTACCATATAGGGCCTCGAAGGGCGTCATCTGAATACTTGCTTGGTAGCTATTGTTATATGCGAACTCCACCAAATAAAGGTGGTCTTCCCATTGCTTTCCAAAATCCAAGACTCACATGCGGAGCATGTCTTCCACGGTTCTATTAACCCTCTCGGTCTGCCCATCCGTTTGCGGATGGGTGGCTGTGCTGAATTTCAACTTTGTTCCCAACATTTGTCGCAACAGCCTCCAATCATTGGACGTGAACCGCCCATCTCGGTCACTCACGATGCTGCGTGGCACACCATGACACCGTACTATGTTATCCACATAAAAGCGTTGCTAACTTCTCCACCGGATCATCCTTCCTATGTGGAATAAAATGCGACACCTTCGTTAATCGATCCACGACCACCCAAATGGCGTCGTTTCCCCTTTTGCGACCTTGGCAAACCGTGCACAAAGTCCATAGAGATGTTGTCGAATTTCCATTCCGGAATGGGCAAGGACTTAAGAACTCCTCCCGGCTTTTGGCACTCCGCCTTCACCAAGGCGCAAGTTTGGCACTTCACTACGTAGAGCGCCACATCCTTCTTTAAACCCGGCCACCAAAATAGTTTCTTCACATCAATGTACAACTTCGTGCTCACCGGGTGAATCGAGTACTTGGTATGGTATGCCTCGTACAACAACTCCACCCGCAAATTGCCCACACCTGGGACGCACAAAAGGCCGTCTCTCCAAAGAAATTCGTCCTCCACGACGAATTGGGAATTTGGCCTATCCAGAGCCTCTACCATGAACTGCTTCAGCACTTGATTGCTTGTCCATACAAACGATCCCCAACGCCACCAACTCTCGCACCAACCGCTCATCATGCACCGATAGCCAATGGGCTCGAGCTGGGGCTTGGCGACTCACCGCGTCAGCAACCGCATTCCCTTTATCAGGCGCGTAGTGGATCTTGAATGTATAGTCTCCCAAGAACTCCATCCATCTACGCTGTCGTATATTCAGATCCTTCTGATCAATCAGATGCTTCACGCTCTTGTGACCGGCGTAGAGATCCACTCTCACACCGTATACAGTTATGCCTCCATAGCTTCAAGAAAAAACTCACAGCCATACGCTATTACGCTTCCGTGTTGCAGTAGCGCGCAACCCAAACCACTGCCCTACGCATCATTAAAAATCTCATTGCCTTCGGTTCCACTTGGCGAAGTCAGCACAGGCGTCGTAGTCAACCGACATTATAACTCCTCAAAAGCTCGCGCGCACTCCGGCGTCCAAAAGAACTTATGCTCCTTCCTCGTCATAGTAGTGAGAGGTAACGCTATCCGCGAGAAGTTCTCCACGAAGCGCCTATCGTAGCCGGCAAGCTCCAGCAAACTCCGGACTTCCGTTATCGTAGCAAGCTCAGGCCACTCCCGTATCGCAACAATCTTCGCCGGATCCACAGCAATACCCTCTCCACTAACTATATGCCCGAGGAACGCCACTAAGGATAGCCAAAACTCGCACTTCGAGAACTTGGCGTACAACTGACTTCTCCTTAGCGTCTCTAACACCAATGAAGATGCTTGAAGTGATCTTCCTCACTTTGCGAGTACATCAAAATATTGTCGATGAAGACGATCACGAAATGGTCCAAGTACTCACTGAACGTCATGTTCATAAAATCCATGAATACTGACGGCGCATTAGTCAGCCCAAACGGCATGACCGTAACCTCGTAGCGCCCGTGTCATGTACTGAACGTTATCTTAGGGATATCACTCTCCCTTAACTATTTAGAGTACGCCGTTGACCCTACCCACTGATCACAAAGATTATCGATCCTTGGGATTGGGTACTTGCTCTTTTCCGTCAACTTGTTGACCTCCCGATAATTAATACGCAGCCTCAACCTTCCATCCTTCTTCTTAATAAAGAGGGTCGGTGCGCTCCAAGGCGAAGGACTTGGACGCGCATACCCTTGCTCCAACAACTCTTGCAGTTGAGCTTTCAGCTCCGCCATTACCTTAGGCGATAGCCGATACGGAGATCGTGACACAGGCTTTGCACCTGGCACTAGCTCAAACATGGAATCTATCTCCTATCGAGGCGGGGCTCCAGGAAGATCTCTAGGGAGCACATCAGGGTACTTCGATACCACTGAAATACAATCCAAAGTGGGCTTCGGCTTTGCAACCTCCACTAGTGTAAAGAACAGTTCTGCTCCGGCACGAACCGTCTTCACCACCTGAAGAGCAAACGCTAATATTTTGCTCGACCTCTTCGAGCCCGTAAAGGTCATCTCACGACTTGCTCCCGGCTTGACTTCCTTGCTACCGCATCTATATTGGCTTGCTGCTCCGAGAGCCAGTCCATACCAAATATAACGTCGAATTCCTGATTCCCAATCCAAAACTAAGCGCAACAACGTCTACCCGCGCACAATGAGCACCATTGGACTATAACGCATCCAATTCGTCTTTTACCATCGAAGGAGGTACTCCGAAGCACAATATAATTCCTAATAAAGGAACGCGAAGCTCCCTAAACGAACAGTGCTCTCGCAGATAAAGAAAGTCATAACAAGGCTTAACACTAGTAGTTCTAAGCTAACATGCACAAGAGTGACAAGTATTTAAAGCAACACTATCTTTAAACCATACCTGTCGCCACGGCAGCATGCTTCTTCTCGGACTTGGGACGACCGTTCCAACAGTCTCGGGCAAGGTGCCCCGGTTTTCCACAAGTGAAACATGCGCTCGGGGTTCGACCCGTAGTCACCCCAGAAGCACCAGAAGGAGCTGGACCCGAAGTCATATGCTTCTTACACCATTTTCGATATACAGACTTTGAGGTGTTCGGCACTTTGAATGTCGTTTCCTTTGTACTGACATCCTTGACTGCTCCTGACATAGGTTTCTTACCCTTCCGAGCACCATTCCAACAGTCTCGGGCAAAGTGCCCTTTCTTTCCACAAGTATAACAAGTGTACGTAGCTTTACTAGTCGATTTCATAACCCCTTTCTCCAGCATTCTGCCGGATACAGCTCTTATGGGGTTTGTATAGTTCGATACCATGGTCGTTGGCATCGGGAGGGTCTTCCTCAACTCTGCCTCCAATGATCTAGCTGATTCCACCAAGGCTCGGAATCCCAATAACTTTGGTCCTAGCAATAGGACTCGTAACTCGGCGCGTATGCCGTTATAGAATCTATCGACTGTAGCTTGCTCATTATCCGACTCAAAGCATGGGTAGCGACTTATCATAAGAAATGCTTGCAAATATTCCTCAACTGTGTGCGCTCCCTGCACTAAATGCATATTCAGCTGCTGCCCCAATGGTCTACCAAAGGTCATCTGCTGCATCGCGCCCACCGGCGTTGAAGCCACAACAGGGGCGCAGGGTTGTACATTTCCTCCTAGCTGTGCACCCGCCACAGTAAACACCGCTTCTACGATCCTTCTAACGGTTTCATACGAAGGAGGAGGCTCAAACACCTCACCGGGTGCAATATGCTCCTCAGAAACCGGACATTCTGGCTGTCCAGCACCGCTTCCGGTCACCTATAGTGGTACAAAATACCGTCAAGCGACCAAATAAAATTGCGAACAGCAATTATAGGAACACGCAGGTTCCTCAAACACGAGTATTTTCATTCTTAAGTGGACATTCATGGGTTCTTTTACCGTTATAACGATGACGCACACAATGTGCTCACCACCCCTTAAAAAGAATTCGTCCACGAATTCAGCTTAAGTCCGACCAAAACCAGTAGTCTGATACAAATTGTAATACCCCCTATCCGTCGCGTAGGATATAGCAGTAGGTCCGGCCGGGGCCCGACGCCATATACCACAGACAGACCGGGTGGTTACGTATGGAAACCATCCAACCAATCTCAACGTCCTACACAGAGCATTCTAGCGGAAGCAGTTTATATAAGTTGTAAACAAGAACCCAGCATTAGAGCACGAATGTCCACTATTACAATAATTAGGAATGTATACAAAACACCCAAAAATCGGCCTTAAGGCCTTACAAAGTGTTCCACTTGAAAATTACATGTTTTACAAACCACGACACGCAGGCCGGTCATACATGAATAAAGCAGTAAACACTTCTACTTGGGCCTTCGAGGGCCAGCTTCGCAAAAAGGGCTTTAGCTCGCTATTGACCGCTTGGTCCAGCTGCACCTGCAAGCAACAATCCACCGCACGGTGGCAAAACAAGGCAACGGTCAGCAATGCTGACCAAATTATAACGATCTCGCCCCCAACTCGGGGCGGCGATGCTCCTTCCCTGCATTTCCTTAGCATAAACGAGTAATATAAAACCATAGCCATAACATCACAGACGTTGGCTCGTAAGGCCACACGCACCGTGCACTCAGGGCACATTCTCGGTGAACCGGTCGATGTCACGTCAATTAAAGCCATTAACATTCCGGACTCACCACTGCCACTAAGACGGCCAAACCTATGAGCAATTCGTCTTCTTGGTATTTGTCACGTCAATTTAAGTCATTGACCACCGAAGACTCTCATCTATGCCAACGGCGAGTTCCACGTAACCTTAGGTCGCTCTAACCGGACGACATAAAGCGGGTACGGCTCCATCTAACCCGTGCTCACTTCGCAACGACAATTTAAGCCATTTGTGCGGGTCAAACTTTCACCGAGTCCCATTCTACCGCAAGTCACATAACTCAGTTATGTTCGAGTTGGCTCTCAGGCCTCCAAGTTGGCAAGATCTCGTATCCGCCCAGTTTTCCGGGTGCACCTTTGGGTTAGTCCCCAAGGCTCCCTGCTGCAATCTACCGCGTAGAAAACCCGAAAACAACCAATAGCACGGAGTCTTCTCCGGCCTTATGCAATGCAACATCACCGATCCGGACTAACATGTCCGGGTAGGCTTCAAACAAAATGCCTATGTCCGTTCTCGCATACGGACTCTAAACAACGGGGACTTTTCATATCTACCCGAAGGAACGCCTCCAATTCTCCGCAAACTCGCGAGAGCGGGCTTCCTATGCTAAGAAAGAGAGCTATTAGTGCTCAAGGTGAGGATCGTTACCCTTGAGTTCCTCTTTGGCGCCATCGAAAATAATCGGATAGAAATCACCGCACTTGCGTTGCCTCCGTGGATCCGGAGTCGGCTTGCGATTCGGAGCTCCGAAGCTCCTCCAATGGCGGATCTAGCTCTTCTTCCTCCAATGGCTTTCCTCTTTCTCCAAGGGTTTGGAGAGATGATCAAGTGAAGAAAAATGATGGATTTCAAGTCAACTCCCGGGTATATCCTCTCAGGAACAACCCCCAGCCGATGGATCTTCAATCAAGGAAACGAACGGCTTCGATTCGGGGCTGAAATGCCCAATCTGGACCGAACACGGCCTGGCACACGCCCGTGTCCAGGGCCGTGTGCCGCATTCGCCGTCAAAATCGAATCTCCTGGACCCTCACACGGGTATCGAACACGCCCGTGTTCGAGCTGACACGCCCGTGTTCCAGCTGACACGGCCGTGTAGCCGGCCGTGTACCCCATGATTTTCCCCCGTTTTCAACCCGAGCACTGCACGGGTTCTAGGACACGCCCGTGTCCTTGCCCGTGTCACCTTGACACGCCTGGGCCCCAGGCCGTGTACAAGGTCTCGACATTTCGTCGCGTGCAGTTCGACGACTGGATGACACGGCCTTGGACACGCCCGTGTACTAGGCCGTGTGCCTTGTCTCGACGAACGTCGAGTGAATCTCGACGACTCCCCGGGACGATCGTCGACACGGGTCGACACGCCCTGCGACACGCCCGTGTCGCAGGCCGTGTGCCCATTCTCGACAAATCGTCGAGTATATCTCGACGATTTCACGGCTAAGTGTCGACACGGGTCGACACGCCCTGCGACACGCCCGTGTCGCAGGCCGTGTGCCCATTCTCGACGAATCGTCGAGTATAACTCGACGACTTCGCGACTAAGTGTCGGCACACGCTTGACAGGCCCTGGGACACGCCCGTGTCCCAGGCCGTGTGCCTTCTGCCAGAACCCAAACTGGCCCAAAACGTCCCCCCCTTCGCTATTTTGAGTTTTGGGGTGTTACAAAGTGTCCCTACGAGGACTACCCAGGAGATCACCCATCCCAGAGATACTTCACCCCGAGCACGCTTAAATATAAAGTTCTTTCACTTAGGTTAGTTTATGGAAAGTCAAGTTAAGAGCCTCCTTTTGGTTGGTTGAAGTTCCTTAGGTGAGGACCGTGATGTAGGGCGTTCAAGAAGGAACGATAGTTCATAACTACCTTATTCATGATCGTCACCGTCGTGCCAAACACAATCTTAATCTCAACTAGGATTGCTCGTAAACAAAGTAGTGTGAATAATTCGGATATAGAATCATGATGGTTCGATTAAAATTTGTATTTCTCGAATCCAAACCCCAATAATAATTGAGAACAGTATAAATATCTATATTCGTAAAAACAAAGTTTTTGGTTCCATTATTTCAAGCAAAATCAAATTAAAATCCGCATTCAAATTTATGATTTTGGGACGAATTAGAATCTGAATTCAAATATTCAAATGAATCTGAATCTCCATAATTTATGAAAAATTAGGTCTCAATTGAAGAGCTTCCCGCTAGTATTAACTTGACCGGGTCGCCAAGGGGACATGTTCATCTTTATGAGAAAATTGATGATTTAGGTGATCGGATTTGAGAAACAACATTTCCCCTTTTTTGTACTTAAGACTTGTAAGCAGAGAGGTGGTATGTCACCTTCCAAAGAACTCAAAACACTCGTAACGTCAAAGAGCACAATGGATTTCGTCCCGACACAATCTAATCATGTGATTTTTCACCCTTTCTTTTATTTTTCATGCTAAAACGATTTAGTGTCATTGATTTACTTTTGACTGTTTGCACCCCGAGAGAGCTTAGTTTTTCATACCCAGTTCTCCGGTGACCTACAACAACCCTAAAATAAAAAACCATTAAAAAACATTTTCCATACCCAATAGTTTGACAAAGGTCTCCTCGTCACACCTTTGTTCGTTATTAGTAAACCCAAAAAAATCGGATGAGGGAAGCGCTTTAGCAAACCCAAAAAAATGGATTCAAAAATTTGAGAATGTTTTTTTTCTAATTGGCTCCTCCCTTTATTAGCAAACCTTCAATTTCCTAAACCTTATCATGTATTCCGCCCAATCATTTTCCTTCGTATCCCCTATTCCCGACTTCTGCCCCTCCTCGTGTGAAAACCCCTCTCGTGTATTCCGCCGCCTCCTCATGTGAAAATCTCTCTCTTGTATTCTGTCGCCCCCTCCTCCTTCGTAAACTCTATTCTCGGATCCTGCCCCCTCCTCCTCCCTAAACTCTATTCTCGGATCCCGCCCCCTCCTCCGTAAACCAGAGACGATTCGGCGACGGTGACTAACGAGGGTCGTCAACTACCACCGCAAATAGCATTATGAAGAAGGGTTGTAATGTTTTGGGTTTATGAAAATGGTTATAATGTTTTGACTTGATGAACAATAATTGTAATGTTTTACTTTATAAAAAAAATAATGAAAAAGTAACAATGATTGGCTTGAAAAATTTTATATATTTTTTTTTTGCTTATTCTTTTTCAAGATAGATGATTTGCTAATAACAATTTACTTTAATAATCACTTTTGCAGAAACGCACGGCTTTGCTGACGGAACCAATCACTCCAAAAGTTGCACGTCGCTCTCAGGCTCAGCAGATGGACCAGTCGAACGAAGAAGGGTATGGAGGATGAATCTCATCTTCTTCATCCGTCATTAATGGCGGATGCAGGAGAAAAACTTAAACCCTAAATAACAAATCTCGATAATATTCCAAATCGTCACCGCCTCTTTCAATCTCGTTCATAATGTTCAGCTTTGGTTTTGAAAAATAAATCCCTAATTTACAATAAATGTATGGAGCTCGGAGCCGGGATCGCCGTCGGCAGCATGGGGTTATATGCATCAGCGTCGCCGCCGGCATTATCATCGGATCCCATTAAGACAAAAATCAGGTTCTCTTCACCATCCGCTGATAGCGACGGCCGGATGGGGGAAGCGTTTTATTATCCTCCATTTTCTGGGCTGCTTGCATCACACCACATTTCTCACTCCAAAATCGCGCTTAGAGACGCTTCGAATCTCCGCCCCTTCCCGCCGCGCCTCCTTTTCGATCTCGCCGCGGTCCTTTCCGTCGGCGTTGGTCTAGCGTCGGAGAACACCAGCGGAATCGTTCCTCCCCGCGCGGCCCTCATGAGCGCCGAGCTTGCGTTGTAGGCGATCGCCGCGAGATCCTCCGGCTGAAGAGCTTGCCGAAGCATCGATCGCGGAAGAAGAAAGTAGATCTGCCCCGGACATAGATCTTCCTCGGGAGAGACCGCCGACACGAATCCGCCAAACTCCATCTCGTCGGCGTCGCAGATGAAGAACTCTGCATCCTTTGGCTGCAGCACGAGCGCCGCCTTCACCGGCCACGCGAACTCCTTGAGCTCCCCGTCGGGAAGGATCAGCTTCGCCGTCATAATCGGAGCCACCGCAATCGACTCGGACGACGAGCATATCCCCATTGCGATGACCGGAATATTCCGGCGAAGGGGAATATGCTCGAGAGAAATAGGGAAGATATGGACGGTGAGCAGACCAGGGAAGCGTATATAAATGAGCTGGGCCTGTCGAATACGCGGACAGGCTGGACGCCAGAGAGAAAGAAGAAGAAGTAATTGACGAAATTACCCCTACCCATATAATACTAATAATCTAATTGGTTATGCTGAACTACCCCTCCTCTAAAAACAAGCAACGTGTCAAATATATATAATTTTCTTTTCTAAATTATTTTTAAAATAATATATATATATATTGCAATATGCTGTCGGGCGAATGGCTCCGTAAAAATTATATATTAATATATTATTGTGTTATAGATCACACTAAGCACGGGCGGACCTACTTTCGGACACATCCGGACACGTGCCCGGTTGTGATTTTCTACAATTTTCACCTGGGGAGATCAATTCATCTCGTTGTTCGCTTTCATTTTTGCGCTTCCCCGCCTCATCTCGCTGTTCGTTTTTGCCCTAGCCCGCCACATCTCACTGTTCATTTTTGCCCTAGCCCGCAGTTGCTTAGCCCGGCGTCAAGGCGTCAAGGATCGGCTTTCTGTTCGTTTTTGTCCTAGCCCGCTGCTGCTCCCGCCGCATCGCATGGTAACTTCTTCTTCTTCCTCCCAATTTCAACTCTTCTTCTTCTTCCTCCCAATTTCAACTCTTCCCAATTTCAACTTTTCTCAATTTCATTTTGGTTTTTTTCATTTTCTGACACTATAATTGTCTTGCAAATTAATTAGGTTTTATGATTTTAGCTTCTGGTTTTTCATGATTTTTAAAGATTAGTATACTTTATGATTTTAGCTTGTGTTAGTTTTCTTGCCCATGCATTCAACATGTTTCTAATTGTGTGATATAAATGGAAATAAGTTCATTGTGAATATACCATCTTCCTTATTACTTAAATTTGAAGGTATTATCATAATTCATAAATGTGTGTGTTGTGAGAAGAAATCGTGTGAAGTAATAATTTTCTTATTTGTTAATGTTTCTCTCATATTTAGAAGAAATATTTTTTGCTATTCATTTTTAGGATAAGTTTTTTTCAAAAGTAGGCGCACATGAGTCAAAAGCCACATATAATAAAAGACATCGAGTTGATTTCAAGCTTGAGTATTTACCTTCAGATCCGGGTTTGAGACAGCCTATAATATCATACGATGTTAATCTTCATGATTCTATAAGAAGATTTTATCTGCAGAAAGGAACTTGTCAACCATTTCTAAAGAGTTTTCCTCAAACTGAATTTGGAAGAAGAAAAAACTCGACGTTTCAACAAAAATTGGTTTAATGATTTTAAAGACTGGTTAAAATACAATATTGAAAATGATGCAGCCTTTTGTCTTTTCTGTTATGTCTTTCCTCAAAAAGGTTGTGATCCAACTTTTGTTTCTCGTGGATTTCGGTATTGGAAAGATAACACTATAATCGAAAAACACGTTGGTAATCACACAACTCCACATAGTATTGTTAATAGAATGTGTGAAGCTTTAATGAATCAGAAACATGACATACAAATTGCTTTTGCAAGACAAGAAGAAAGTCAAATCCTTGAATATCAAACTCGTTTAAGCGTTTCTATTGATTGTGTTCGTTTTCTACTACGACAAGGGATATCTTTTTGTAGTCATGATGAATCCAGTGATTCAATCAATAGAGGGAATTTTCTTGAACTATTAGATTTTCTAGCTTCACATAATAGTGACATTAAAGCTGTGGTTTTGAAAAATGCTCTCACTTAATTGTCAACTGACATCACCAAAAATACAAAAACAGATTGTCTCTACAATAGCAAGTGCAATAACAGACACAATCATTAGAGACATTAGACATGACTGTTTCTCTATTTTAGTGGACGAATCTCATGATGTAGCAACCAAACAACAGATGGGTATTGTTTTGCGCTATGTTGATAAAAATGGATTAATTGTTGAAAGAATACTTGGTTTTGTCCATGTATCTGATACAACCTTTGTATCACTGAAGATTGTTATTGATAAGTTATTTGCCAAGTACAGTTTAAGTATTTTAAAATTACAGGAACAGGGTTATGATGGAGCTAGCAATATGAAAGATGAATTAAAGGGTTTAGAAACTTTGATATCAAAGGAAAATAATTCTGCATTTTACATTCATTGTTTTGCTCATCAACTACAACTTATATTAGTAGCAGTTGTAGAGGTTCATTCTGAAGTTGCTGAGCTTTTTTTCCACATGGTGTTAAATGTGGTTGGTGGATCTTGCAAATGACGCGACTGTCTTAGAGCACTAGAAGTCGAAAGAGTCATACAGGAAATATGTTGTGTAGAATTGGAGAGTGGTCGGGGATTAAATCAACCACTTGAAATTAAGAAGGCGGGAGAAACGCGATGGGTTTCACATTATAGTACTGTTTTGAATTTCATTTGTATGTTTTCGTCTATAGTGAATGTTCTTGAAATTATTAGAGTTGATGGAATAGATGCAAATCAAAGAGAAACTGCAAGCAATCTTTTAAAAAGCATAACAACTTATGATTTCATCTTTCTTCTTCATTTAATGAAAAATATTTTGTCAAGAACAAATGAGTTATCATAGGCACTACAAAAGAAGGATCAAGACATCATAAACACAATGAATTTCGTAAATTTATCCAAGCTGTTATTATTTAACATGCGGAATGTTGATATATAGTGAGAAACTTTCATAAATGAAGTTTCAAACTTTTGTGATAAACACGACATTGATGTTCCAAACATGGAGGAAAAATTTATTCAAGCAGGAAGATCAAGACGTAATTTGAGAGATATTACAAATTATCATCATTTCTGGGTTGAGATCTTTAATACCGTGATTGATTGGATGTTAAACGAGTTAAATGATCGGTTTAATGAAGTAAGTACTGAATTACTTCTTTGCGTTTCAAGTCTTGATCCAAGCGACAATTTTATTTCTTTTGATAAAAATAAGTCCATTCGCCTTGGAGAATATTATCCAAGTGATTTTTCTCAATTGAACTTGCAGTTACTAGAAGGTCAACTAGATACATATATTTTTGATGTTCACTCTAATGAAAAATTCTCACAAGTTAATGACATAAGTGGAATTACTGTAAAATTAGTGAGCTGAAAAAATATGATCATTACCAGTTGGTGTATCGGCTATTGAAATTGGCTTGTCTTCTACCTGTTGCAACGTCTATTGTGGAAAGGATGTTCTCTGCTATGAAAATTATAAAAAAACGTTTGAGGAATAGAATGAAAGATGAATTGATGAATGATTGTATCATAGCATATATTGAGAAAGATATTGCAGACAATATTACAAATGATGGAATTATTCAGCTTTTTCAAAACATGTGCCCAAGAAAAGTATTTTTTTAATTTGTAAGTCCTTTTTTAACCCTAAACTATCAAAAAAATTCATTATGTAATGTTTAGGTTTACTATATTATTTATTATGATCAGTTACAAATTTCTCGTTTTTGCAATGTTATGATTTTGTTAACAATGTTAAGTGCATTATTTTCTTGATTTTATTTTTATTACTTTCATTTGCAATATTTTTTTAAATTTTAAATTACAAGTTATCATAAATTAATATTATTGCTATGGTGCCCGGGTCGGGTTTAAATTCTAGTTCCGCCACTTACATTACATGTAATACATAACACTATTTAAATTGAATATAACTCTGATTGCTAAGCATAGTCAATAATTTTGCCTCTTTCAAAAATGTATTTTGCCTTGATATAACGACACCATCGATAATTTTACTAATAAATTCCATGATTAGATCACCATAGTCAATAATTTTGTCTCTTGAAGGTGTCTTGAATGTGACTTGAATGCGACACATAGGTGGAATCTGACAGAGCTCTGGCCAAAGGAAGAAGAAAACTTTGGAGAGAAAAAGTGAGAAATGAGGAGACATGTGGGCCTTTTATAGCCTCCAGAAGGTAGTCACGGTGGTTATGCGGCTATCTGCACACTGTAACCACCCAAATTAATATTTAAACCATGGCTTTGGAGCGTATAATTCCCGCTATATGCAGGCTGCCATCATGAACAAGATGCCTCCTACTATCGGCGAAAGTTACGCGGACGGTTTTTTCGAGGAACGTACGATCGTGATTACAGTGAACCAATCAGACGAAGGAGGAGGGTGGCAGTGCATCGGCCCACGAGAGAAGTGCCACTCCCGGCGAGGGAGGCGGGAAGAAGTGGGAGAGGGGCCGGCGGGTTGGCCGGCCCCAGTCGGCCACCAGAAGTGGGATCCCGCGCGCGATCGCGTGTGCGGATCGCGCGCAGCGGTCAAACCCATGATCTCACTAGTGTGGTGGGGATCATGGGGGAGTAGGCTAAGTGCACACCCATTCTCCATAAAAGGGGGTTCATTCGCATCAAAAAATTATATATATATATATAAATTAAAGATAAGTTATGAATGCATGTTTAAGTAAAAGGAGAGTGATGGAATTGTTGAAATTTGACATAGTGGCATGGCGGATATTGTCTATAGCGTATTTACGGATGGGTTGGATTCGAAACCCACAAATCACGGCTCTGGTGGGCCTTCTATTGGGTTGAAAGGCTGGTTTATGTTGTTCGTTAGTTGTTGGACTTTCTGTTTCCCCCAACTGGATTTTTTCCTGTATAATCGGGAATAGACGGTCAAGATTGATTTGGAAAACCTCGTGTGTTACACCGTACAATCACAACGGCTCCCGATATATTTTTGTATATAGTATAGATATATGTATACACACACACACTTACATTTTAAGATGTAATTAATACAATTTTATAATATTACGAGTGACACTGCATAGGGGAATTAATATCGTGCCATCACGACAGACCTTAGCCAAAACTGTGTGCAGGGAGGCTTCGCTCGCACCCCCAGAGTTCAGTAATCCGGCTGGCCTTAAATCCTTTAACACACTCAGTGGGGCATGTGGAGGGAGCGTCATCATGCCGCGACGCCATCAAGATCGGGGTACTAACGCAGCAGCACGAGGGGTTCCCTCCGTGCACTATCACTCGTTATCATACAAATGAAAATATATCTTCCTTGACTGATGAGGAACTTGCAACTACAGAGTCTCTGTTTGGGCGAACAAATTATAAGCCAAATTGTATCCAAGTGGATGCACGAAGAAATATATATACCATGAGGAAAGGAAGAGAAAAGAATGAAGAATGTGGTTGTTGTGAATGGTGAAGTCGAACTTGACTTTGTATTTAACTTTATGAGGAAATTTTGATAGGGTATATAAGAAGTGATTCTTTATGAGGAGGTTTGGCTTAACTTTAAGGATGGTTTGTCTGGCTTTGAATTTCGTTTAACTTTATGAGAAACCTCCAAATCTTGAATGCCCTATAATTTCTGAGAAAGCAATTGAAGATAATGGAATTAAATGTTTTTGAAAGTAGAGAAGTTAGGCTTCATTTGAGACCTTATTTTCACCGGCCAAGCTGTTACGACAGCATGAATTGGCATTCACGAACTATGATTCATGACCACCGCGTTTACGACCGCAAACGTAGAATCATAAGGAGCCATACTGTCAGTAATAGCAGTATTTAATTTTGGGTGTTTATATTGGCAGCCCAGGTTTGAATATTGGCAGCCCAGCAAAATAATAAAAAAACACACATAATATGACTGCTAATAGCAGCCCAAAATGCGGAACACGCGGCTTTTGAAAATAGGTCTACTATATGGCTTTTTTAGAAAAAATGTTCAACATAAAAGTTGTAGATCTCATCGAGATCTACAACTTTCATGTTGAACACCTTTTCTAAAAATGTCTATTTAAAAATTTAATTTTTGGGCTGTCAGTATCCATCGGGCTGCCAACAGCCATATTTTAAGCTGTCATTATCTTTGGGCTGCCAATATTCATATAGTACTGTCAATATAAACACCCTTAAATTTTTTTTAAGTGTTTCATGTGCTTGATCAAGAGGGACAGGCGTCCACATTGCCTACATAGAAATTTTCTTCTTTGAAAAGCAATTTCAATTAATTTTTTTTTTTTTTTGCTTTTAAGCTTCATTTCATCTAATTTATTTTACATTAATTCGGTAACATTTTTGTTGTAATTTTTATTTGTTCGTATTTGTACATGAGTTAACAAACAGATAGGCGAGATAGCTAATTTTTCATATTTGTACATGAGTTAACAAACAGATAGATATTTTTTTAATAAAATAATTAACGTCCCCATAAAATATAATTTATGTCTCATAAAGATAAAGTTAGTTAAATATAAAATAGACATGATTTTTAATTAACAACAAAGTAATATTAGAGGTGATTGAGGAATGAGGAATCAAAATTCTATATACACACGTGGGTATAAAAAAGTTATGCACAATGTTTAGGATGCTGACACATGGCGGACTCACTCCAAAATCGCTGAAATCACCATAAATTCAGAAATCACTAAATCGCGGAAATCATCAAAATCGCGGAGACAACCGGCTAGCTCCTCTTCTTTCTCCCCCTCCCCTTCTCCTTCCTCTTCCGTCGGCGCTCCGACCCTTCCGCCGCCGCCTCTCTCGTCATGAAGAGACTCTTCATCTCCTCCGCTGTCATCTGCCTCCTCACCGGCCTCGACGACTACCTCTAAGCGTACGGTCTCCATTTCCTGTCGGCAGGGGCGGAACTGTTCACGGGCACACCCGGGCACGTGCCCGGGTCCAAAATTTTGGAAAAAAAATAGAGGTTTTGATTTGAGTCCATCCAAATACAATTTAGGTTCGTTTTAGACACACCCAGACACTATTCCGATTCGACGAACGTCGAAATTTCTCGAGTTCGTCAAGTTCGACGAACGTCGAACGCATTTCTCGCGTTCGACGAATGTCGAACGCTCGAACGGATTCTTCTCGTCTACCCTAAACCTGATGAGACCCCCGCACGCTGCATTCTTCCCTCCCGCATTTGCTCTCCTCCTCCTCTCTCTCGGCCCGTCGATCTCCTCCTACGATTCGCCGACCGTTGTTTCCATCGATCCGCCGCCAGGTATTCCTCTCCTTCTCCCCCGAACAAATTTCATCATACATTCCACCGATCTCCTTCCTTAGCACTGCACACCGCGACACAAATGAGTGGATCTTTGCCCTAATTTCACTCATTTTTTATTGCAGATCTTCTCCCTGCTCGATCCCCTCTGCCACTCCGGTCAGACCCGCCACTGCCGCTCCCTCTCACGCCATTCACTGACTACCGCCAGGTATGTCTCTTCTTCTACCCGACAATACTGATTACCTCATATAATCCACCGTACTCCTTCCCTCTCGCAAGTGGAGTTGCTCCAACATCAATTTCTATATTAATTAATAATTATAATAACATTATTTTATTATATATTCACAGGTGTGTATAGAAAACCTGTGTATAGAATCCGCGTTCGTGATTGAGTGCATGAATTTTGGGGGTTTGCAAAGGTCCCAGATTTAACATGTTACAATTTTTAAAAATTATTATTATTTGATTTATTTATCTGATTGTTATTAGCAGCGTAGTTAGCTAGTCACACCGTACCTTCTCCTAATTTTTCGCTTCTTTTGGAAATACGCCTTGTACATATATTTTTAGGAAAAATGTTCAGCACGAAATTTGTAGATCTCTACAAAGTGACTTGCATCGATCAAGGAGGAGCAGCCGAGGAAGAAGACACTTTCTAGAGGAAGAAGTCAAAATTCTTTCCCTCACAGATGGTTCCTGGATGATGAACAAGATGCACTGCAGCAGCAATAGCAAGTCACTTTGGAACGACCCGGCATCGAGGTCTCGACGAGCCTTCTCTACTGTACTCCCCAACCGCACCGCCTGGGAAGAAGACAAGATCGAATCGGAAAGCACTGTCTCGTTGAATGGACACAAAAGAGATCTTTCATATTCTCATGAGAAAGCATTCTGAATCGGCATGAACAACAGTCCCCGTCAAAGCATCAACAGGAAAAGCAGTGAAGCAAGACAATGGAAGCCAAATAAGAAGAATTGGAACGGTTTACGAACGGTACGACCGGGTCGACTTATACGCTTTCAAATTCTTTTCTTTTCTAGTCTTTCTATTGTGCTATCGTATATAAAGAGAAAGGCGGGCGATAGCAAAGAAGCGGAATGATTGATTGACTGACTATACGAGAATTCCTCCATTCCAACCAGGTTTTCAGGAAGAAGCACTGCAAGAATGGCCCCCTGCAGTGACCTCTAAAAGGAATGATCTCGGGCATCAATCTAAAGAGAGCTAACGCCTTTACACGGGCAATTTTCTCTTATGAAAGGCGCGTAGCAAAGAACTCGCTTTCGCCAGGCACCAAGGCTTCTTTCACTCCTCACTTCCCTTGAGCCTGGTTAAGAAGGGAAAGCCGGTCCAATCCCAGCTTCTGAAACAAGAGAAAAGATCAAAGTGGCAAGACCGGAGCTATTATCGAGCTCGAGCCTTCTTCTTCATCTGCACCTGCAAAGAGCGGATAGGGCACAACCGAAAAACAGTCTCTTTATTATAGACGAGTGTTCCCTGTTATGGTGGTTTCATTTCTGTTTCAGAAGGCGGCTCTCTGAGTTTTGTAGAAACTTTGAAGTAAAGTTTTTTTTTCTACATGTTTTTTGTAATGGTTGCTAATATAATATGTTCTACATGTTCTCCTAATATAATAGTAATTGATTGCTTATAAAAAAATTAAGTTTAATTTTTTTAAAAAAATTTACATTGCTTTGCATATAACAACTTGATCTACATATAGCCGGTTTTGAGTTAATATGTTTTGTATATAACAATGCTTTGTATATAGTCAAATATGCTCTATATGTAACAATGTCCAGTATATTTTATATATAATTGTTATATTATATCTTATATTATATTTATTAATATGAAATTTTATAATAAAAAAGTTAAAGACTCTAGTGAATGAACAGTTTGAATGTGTACTATTCATCAGCCACATAAAATATTAGAATTTAGAATTACGAATATAACTTATATTATTATAATATATTTATATATTGCATAAAAATATATAGATGAAAAACATTAGGCTACACAATAGGACTAATTTTTAGGTCAGATCCTGAAAAAAAAAGAACCATCAGGACAATCAATGAAAAGTCATAAATTATGAGAGCCCTGCGCAAATGTGTCAAATCATGATGACATTTTTGTCACTCGAAGTAAGTAGAGAACAGATGTGCCGGGAGACTGCAATTGTGCGGTTCGGAGGACGTAAAGTGCACTTTATCGTGAAATACGGGCATCTAATGGCACGCGTTGGATGCACGAATACATCTTAAAGAAAGATGAGATGCATTCACTTTGAGATGTTTGTGGACATCCACATAAGTTGTTGGATGCCCGCACTTCACAGTACCCAGACCCGCACGGAGAGTGCCGTCCTGCTGGCATTGCCGCGCACGGTGGCGGATGCACAGGCGGGGCCCATCAATATTCTCTCACGTGCTTGAGGTGCATCTATAATCTATATTTTTAGTGAGAGAAGATAGATTGAGCTGAACAGTTCACCTTTGTCCGGTTCTGCTACGTTCAGTTAGGTGTACAGCCGCATGCTACTCATGTACAGCTGGCAGCTTAACTCACCAGCAAAAAACGTGTGATATTTCTCAATTATTAATGCATAAGATTATATGCACGTTTAAAATTGCTACGTGTATATCAAATTACACGAAGCAATCTCTCTCTTATGATTATCATTTTTAATGTATAAATAGTCAATAAATTAGACGAATCCAAATTCACTAATCATTTTACGAAATTCTAAAAAGGGCTGAGCCCTAGCCCGCCCCCTTTAGATCCGCCCCTGGAAGAATGTATGCTTTGGGAAGATCGCTAGAAAATATGTTATGATTTTAATACTAATGCTTTCTCGTGGACGATATAATATTTTTTGGCATATACTTTGCCATCAAATGAAAGGGAATCTTGACACATCGGTTGAGGTACTGCCGTGTGACTTTATGATTAGAGTCTTCGAAGTAGCCACTTGCAAAAATAGAGAATACAATTTGTCTATATTTCAACTTTACGGCGCAACTCGACGTCGGACCCTTGCTGCACATGGATGCTAGCTTTGTGCACCGAGCAATTGTGCATGATTTTCTCATATTGCACTTCTCTTTTCGGATCCGGATCCTCTCCATTTCAAATGAAATGGAGGGGATCCATTTCATCATTGAATAGTTAAGACAAGTTTGAAAGAAATTTTGTGAAGTTTGTTTATTGAAAAAAATCAAAAAAAACATGAGAAATAATGAACCTGTCGGATTAAAGAGATTTTAATCTGAACAGTGAAATGGATCCCCTCCATTTCGTTTGAAATGAAAAGAATCCTGAACTTGTCTCTTCGTACTCATTCCTGCGTTGGAGCCTTGGAGGACCAATCCGAAAAGATCCACACAATTGTACATGGTTTTCTCTCCAATAAGCGCAACAAATTTTATCCGGAGAATCTCAAGGGCGTTATTGAGAACGTCAGGAAGAATGCCGCGATAAGCCACGCCAACCACAGCCTGAGCGCGTTTCATATAAATTCCAACAGTTGATACATTGTGATCTCACAAATTACTTTATTGTTATATTTATTTTGTGCCTATGCTTATTAATTGCATGTAATTATTTTAGATGTATAATTAATATTGGTTTATAAATATGATAAATTTTATATGAGAAGGATGAGGAATGATTTTATATGGAGAGTGACAGCTCATCTTCGAAGTACGTTGCCAGGCATAGCATTTATTAACGAACCCGAAGGTTGGCGGGAATGGGAATTATTGGTGTAAAAACCACCAAATTATCAATAAATTCATTTAATTCAATAAATTTTCCCATTTAACTCCCTAATTAGTTCTCACACAAAAACTCGCCCACTTTGTTTTTTAAATCTAAAATTTTTTGGTCTGCGGCTCACCCCACATTCCACAACAAAAACAAATGATTTTAGTCCAGTCAAAAAAAATTTAAAATTAAATTATAAAATATTAATTAAAATTTTTTTATTGTTATTTTAATATCATATTTTTGATTTTTCTATGATAATTTTTTTTAAAAAAAAATTGATCGAATATCTGATCTTTAAAAATCCGACCGAATATTATTTTTTGAATTTTTTAATCTCCAATTTTGCTGGCAGTCTGCTGAGAACCATGAACGGTTTTAAATTTCGGAATGGAGCCCGATTATAATAAGGCCATTATTAACTGCAAAACCTGTGCATATTTCCAAATACGCCTTATTACATGCATTTTTAAAAAAAGTGATCAACACAAAAATTATAGACGTCGACTAAATCTACAACTTTCGTGTTGAGCACTTTTCCTAAAATTATATATAGGATGCATATTTCGGAAAAAGTGTAAAAAATAATGAGATTTTAGGGTGCGACTAACTAATAATGGGTTGCGGTTAACAATAGCCTATAATAATCCGGCGTATATAACAGAGAACTAAAATGTACCGGACCGTATGTACTGAAACTTAATTAAATGTTTTTTAATTAATGTATTTATATATATAATTATATAAATAAACAAGATTTATAAATTATAATAAATAAGATTAGGACCGGCCAGGCAGTCTTTTTACAAAAATAAATATCTCTTCGCGGTCTCGTCACCTCACTCCAAAATCCCACTCAGATTGGACTCAAAACTCCGCCCAGTTCCACGGCTCCGGCTCCTCGTTCTCCGATCAGATATGGAACATTGCGTCGCCGGCGCCGGCGGCGTGGTTTCTGGGAAAACCAGCGGTCGACCTCTTCCCGGAGCGGATCTCATTAGTGCCGAGCTCGCCTTGGATGCGAGGGCGGCCAGATCTTCCGCCTGAAGCGGATGCCGCAGCATCGATCGCGGGAGCACGAAGTAGATCTGACCTGGTCGGAGCTCCCCGTCTCCGGCGATCTCCGACATAAATCCGTAGAACTCCATATCGTCGGCGTCGCAAATGAAAAACTCGCCACCATCCTTCTGCAGCACGACCGCCGCCCTAACCGGAGACGTGAACTCTCTGAGATCGCCGTCGGGGAGGATCAATTTCGCCGTCGTTAGCGACGTGACCGCCGTCGCCTCGCACGAAGAGCATCCCCCCATTTTGTTGTTCTTCACATGCCGGTGAGAAGAAGTGCGTGCGTGCGTGCGTGCGTTGGTACGTGCGAGTGTGAGAAGAGGAGTAGAGTTTCTCCAACCTTGAGAGAGAAATTGCAACGAAGGGGAGTGGAAGAAGGCAGGGTATATAAATGGGTTTAGGCACAGCTGTAAAGCGACGGTGACAGCCTGGATGTGTCATAAACAATTTACTAACGTTGGTGACAATATGTTTAAATATTAATCATATTGTGTACCTAAAATATACCTAAAAAGTATATAAAAAAGTGTATGTTAAAATAAATTATTTGATATTTTGATTTTTTTTTGTCTAAAATAAATTATTTTATTTTATATGAACCTCACTTTTTATGGATTTTAAGTATGTTTTAGATGTGTATAGAATTATAATGAGTGACGGGAACACTCTTCTATTCCGTGTGATAGTACATGTATGTGACGGCGGATTTCGTTCGGCCCCCTGACAGGCTTCGCCCTTCAAGCGGGCAAATTTTTGGGTCCGAGCCCCGGTTCCAAATCTGGATCCGGGAGATACGGATCGCCGACACGTGTCAATTATATAATATTATAAATTTAATAACTTTTTCAAATATAATGGACGCCTCGACTCCATCAGCGTCGGCGCGCCTCGAAGCCAGGCGACACATGGTCGCCGACGAATTCGGCGAGCTCGGCCTCGTTGGTGTTTCCTTCAAATAAGCAGTAGTCTCTGAAATGCTGGGCACATTTGGTGTGGCCGTCGGCGTCGGGATTGGTCTTGCCCATGCTCGCAAAAGGGGGTGGAGCGCGAGTACGAAGGAGGGGGACGGAAAAAGAGAAAGCAAGCAATTAAGGAGGCGGTACGGGGTTGGTGGGGGGGGGGGGGGGGGGGCTATTTATAGAAAAAAAGAATCTGGGGTCAAGCTGTCCAATCGGCCCAGCTCGCCAATCCCCACTTCGCCGACTTCTATCGTGTCCCATCCCAGATCGAGTTAAATACGAAGCAATATACTTATTATAATTATTTGAATACCAGACACTAGTCCAAAAATGTTTGAAGTTATTACAGGAATTAAGTGCAAAAAATAAGAAAGCAGGGCGCGCGGGCAGAGGGGGACCAGGAGGCGAGTGTCGGTCGGCTCGGCAAGGGAGCCGCCTTCTATATACCCCGGCCTCGCATCCCTCGTCCCCCAAACTGTCGCGGGCGGAGAAGCTCGCGGATCCGCCCTGAATTCCTCTGCGCCACCGAAAGGCCGTCGTCGATCTCATCTAGAAGCCGGGAAGGAGACGTCAGCTCGCCAGCCTGGCCGCCTCTCACCTAGTCCGCGAGACGCACGTAGTCGCATTGCAGCGCCTCATTGACCTCCTGCACCTCGCGCAGCCTACGCACAAGTTTCTTGAAGAGCTTGATCCCCCTCCTCGTTAGCTCGTCATTCTCCACTTCAGGGCCCAAATAAGAGTCCAGCGAGCTCGGAGAAGGGAGGGGAGAGTAGTGGGCTGACCGCAAGGACTCCTCGGCCGCGGATTGGCCGGGGGAGCTGTGAAAGCAGAAAAATCAGCAAGGGGAGGTGTCTCGGAAAACCACATGGCAAGAATCCAAGGCCAAGTTTACCTGACGAGCTCAGCATCTCCAAGAAGGTGCGGGGAGGGACAAATCTCAGGTCCTTCCCACGGCCTGGGCGGCACGTTCCCGGTGAGAGGAGGTCGAATCCCGTAATAGGGATGGTTTCCACACCTGTCCCCATAGTCAGGGCAGGTCGCTGAGGAGAAGGGGCGCGAACCGGCGAGTCCACCCCCAAGGTCCCAAAGTGGGGGCGACGGGTCCTGGGGACGGTTCTCTGGAGTTCTGAATCGCGAGTCACTGAGTGCGGTCTCGGCTCGCGGGGTCGGGTCTCGCAACGTGGTGCCCTCCATGCCATCCAGCTGGCTGTCCGGGCCGTCGCAGAGATCAACAATATTCTTACCCTTTTCAAGGGCAGGCAGAGTGGAGGAGCCGGCCCCGTGCTCCAAGGTGGTTCTCAGGTCATCATAAATGGGCTCGGCCGCCGAAGGAAACGGCTACGGCGGGTGGAACCGCAGTCAAGGCAGCTACGCGAGCAGCGGAGGTCTGGCGAACCCGGGCGAGCCGCTCTTGAATCTCCATTGGGATAGGCATCTCGATAGGGCTAGAGCAAAGGGAATGGCAAGAATCAGGCAGGTATGCAGGTGTATATATATAGCCACAGGTGGACCCCACCCGAAGATTCTCTCTGGTTCACCCTGCACTCGGCGAACACTTGGGGTTGGATGTTTCTTTCTGAGCTTTGTCAAGCTCAAAAAGAGCGGGGATTATGTACAACCCCGTATCCGACGAGTGGGGTCGCCGGGAACCAGACCGGCCGGTTCAAATCACCCAGGCCCCAGGCGAGCTCGGCAGGGAGATCTGAAGCCCGAGCTCGACATTCGTTGGCCCCGAGCTCGGCATTCGCCGACCCCGGGCTTGGCATTCGCCAAGCAAAGTCTGTGTTTCGTCGAGCTAAACTCAACTAATGGAGGCCGATCAAAGGGCGAGCTTGGTGGCCCGGCTCGCATTTGCCATAAGGAGCTCGACAGATAGCAGGCGAGCCAGATCTTCAGGGGTGGCCGAGCTCCTCAGCTCGCCCAGGTTCATAAGGTATTTTTTACTATTTTGCCCCCTGCTGGCCTGCCCATAGCCCTTCAGAACAGCGGGGTTACGCTGTTGGCAAGCCAACCTGGACTGCACATAGCCATTCAGAATAGCGGGAGTTGGATATTTGCAGGCCGTTTACAGAAATCTATAAATAGGACCCAAGGGGTACCTCAAAAAGCATGCTTCTTGTGCCACCTGGTTCCATCTCTCAAGCGCTTTCTGAGGATACCTTAGCTCGGCCTTTGGCTAAGGAGGGGAAGCGCTCTAATATCTTCAGGGTGTGTGGTGGGTCCTCCCCGCCGAGCCCTTCGGTCAGTTCTTCTTTACTTCCCTTGTTGTTTTGCTTGCAGGAGAGAAGTAGGTGCGCGATCACCCTTCCCCTAGGGAGCTACGTGGACTGGTTCTAGGAGGAGGTCACCCAGGTCTAGGAGATGCCAGGCCATAGCCTGATGATGGCCTTTACCCTGGGGCTACAGCAGGGATTCTTCAGGATTTGGCTCGACCCCCGGGGTGAGGAGATGCCCCAAGAACTTTCCCCTACTGGCCCCGAAGACACACTTCAGGGGGTCCAACCGCATCTTGTCTTGCGCAGGGTGGCGAAGGTCTCCTCCAGGTCCTGGAGGTGAGAGTCCACATCTTGACTCTTGATCATGAGATCATCCACGTATACCTCATGTTAACCCTGAAATCGGCGATCATTCCCAAGGCGGCCAGCTCGCTCAACGCGGCCTGCCCCAGGTTCCTCCTGGAGGTCGCGACGCCTTAGTGCGGGCAGACAGAATTTTTTGTCCACTCAGGCCGCACGGCATGGGTGGTCTCAGCGGTCTAACCGCCCAGGCCGCGCGCCTTGTTCCCTTGGTCGGCAGGGGCCGCAGACTGCTTCCTCAGTCCGCCCCTGCAGGCCGCCTGCCTTGTCAGCTTAACCGCAGGCTTGTCTCAACAGGTCTCCCTTTGCCGGACTCGGATGCCTATCCGCCTAGGTTGGCAACAAGCCTCGTCCTTTGCAGGAGTTGGGCTCTTCCAGCCCGCTCCTGCAGGTCGCTATTCAAGAACATCAGACCGCTCAAACAACCAAACAAAGGTGGCGACCTACCTCCAGGCCGCCAGCCAGCTACCTCGGTTTCCACCTCGCCAACACGCACGGCCTGCCTCGTCAGTCCGGCAGGTCGCTCAGCCCTTGTCGCCCAGCAGCGCGGGCAGCCAGCTTCTTCAGTCCGCCTGCAGAGTGCGGACACCAGCTCTCCGGCTACCCGCAGAGCAGCAGCATCCAGTTCATCGCGAGCTGGGCGGACTCGAGGTACAGTCAAGACTTTCAGTCCGCCTACGTTGGTGAACCCTAGCTCCTCAACAGCAGTCCTCATACTCGGCGGACTCAGCTCGTCAGCTGATGCGGACTCGCCATGCAGCCCACCATTCCTCATCTCCAGCACCCGCTTCTCTCCAGCAGCAGGGCCAACCTTCTCAGCCCGCACAGTTTGGCACGGGCTCGACCAATAATGGCGGATTCCTCTCAATACGCCAAGTAGCAGAACCTCCTCCAAGCAGTCCCAGACCGCACAGCCTTGTGCGGACTCGGCGGTCTCAGCGGGCACTCCTCAGCTCGCACCCCTTAGCGAATGCTCAGCTCAGCAGTGGCGGACTCTCCTCGCAGTCTGCCACTCAGTCTCCCAGTTCGCCATCAGCAGCACCAGCTCCAGAAGCAAGCCCAAGTCCTTCCTCTTCTCGCTCCAGTTACCGTCTCACTGTGGGTAACGTCACTGCAAGCTGTTACCTCGCCGGGCCTATAAATAGACCCCTAGATCTCACATGGAGGTCAGGTGGAGACACCCCGGGAGGACTCATCATCGCCAAGGTGCTCACGCTCAAAGTCAGCCCACAACAAGCTCAACCCCTGCGAACTCATTTTCCCAGTCCGCCGCTTCTCTTATCCTAGCCGCGCGCGGCCTGCCGGCCTCAGTTCCCAGTCCGCGCGGTCTCCGTTTTTCCCTTAACTGCGCGGCCTGCTGACCTGGCTCTTCAGTCCGCGCGGCTTCTTCTGGCACTCTTTCCTTAGCCGCCAGCTTCCTCATTGTACCCCTTTATTGCTTTCTTGTAAAGGTGTATTGCAAGCTGTAATAACTCACTATTAATCAAAGGAAAACCAGTCGCAAGAGTGGCATTTAAGCCGCGGCGGGTGAAGTCTGTTGTTGCCGCTGCTAGCGGCCCCTCTCTCTTCTTCTTAGCTCAGCTCAGCTCCCTCGGCGTCAACCTGCAAGCACAACCGTCATAGTAACCGTCTGCTCGACAGCTCCTGATCAACCTCTTCTCTTGCTCATCAGCTCTCAGCAACCCTCTCCTCTATCCCCGCAATCCTCGAACAAGTGTTTGCTCTACTCTCGAGCACTCAGAAGCTTCCTCTTCCCCCGCAACCCTCATCTTATTCCTCTCCTAGCTTGTGAGATCGAACACCCCCTCAGTGTTAACTAGGCGGTGTCGTTTTCGCGCATCAACACCTCCAGGTTCCTCCCCTTTTGGTCCCGGAAGACCCTATCCATCATCTTTTGATAGGTCGTGTAACAGCCCAAATTTGAGAAATGGGGAAATATTTGGTATCAGAGACAGGTTGAGATTGTTTGGAAGGAAGAACATAATTGAACTCACGAATGTCCACTAGGAATGTATGTCATGCACGTAAGGGGCATGAGTGTGTAGTCAATGTGTAATTATCATTATGACATGATTGATTAATGGTGTTTTGTACATTGCTAGGTGGCGAGGAGTGGTGCTGGGCAGTCGGAGCCCCAGCGATCTGATGAGAGTGCAACACCCGTTAAAGTGCCTACGCCTCCTTCGGCGGAGACCATACGGGTGGTGACGGAGACGGTGCTTGCAGTGCTACAGGCGCAGCCGAATGGGTAGACAAGGTCGGCAGGGATGCCAGTACAGACTGGTGCAAGGCAGGAGCGCGCGGCAGTTGTGGTGGAGGAGCAAGCAACGAACGAGTCATTAAAAACCTTTATGGAGTTTCATCCACCTACGTTTGGTGGGGTGATTTTCCCAATGCAGGCGGAAGACTGGTTGGCTCGAGTAAAGCGGATCCTGACGACAATCAGGACTGCAGAAGAGCAGAAAGTGACCTTAGCCACTTTTCTGCTGAAAGGAGATGTGAGACTGTGGTGGGATGAGATGGAGATACATCACTTGGCAGGTCGAGGTTTAGCGGAGGTTTCAATTGAGGAATTCTCCAAATTGTTTCTCGCCAAGTATGTGCCGGTGTCGCAGCGGATTGCGATGGAGAACGAGTTTCAACGCCTGGTGCAGGGTGAGGCTGATATTGATACGTATCTGCATGAGTTTACCAGACTGGGGAGATATGCAAGGTCTACCTTCGCGGAGGAAGCGCGAAAGACGAATCGCTTTTATGAGGGACTGCGGGATGAGTTGAGGTTGGTCCTCCCGAGTTCAGTGAACCAAGGCTTCCAAGCGTTGGTTGATACGGCCCGTGCCTTGGAAAAAGATTTGAAGCGGGTATAAGAGAAGAAGAGACGGGCAGTGGAGAAGCAAGAGTTTAAAGTGCCACAATCGGAGCAGTCAGAGTTTAGAAGACGAGAGAAGAAAAGGTTTAGACCTGCTGAATCAGCTCCGTCGACTATTTCTTCGGGAGCAACGTATGGGCAAGGACGTGTTGACACACGTATCTGTTATAACTGCGGGCATCAAGGACATATTGCTAAATGTTGTTGGAAGATCCCCGCGGGAAGTGAGAAAAAGATAGGTGCGTCGTATGAAGACAAGGGGAAAGTAGTGGCTGAATCATCTGCATTCCGGACGCAACCTCGATTGCATAATTTGGAAGTGCAAGAGCCGCAAAGCTCAATTGGTGAAATTCAGCCTCGCGTGTTTAATTTGGCTCTTACGCGAGAGATGCAAAATCGGGAGGCTGAACGAAAGTAAGGATAGTGACTTGTATCACTGGGATGATGGGCATATTGTATATATATGACTCACTAGGAATATGAATAATGTTGTATATAAGGCAATGACTAATGAGATGGTATGTTACCTGTTAAAATGTTGGTGCACACATGGTGAAATTGAAGTGATTGATCGATTATGATATATGTATATGCTGTTTGAGGGTTTATCGATTGTTTGTGGCTAGAGATCACTAGCTGAAACTGTGAATGAATGTGCACATGTGGAGGTTGGACAGTACAAAGGTTGTTGTAACATCTTATTTTGATGTCATAACAGTTTGGTTGTTGTTTTCTATTGCTATTTTCTGTGCAATTTCATGGACGAAATTTCTTGAAGGAGGGGGGGTTGTAACCGCCCAAATTTGAGAAACGGGAAAATATTTGGTGACACGGCCTGGGACACGGGCGTGTCCTGCTCGGGTTGAGCAGATGGGCGCGTGGTCGACGAACTATGCTCAACGATCATCGAGTGGCAAGCAATGGGTACACGGCCTGTGACACGGGCGTGTCATGGGGCGTGTCCCGCTGTGTCGAGAGGTCGACACTATTCTCTCGACGAGGTGTCGAGTGGGTTACACGCCCTGGGTAACGGGCGTGACTGGGCCGACACGGGTGTGTACCCTAGCCGTGTTCTATTTTGGATATGCCAGATTGAGTCGGTTCGTGTGCCGCTTAAGGTACACGCCCTGTGATACGGGCGTGTCACAGGGCGTGTCAGGCCCGAAAAGTGATTTTGTCTGAATTTTCTGGCCGTTCATTTCCCTATTCTGCATCTAATGGTACAGGCTTCTTCCCTGTGGATAAAAGGCCAAGAATGGGATAAAGTCCCTTTATTCTTGTAACGCCCCAAAACTCAAAAGAGCGACGGGAGGCGTTTTGGGCCGAATCTGGTATCTGGCAGGGGGCACACGGCCTGGGACACGGGCGTGTCCCAGGGCGTGTCAGGCTCGAGTCGACGATTTGGCCGCGAGGTCGACGAAATTTGGAGTCGACGATCGTCGAGCAGCGAACACGGCCTGAGACACGGGCGTGTCTCAGGGCGTGTCGAGCCCGTGTCGACGAATCGGCCCGGGGAGTCGACATTTTCGCTCGACAATGTGTCGAGTCAGGGAACACGGCCTAGGACACGGGCGTGTCCAAGGCCGTGTCGGGTGGTCGATGAACTTCGCTCGACGAAGTGTCGAGACCGTGAACATGGCCTGGAGCCCAGGCGTGTTCGGGTTTGACACGGGCGTGTCACATAGGACACGGGCGTGTCCAAGACCCGTGTGAGTCTCGGGTTGTTTTCGGGGTTGTGTCGATGGGGGCACACGACCAACCACACGGCCGTGTCAGTTGGAACACGGGCGTGTCAAGTCAAACACGGGCGTGTCGGATGCCCGTGTGTTTTTCGAGACGCGTCGATTTTGACGGCGAATGAGGGACACGGCCCTGGACTCGGGCGTGTCACAGGCCGTGTTCGGCCCAGATTCTGCATTTTAGATCTGGATCGTGGTCGTTTCGTTTCTTTAATTCGGGATCCGACGGCTGGGGGCTGTTAGTGCTTGGATATACACGGGATTGGACCCTTGAAACCCTCATTTCACTTGAGAGGTTCTCTTTCTAAAGTATACAGAGAGAGGAGAGCAAAGGAGGAAGAAGAAGCTTAGATCCGGTCTTTGGAGGAGCTTCGGAGCTCCAAATCGCGAACCGACTTCGGATCTACGGAGGCAAAGAGAGTGCGGTGCTTTTCATCCGCTTACATTTTCATGGCGCCAAGGAAGAACGCTAGGGTAACGATTCTCTTCTTGAGCATGTGAAGCTCTCCTTCTTTTGCATAGGAAGCCCGCTCTCGCGAGTTTGCGGTGAGTTTGAGGCGTTCCTTCGGGTAGACATGAATAGTCCCCATTGTGTAGAGTCCGTAAACGAGAACGGACATAGGCATGATGTGTGAAGCCTATCCGGACATGTTGGTCTGGATCGGTGATGTTGCATTGCATAAATGCCGGAGAAGACTCCGTGCGATTGTTTTTTTTTCGGGTTTTCTACGTGTTAGATTGCAACAGGGAGCCTTGGGGATTAACCCTAAGGTGCACCCAGAAAACTGGGCGGATGCGTGATCTTGCCAAATTGGTGTCCTGGGAGCCAACTTGAACATAATCGGGTTATGTGAAGTGTGATGGAAACGGGACTCGGGAGAAGTTTGACCCGCGCATATGGCTTAAATTGTCATTGCGATGTGAGCACGGGTTAGATGGAACCGTACCCGTTCTATGTCGTTCGGTTAAAGAGACCTAAGGGTACGTGGCACTTGTCGTTGGCATAGATGAGGGTCTTCGGTGGTCTATGGCTTAAATTGACGTGACCCATGCCAAGAAGACAAATTGCTCATATGTTTGGCCGTCGAAGTGGCGGTGGTGAGTCCGGAATGTCTATGGCTTAAATTGACGTGACATTGGTCGGTTCACCGAGAATGTGCCTTGAGTGCACGGGGTGTGTGGCCGTGCGAGCCAACGCCTGTGATGCAATGTATATTTATATACTGCTTGGTTTTGCTAATAAGTGCAGGGAAGGAGCATCGCCGCCCCGAATTGGGGGCGGGATCGTTATAATTTGGTCAGCATTGCTGACCGTTGCTTTTGTTTGCCACCGTGCAATGGTTTGTTGCTTGCAGGTGCTACTGGACCAAGCAGTCAATAGCGGGCTAAAGCCCAAATTGCGAAGCCGGACCTTAAAGGCCTAATTGAAGTATTTACTTGCTTTTGTTCATGTATGATCGGCCTGCGTGCGGTGGTATGAAAAACATGTATTAAGAGTAAACCATTTGTAAGGCCTTAAGGCCAGTACTTGTGTATGTACTGCATTCCTATTCGGTGTTTAGTGGACATTCATGCTTGGTGCTGGGTTCTTTTAATAACAAGTTGTAACACTTCTTCCGCTAGAATGCTCTGTGTAGGACGTTATGATTGGTTGAATGGTTTCCATTGGGTAACCACCCGGTCTGTCTGTGGTATATGGCGTCAGGCCCCGGCCGGACCTACTGCTATATGCTATGCGACGGATAGGGGGTGTTACAATTTGGTATCAGACTACTGGTTTTGGTCGGGCTTAAGATGAATTCGTGGACGAATTCTTTTTAAGGGGTGATGAGCACATGTGTGTGCGTCATTGTTATAACAGTAAAAGAACTCATGAATGTCCACTTAGGAATGAAAATACACGTGTTTGGGGAACCTGTGTGTTCCTATAATTGCAGTTTGCAATTTTATTTGGTCGCTTAACGGTGTTTTGTACCACTATAGGTGACCAGAAGTGGTGCTGGGTCGTAGGAACGTCGAGTTTCTGAGGCTAGCAGTGCACCTAATGAAGCTCCTGCAACACCTCCATCGGCTGAGACCATACGATTGGTGGCCAAAGCAGTGTTTGCCATGATTAATGCGCAGCCTGCAAGGCAAATGCAGCAGCCCGCTCCTGCGATGGAGTAGGTACCGCTGCAAGCAACTGAGCAGAGAAGAGTGGAGCAGGTAGTAGAGGAACCGTTCGGGACAAGGAGGGCAACCGAGAGACAACTCAAACATGTCATGAGCTTTAATCCTCCGGTATTCTCGGGATTTGGAACCCCATCTCAAGCTGAAGACTGGCTCTCCAGGGTGAAGAGAGTCATGACAGCAATAGAGACGGAGGAGTGGCAAATGACCACTATTGCTACGTTCCTTTTGGACGGTGAAGCGAGATTGTGGTGGGAAGGATTGGAGCTGCATCATTTGAGAGGTAGACAACTTACAGACGTCCCGATGGAAGAGTTCTCGGGACTGTTCTTAGCAAGGTACCTCCCTTCTACTCAGAGGATTTCGATGGAGAACGAGTTCCTGAAGCTGGTTCAAGGAGAGAGTAGAGTGGATGAATATCTCCACAAGTTTACTCGATTGAGTCGGTATGCTAGCTCCACCATCGCGGATGAGGAGCGCAAGACGAATCGATTCTACGAAGGGTTGAGAGATGATTTGAGGTTACTACTCTCGGGGCCTATGACGTAAAGCTTCTTGACCCTGGTCAACACGGCCCGGTTCTTGGAGAAGGACATGAAGAATATACAAGCAAATAAAGGCTTGGGTGATAAGAAATCTGAGTTCAAGGTGCCGACTACTTCTAAGTCCGGCTATCGAAGGTTCTACAAAAAGGCTAGGACTTCGGGTCCACCACCCCCCCCTTCTGGTTCTTCTGGGGCGACTACGGGTCGAACCCCGGGTGCATGTTTTACTTGTGGAAAGTCAGGGCACTTTGCCCGCGATTGCTGGAGCGGACGTCCCAAGTCCGAAAGGAAGCCTAGAGCAACTTATGAAGAGAAGGGCAAGGCGGTGGAGTCAATTGCGTCCCATTATGCTCCGGCCCAACCAAGGGTGTATAATCTTGGCCAACAGGAGGCCATCAAACAGGCGGATGTGGTGACATGTATGGTTTAATTTATAGCAAGTTAATTTCTTTAAATACTTGTTATGCACATGTTACATTACCACTGCTTGTTTAGGATTTGTTTTGATTTGTGAAAATCCGGCAAGAGCACTCTTTGATACAGGAGCTTCACACTCCTTTTTGTCCGAAGAATTTATATCGCTCATCGGAGTACCTTCTTCGATGGCGAAGGACAAGTTGGATGTGTTATTGCCCAATGGGTGTTCCATGCGCGCGGATAAAATCTGCGGTGTTAAGATTCGTATTGGGAATCAGGAGTTCGATCTGCAAGCGTCGTTACTTCCATTGGTGGAGTTCGACGTTATATTTGGCATGGACTGGCTCTCGGAGCAGCAAGCCTATATTGATTGCGGTCGCAAGGAAGTCAAGCTGGGAGCAAGTCGTGGGACGACTTTTACGGGCTTAAAAGGGTCGAGCAAGACGTTGATGTCTGCTTTTCAGGTGGTGAAGGCGGTTCGTGCTGGTGCAGAACTGTTCTTTACACTAGTGGAGGTTGCAAAGCCAAAGCCTACGTTGGATAGTATATCAGTGGTAGCTGAGTACCCTGATGTGTTCCCCGCAGATCTTCCTGGAGCCCCGCCGCAGCGGGAGATAGATTTTCCGATAGAGCTCATACCAGATGCAAAGCCTGTGTCACGCTCTCCATATCGGCTAGCGCCTAAAGAAATGGTAGAGCTGAAGGTTTAACTGTAAGAGTTGTTGGAGCAAGGGTATGTGCGTCCAAGTTCTTCGCCTTGGAGCGCGCCGGTCCTCTTTGTTAAGAAGAAGGACGGGAGCTTGAGACTCTGTATTGATTATCTGGAGTTAAACAAGCTAACGGAAAAGAACAAGTACCCAATCCCAAGGATCGATGATCTTTTTGACCAGTTGGTCGGGTCGACGGTGTACTCAAAGTTGGACTTCAAGTCCGGGTACTATCAGCTGCGAATAAGGGAGAGTGATATCCCGAAGACAGCATTCAGTACGAGATACGGGCATTACGAGTTTACGGTCATGCTGTTTGGGCTGACTAATGCGCCGTCAGTGTTCATGGATTTGATGAACAGGACCTTCAGGGAGTACTTGGACCATTTTGTGATCGTCTTCATCGATGATATTTTTGTGTACTCGCAGAGTGAGGAAGATCACTTTAGGCATCTTCATTTGGTTTTGGAGACGCTAAGGAGGAATCAATTGTACGCTAAGTTCTCGAAGTGCGAGTTTTGGTTGTCCTCAGTGACGTTCCTCGGTCATATAGTGAGTGGGGAAGGTATTGCAGTGGATCCGGCGAAGATTGTTGCGATACGGGAGTGGCCTGAGCTTTCTACAATAGCGGAAGTCCGGAGCTTTCTGGGGCTTGCCGGCTATTATAGGCGCTTCGTAGAGAACTTCTCGCGGGTAGCGTTACCTCTCACTACTTTGACGAGGAAGGTGTAGAAGTTCGTTTGGACGCCGGAGTGCGCGCGAGCTTTTGAGCAGTTGAAATGTCGGTTGACCACGGCGCCTGTGCTGAGTTCGCCAAGTGTGACCGAAGGTTATGAGATTTATAGTGATGCTTCGGGCAGTGGTTTGGGTTGCGTACTACTGCAACATGGAAGTGTGATAGCTTATGGCTCGAGACAGCTGAAAGTGCACGAGAGGAATTATCCGTTCCATGACTTGGAGTTAGCGGCCATGATTTTTGCCTTGAAGCTGTGGAGACATTATTTGTATGGTGTGAAGATTGATATCTACACCGATCACAAGAGCCTGAAGTATTTGATTGATCAGAAAAATCTGAATATGCGGCAGCGTAGATGGATGGAATTCTTGGGGGACTATACATTCAAGATCCACTACGTGACTGGTAAAGGTAATGCAATTGCGGACGCATTGAGTCGTCGGGCCCCAGCTCAAGCCAATTGGCTGTCGATCCATGACGAGCGGTTGGTTCGGGAGTTGGAGGCGTTGGAGATTGTTTGTGTAGATAAGCAGTCAAGTGCTGAAGCACTCTTGAATTGGACTGAAGTTCAATATGACCTGGCTGATCGGATTCGGCAGGCATTGGATTTGGATGGCCACATGAAGCAACTCATGATAGAGGCTCTGGATGGGTTAAATTCCCAATATAAAATTGTGGATGGATTGCTTTGGAAAGACGGTCGTCTTTGCGTCCCAAGCGTGGGCAATTTGCGGGTGGATTTGTTGTACGAGGCGCACCATACCAAGTACTCGATTCACCCGGGGAGTACAAAGATGTACCGCGACGTTAAGAAACTGTTTTGGTGGCCGGGTTTGAAGAAGGATGTGGCACTCTATGTGGCGAAATGCCAAACTTGCGCCTTGGTGAAGGCGGAGTGCCAAAAGCCGGGAGGATTTCTGAAGTCCTTGCCTATTCCGGAGTGGAAATTCGACGACGTCTCTATGGACTTTGTGCACGGGTTGCCAAGGTCGCAAAAGGGGAACGACGTCATCTGGGTGGTCGTAGATCGGCTAACGAAGGTGTCGCATTTCATTTCGCATAGGAAGGATGATCCGGTGGAAAAGTTGGCAAAGTTATATGTGGATAACATAGTGCGGCTTCACGGTGTGCCCCACAGCATCGTGAGTGACCAAGATGGGCGGTTCACGTCCAATAATTGGAGGCTAGTGCAGCAAATGTTGGGAACAAAGTTAAAATTCAGCATAGCCTTCCATCCACAAACAGATGGGCAGACCGAGAGGGTCAATAGGACTATGGAAGACATGCTCCGCATGTGTGTCTTGGACTTTGGAAAGCAATGGGAAGACCATCTTTATTTGGTGGAATTTGTGTACAACAATAGCTACCAGGGAAGTATTCAAATGGCTCCCTTCGAGGCCCTTTATGGTAGAAGATGTCGCACGCCGTTGTCCTGGTTGGAAACGGGTGAGTCAAAGTTATACAAGCGTCAAGAGGTGGAGGATGCTACTTCATTGGTGCGAACCATTTGGGAGAGGTTGCTTATCGCTCAGGATCGGCAAGCGAAGTACTATAATGCCAAGCGCAGGAACGTGGAGTTCACTGTGGGCGACTGGGTGTACTTAAAGATCAAGCCGTTCAAGGGTGTCTCGCGGGTGCAGCGATTGAAAAAGCTAAGCCCGAGGTACCTTGGACCGTTTGAGGTTTTGGAGCGGGTTGGTGAAGCAGCCTATCGGTTAAAGTTATCGGTGGAGCTTAGTAGTTTACATGATGTATTCCATATATCGGTGCTACGTAAGGCGGTGCAAGAACCTACGCAAGTGATCGCGGTCGATCAAGTGCCGATTGATAGTGGGTTGACGACAAAGGTCAAGCCCGTGCGGATTGAAGACTCGGAAGTCAAACGGCTACGCAATAAAGAGATCATGATGGTCAAGGTCCGATGGGACAATTGCGGTCGCGAAGAGCTCTCTTGGGAGCGAGAGCAGACTATGCGTGATGAGTACCCGGAGTTGTTCCGCTCATGTACAATTTTAGTTTTGTGCTTATCTCTCCTTTATGAAATTTCGAGGACGAAAATCTTTTAAGAGGGGGAGAATTGTAACGCCCCAAAACACAAAAGAGCGACGGGAGGCATTTTGGGCCGAATCTGGTATCTGGCAGGGGGCACACGGGCGTGTCCCAGGGCGTGTCAGGCTCGATTCGACGATTTGGCCGCGAGGTCGACGAAATTTGGAGTCGACGATCGTTGAGCAGCGAACATGGCCTGAGACACGGGCGTGTCTCAGGGCGTGTCGAGCCCGTGTCGACGAATCGGCCCGGGGAGTCGACATTTTCGCTCGACGATGTGTCGAGTCAGGGAACACGTCCTAGGACACGGACGTGTCCAAGGCCGTGTCGGGTGGTCAACGAACTTTGCTCGACAAAGTGTCGAGACCGTGAACACGGCCTGGAGCCCAGACGTGTTCGGATTTGACACGGGCGTGTCACATAGGACACGGGCGTGTCCAAGACCCGTGTGAGTCTCGGGTTGTTTTTGGGGTTGTGTCGATGGGGGCACACGGCCAACCACACGGCCGTGTCAGTTGGAACACGGGCGTGTCAAGTCAAACACGGGCGTGTCGGATGCCCGTGTGTTTTTCGAGATGCGTCGATTTTGACGGCGAATGAGGGACACGACCCTGGACACGGGCGTGTCACAGGCCGTGTTCGGCCCAGATTCTGCATTTTAGATCTGGATCGTGGCCGTTCGTTTCTTTAATTCGGGATACGACGGCTGGGGGCTGTTAGTGCTTGGATATACACGGGATTGGACCCTTGAAACCCTCGTTTCACTTGAAAGGTTCTCTTTCTAAAGTATAGAAAGAGGAGAGCAAAGGAGGAAGAAGAAGCTTAGATCCGGTCTTTGGAGGAGCTTCAGAGCTCCAAATCGCGAACCGACTTCGGATCTACGGAGGCAAAGAGAGTGCGGTGCTTTTCATCCGCTTACATTTCCATGGCGCCAAGGAAGAACGCTAGGGTAACGATTCTCTTCTTGAGCATGTGAAGCTCTCCTTCTTTTGCATAGGAAGCCCGCTCTCGCGAGTTTACGGTGAGTTTGAGGCATTCCTTCGGGTAGACATGAATAATCCCCATTGTGTAGCGTCCGTAAACGAGAACGGACATAGGCATGATGTGTGAAGCCTATCCGGACATGTTGGTCTGGATCGGTGATGTTGCATTGCATAAATGCCGGAGAAGATTCTGTACGATTGTTTGTTTTTCGGGTTTTCTACGTGGTAGATTCCAACAGGGAGCCTTGGGGATTAACCCTAAGGTGCACCCAGAAAACTGGGCGGATGCGTGATCTTGCCAAATTGGTGTCCTGGGAGCCAACTTGAACATAACAGGGTTATATGAAGTGTGATGGAAACGGGACTCGAGAGAAGTTTGACCCGCACATATGGCTTAAATTGTCGTTGCGATGTGAGCATTGGTTAGATGGAACCGTACATGTTTTATGTCGTTCGGTTAAAGAGACCTAAGGGTATGTGGCACTTGCCGTTGACATAGATGAGGGTCTTCGACGGTGTATGGCTTAAATTGACGTGACACATGCCAAGAGGACAAATTGCTCATATGTTTGGCCGTCGAAGTGGCGGTGGTGAGTCCGGAATGTCTATGGCTTAAATTGACGTGACATTGGTCGGTTCACCGAGAATGTGCCCTGAGTGCATGAGGTGTGTGGTCGTGCGAGCCAACGCTTGTGATGCAATGTATATTTATATACTGCTTGGTTTTGCTAATAAGTGCAGGGAAGAAGCATCGCCGCCCCGAATTGGGGGCGTGATTGTTATAATTTGGTCAGCATTGCTGACCGTTGCTTTTGTTTGTCATCGTGCGGTGGTTTGTTGCTTGCAGGTGCTACTGGACCAAGCAGTCAATAGCGGGCTAAAGCCCAAATTGCGAAGCTGTCCCTTGAAGGCCTAATTGAAGTATTTACTTGCTTTTGTTCATGTATGACCGACCTGCATGCCGTGGTATGGAAAACATGTATTAAGAGTAAACCATTTGTAAGGTCTTAAAGCCAGTACTTGTGTATGTACTGTATTCCTATTCTGTGTTTAGTGGACATTCATGCTTGGTGCTGGGTTCTTTTAATAGCAACTTGTAATACTGCTTCCGCTAGAATGCTCTGTGTAGGACGTTATGATTAGTTGAATGGTTTCCATTGGGTAACCACCCGGTCTATCTGTGGTATATGACGTCGGGCCCCGGCCGGACCTACTACTATATTCTATGCGACGGATATGGGGTGTTACAATTCTCATCTCCTTCTTCTTCTCATTCCAAGAGAGAGAAAGAGAAAGGGAAAGGCCAAGACAAGGAAAGGAGAAAGGAAAGCCAGCTGCTGGAGGAGCTGCGGAGTGCGGATTGAATATCCGAGAACGGATTCGTGAAGGCAAAGCCGAGGCGGTAACTTTCATCCGGCTACTTCATGGCGTCGAAGCGCTCTTTAAGGGTAACGATCTCCTTCTTGTACATCGAAGTCCTTTCTTTATGCATGTGTGTGGAATCCTCCACCAAGAGGTGGATTTCATAAGTGATTCCGTGCTTGAGTTTGCACCTATAGCCGGAAGTGTAGAGTACGGCATAGGCATGTTGTGTGAAGCCCATCTGGACAGGTAGTCTGGATTAGTGATGATCATGGGTAAACCAGAGAAGACTCTGTGGATTTGATGCTATGAAAGGTTTATGCTTTGCTTGAATGGTTGTATGGATGAATGAATGTTGGTTATGGATGTGTGGAGGCTTTGAGTAAGCTCCTGGTTGTGTTGAGAGATCAATTGGTAGCACGCCTGGGGAGCGCGAGATAAACCCGGCTTGTTACACCACTAGGGTGGGTTGATCTGGATAGATGAGGGATCGATTGGTGGAAATGCCCTGGGATCCGAGTTAAACTCGGCTTGCTGCACCACAGGTGTGGGTCGATCAGAAATAGGCGAGGGGTCGATTGGTGGTAATGCCTGGGGAGCCCTGATAAACCCGACTTGCCACACCACATGTGTGGGTCGATCTGCTCTGGTTGTTTGTGTATGTTGTGAGGTAGTACCTCTGAGTGGTATGAACGAGATGTCGCCAATAGTAAGATCGGTGGACTAGGATTGAACCGCCCAACCAACAAGTGAAGAGCCTCAGATCGGCGGTGTAACACCTCCCCTGTAGTGGACGTATAATATGGGTCCGGCCGGGGCCCCACAACATACGAACGCCACAGCTTTAGTATTATAAGTTGATATAGCTACCCAAACTCAAAACACTTGCACAACACAGCGAAAAACCAAGCACAACTAGAAGTTATCCACTAACCAAAAGAGTAAACAAATGGCCTTAAGGCCTTACATCAAATGTCCAAAAGTAAATAGTACATCAAACATGAATGTGCATAGCACTCCTAGTCTACCTCGGCATGCAAGCCGGACAAAAGAGTCTCAAACAAACATCATCAAAAATGTAGTGCTACAAAAGAGGAAAAAACACTTCATGGGGCTTAGGCCTTTCTGGCCGGCGTGCTAGCTTCTGCATGCGATCCTTGCCCTGTAAAAATTATTAGTAACGTGGGTCAGCAAAGGCTGACCTCAAACTGTGTAACAACACATCTCCTCCCGGCCGCCCCTAACGGACCCCGGGGAACCCTCCAACCTGCAAGTCAGCACTTCATATGCAAATAAACATCTATAAATAGAAAAGCATTAAAACAGGCTTGGATGTCTCAATCATCAAACATGTTCTCTATTGGTTGAGCATATAAAGTAAGGGGCCTACTATGCAACATGAATGCAACACTCAGGCTTCACCCAAGGTACCCTACAGCGTATGCATCTAGCACAACATCACATCATTTGGGTACTCACGTTTCCCCAATTGGCATAAAGTCGCAAACACTAAGGGAGTCACCTCTCCCTTAAGCGGCGCACAGGCCGCCACAAGGAATTCTTGCCAAGGCCCCACCCGCTCGTGGGCTTAGCCCCGGGCTTGCCTGCAAGCTCTGACGTCTCATGTCAGGATTCCAACAAACACAGACCGACCGATTCTAAGAAGCCTTGCTGGACCCCACCCGCTCATGGCCTCTTTGCCCGGGCTTGCCCCAAGCTTGGCATTCTCGTCAGTCTCACAGAAGGGGACTAGTCTCGCCGGGACACTCTCCACACATGACGCACATGTCACGGGATAGCCAGCCGACCACGGAGACATAGCCACGCCTTGGCACAACACAAACCAAGACTAAATACATCGTAATCCCTCTTTGTACTGCAGCGTTCCCGCGCACCAAGGAAACCATCTCCAACTCGTGCGGAGCTAACCTTGTTCACCAAGGAAACCATCTCCAACTCATACGGAGCTAACCTTGTCCCTCAAGGAAACCATCTACCGCCACGAAGAGCTAACCTTGTCCGGGTTCGACTACACGTACCTTTTCAAGCAAACGGGACAATCACCACCACCACACAAACGACATCTTGCCGCAACGGAAAATCTCTACGAATCCCTAAGTTCGTATGCAACATCACCGAGTCGGACTAACGGTCGCGACTACGGCTTCACTCACCATGCCTAATCCACTAGCGAAGCGGATCTCTAATGCAAGATATGCCGGGGACGGACTCAGTCAACCCGGAGGTTCCTCTTGAACCTTGGCAAACCAAAGCCCCTCTCATTTGAGAGTTTGGTGCCCAAAAATCTAGAAGAAAACGATTCTAAAAACGTGCATCCTAAAGACCGAGAGGAGAGATGTCGTTACCTTCCGACTCCTCTTCCTTGCCATGGCAAAATGGCCGGATGGAAATCTTCGTAACGCTCTAAGCTTCACGGATCCGGACTCGGCTCGCAATTTGGAGCTCCGAAACCCTTCCTACAGCCTAAGACCTTCTTCTTCTTCCTCCTTGCTCTAGTTTCTCTCAAGAACTTAGAAAGAGAAGACTTGAAAAAAAATGAGGATCTGCAACCCTAAATTCGGACTTAACTTCCCAGGAGATGGCCTGAACCGTTAGATCCCAAAACCAGAAAAAGAATGGCCGCGATTCGCCTGGAAAACAGAAGACCTGGGCCGAACACGGCCTGGCACACGCCCGTGTCCAGGGCCGTGTGCCCCATTCGCCATCTCAAATCGACGCGCCTGGAATCGCACACGGGCATCCGACACGCCCGTGTTCCATCTGACACGCCCGTGTCCCCAGTGACACGGCCGTGTGGCTAGCCGTGTGCCTTCAACTACACAGCCCCGAAACCAACCCGAGAGGTGACACGGCCTGGAACACGCCCGTGTCCCAAGCCGTGTGCCAAGTCTCGACACCCGTCGACAGGCTTTGTGTCGACACCGCGGAAAAACGTCGAGCGAAGATCGTCGACCAAGCGGGACACGCCCTGTGACACGCCCGTGTCACAGGCCGTGTGCCCCAGTCTCGACACCTTGTCGAGCAAAAGTGTCGACACTTGGGACGAGTGTCGACACGGCCTCGACACGCCCTGCGACATGCCCGTGTCGCAGGCCGTGTGCCACCCTCTCGACACTTTGTCGAGCGAAAGTGTCGACACTTGGGCCGAGTGTCGACACGGCCTCGACATGCCCTGCGACACGCCCGTGTCGCAGGCCGTGTTCTCCACTCTCGACACTCTGTCGAGCGAAAGTGTCGACACTTGGGCCGAGTGTCGACACGGCCTCGACACGCCCTGCGACACGCCCGTGTCGCAGGCCGTGTGCCTCCTGCCAGAAACCCAAAAATTTTTCTGAACTGCAGACTGAGCCTCTTGAAAAACTGGGGTGTTACAACTCTCCCCCACTTAACAGAATTTCGTCCCGAAATTTCAAAACAAAAGAGGTACAAAACTTAAATTGTACCTTGACAAAAATAGTTCTGGATAGTCTTCTAGCATGGCCTGTTCTCGCTCCCAAGAGAACTCCTCACGACCGCAGTTGTCCCAACGAACTTTCACAAGTTTAACTTCTTTATTCCGCAACTGCCGAGTCTCCGAATCTTCTATAGCGATTGGAAGGACTCGCGTCCTCAAGTCTTCCTCAATCGGCACCGATGCCGGCTCAATCACCACGCTAGCCTCCACCAAGGCTTTCCTCAAAACGGAGACGTGGAAGACGTCATGTAATCCACTCAAATCTGTGGACAACGCCAACCGATAGGCTGCTTCTCCTATCCGCTCAACAATTTCAAAAGGCCCCAAAAACCTTGGGCTCAACTTCTTGAGTCGGCGAATCCGTGAGACGCCTTTGAACGGCTTAACCTTCAGATAAACCCAATCACCAACTGCAAATTCCAACTTCCGGTGACGAGCATTAAAATATTTTGCTTGCCTGTCTTGCGCCACTTTCATACGCTCTTGGATGGTCCGAACCAACTCACAAGTGTCAACTACCACATCCTTTCCCAAAAGTTTGGTGTCTCCCGCCTCTGCTCAAGACATTGGCGTTCGACACCGCCTCCCATACAAAGCTTCGTATGGCGCCATCTTTATGCTTGCTTGAAAACTGTTATTGTACGCAAATTCTACCATGAAGAGGTGATCCTCCCACCTCTTGCCAAAATCAAGAACGCACATTCTCAACATATCCTCCATAGTACGGTTCGTTCTCTCCGTTTGCCCATCAGTTTGAGGATGGAACGCCGCACTGAACTTTAGCTTCGTGCCCAAACTCTTCTGAACCAGTCTCCAGTCCTTGGACGTAAATCGTCCATCACGATCACTGATAATGCTCTTAGGAATTCCGTGCAGTCGCACAATGTTGTGAACATACAACTCCACCAGCTTCTCCACGCTGTCCTCTTTCCGATTCGGGATGAAGTGAGCCACCTTGGTTAGGCGATCCACGATCACCCAAATAGCATCATTACCATGCTGCGATCTAGGCAAACCATGCACAAAGTCCATGGAAATGTCCTCAAATTTCCACTCAGGAATTGGAAGGGGCTTCAGGAACCCGCCCGGTTTCTGACATTCGGCCTTCACCAAGGCACATGTTTGGCAACGACTCACATACAAAGCTACATCCCGCTTCAACCCCGGCCACCAAAAGGATTTCTTCATATCCAAGTACATCTTTGTACTGCCTGGGTGAATGGAGTACTTTGAGAAGTGAGCCTCAAACATCAACTCCTCACGGAGATTGCCAAACTGCGGTACACAAACCCTTCCATCCTTTCTCAAGATTCCCCCGATCATCTCCCAGGTGCTGCTCTCGCCCGTTTGAGCCTCCAACACAAAAGGTTGAAACTCCACATCTAATCGAGTCGCTTCCCGAATACGATCGGACAAGTCGTTTTGCACTTCAATCCAGTTCAACCGAGCCACGCTAGACTCGCCTCTCGCAACACATTCCAATCCAAGGGACTCCCATTCCCGTACCAACCGCTTATCATGAGCTTCGATCCAATTTCCTTGCCCCGAGTACTTTCTACTCAACGCATCCGCCACCACATTGGCTTTACCCGGCGTATACTGGATCGCCACTTCGTAGTCTCCAAGAAACTCAACCCATCTGCGTTGCCGCATGTTCAAGTCCTTTTGATCCAAGAGATACTTCAGGCTTTTATGGTCTGTGAAGATCTCCACACTTGCGCCATATACATAGTGTCGCCAAATTTTCAATGCGAAGATTACCGCCGCCAACTCCAAATCATGGACGGGGTAATTCCTCTCATGAGGTTTCAGCTGTCTAGACCCAAAAGCTATCACCTTCCCATGTTGCACCAAAACGCAACCCAAACCGCATCCCGATGCGTCACTGAAAATTTGAAATCCATCGGTCCCTTGCGGTAAACTCAGGATCGGAGCCATCATAAGCCTCTCCTTCAGGGCCTCAAATGCTTGACCGCACTCTTGGGTCCACACAAATTTATGGTCTTTGCGAGTGAGAGAGGTGAGGGGTAGAGCTATCTTCGAGAAATTCTCCACGAATCTCCTATAATACCCGGCTAGTCCAAGAAAACTTCGGACTTCCGCCACGGTCCTCAACACCGGCCAATCTCTGATGGCCTCCACTTTCGCTGGATCCACTGCCACCCCATCACCACTAATCACGTGGCCCAAAAATGCCACCTTCTCCAACCAGAACTCGCATTTGGAGAATTTTGCATACAACTCATTCTCCCTCAACACTTACAAAACCATTATTAAGTGGGTCTCATGCTCCACTTGCGATTTGGAATACACCAAAATATCATCAATGAAAACAACCACAAAAGAATCCAAATATTCCCGGAATACCCGATTCATCAGATCCATGAACACCGATGGTGCGTTCGTCAACCCGAACGGCATCACCGTAAACTCAAAGTGTCCATACCTTGTACCAAAGGCAGTTTTGGGTATGTCCTCATCTCGAATTCGCAGTTGATAGTATCCTGACTTCAAGTCCAGTTTCGAATATACCACTGACCCCACCAATTGGTCAAACAAATCGTCTATCCGAGGGATCGGATACTTATTCTTGACGGTCAATTTGTTCAGCTCTCGGTAGTCTATGCATAGGCGCATGCTACCGTCCTTCTTCTTTACAAACAACACCGGTGCGCTCCACGGTGAAGAACTGGGTCTAATATACCCTTGCTCCAACAGTTCCTGTAACTGTACCTTAAGTTCCGCCAACTCCTTTGGTGCCATCCTAAAAGGAGGACGTGACACCGGTCTAGCCTCCGGCACTAACTCGATCGAGAAGTCGATCTCCCGCCGAGGAGGCGCTCCAGGAAGTTCATCCGGAAATACATCCTTGAACTCTGCCACCACAGGCACTTCCTCAAAAGACAGTTGGGAGAGACGAACCTCCAATAACGCTACAAGCGCTACACCACCCTGGTTAACCGCCCGCACCAACTGCATGGCCGAAATCAGGGAACAGGCCACTCCACAAAGGCCCTCAAATTTGACTTCCGTTTGCCCCTTACTCCTTAGAGTCACTACCTTGGATAAACAATCAATGCTGGCGCGCTGCTCTGCAAGCCAGTCCATGCCCAAAATGACATCGAACTCTACTAAAGGTAACACTGCTGCTTCCAGAGCGAAGACAACTCCGTCTAGCTCCCAACAAATGCGCCCTTTAGCCCCGGTGGTCATAGATGACCCATTGGGCATGCGCACTTTCAGCTCTGCTCCCGACGAAAAAGACTCAACTCCCATTCTCCGGATGAAGCTCTCCGCAAGAAAGGAGTGCGATGCTCCCGTATCAAACAATACCCTAGCGGGGTATCCGGAAACTAACACGAAGCCTACAACATAGACATTCCACAAAAGTCTAAAAGGATGAAGCACAAAATTTAAACTTAAATTTTCTTCATACCTGTCACCACATCAGTCTGGCGGATCGCTTCCTGCTGTCCAAGGTTGTAGGCCCTTGGTTGCACCGGTTGGAACCGAGAAGCGCTAGACTCCGCCATCTTTCCCTTCTCTGCAGCACTGGGGCTGGAGCGCACAGTCTGCTCCTGCCTTGCCTCTTGCCCCGCTCCCCCTTGCTGACAAGCACGGGCTATATGCCCAACCTTCCCGCAGTTGTAGCACGTCGGCGGTCCCCTAGAGTGGGAACCCCCAGGCGTCCAGTTGCTCCTCTCACCAGATCTGGGAGTGTGAGGCTTCTTCCTCCACCTACTCCCATCAGACTTTCCATGAGATTGGGAAGGCTTCCCTTCCCCTTGCTTGGGGGTAAAACCCTTTCGACGCTGGGTTCGCTCCAGATCATTCTCCAAACTCCTGGCGGCTTCAACTAGATCATTAAATCCCGCCCTCTTCATGGAGATGAGGGGTTGTCTCAGATTTTCCCTCAACCCTTGGTAGAAGAGGTTATCCCTCTCTACATCATCAGCCATTGTCGTTCCCGCATAACGACCCAAACGGGTGAACTCTTGCACGTACTCGTCCACCGTCTTGTCTCGCTGCATTAGATGCAGAAACTGCCTCTGTAGGGCCAGCCGCGTAGAAACTGGTATATATCTCTTTAGAAAAGCGTCCCCAAATTCCTCCACCGACGGGGTGCGTCCAGAGAACTGGCGGCCACTAAGGCTCACTGGTGAGAAAATTACAAAGCACTAAAATAACAATACAATATATTAAGCAATTTAAGATTGGAATTGATACAGTGCAGCAAAATTTCAAGTAATAAAAAAAACCGCAAGTGCACGGTGTACAATTGTAATACCTATGCAAGTACGAGTCGATCCACGGAGAAGTTTATTTTTTTCTTTAATCCAGGCGAACTATAAATAAAATGTTGGATTGATTTATCCTTAAACAAAACGAGATCTTAATTTGAGAAAGAAATGTTGAAAAATATGTTTCGGGTGCAATTTTAATTAAAATATTTAATATATGATTTTGGAGTAATAATTCATCGCATCCTGAAAAGATATTATAAGTTATGATTCACAGAAAAAACCTTTATTTTTATAATTTATCCAATTATTTTGCGTATTCCTTTCCACATATCACATCAAAATCACTTAAGCATGTAATATATGCGAGCAATACAAGACAAAATTTAGGTGATAAAAATCGATAGAGAGCGCCGCGACTGAGTCCGGAGATATGATTAAATCACTAAGCATATTTTGCATGCAATCGCGCTATATAGCATCGAACTTTCGGAGGAATGCAATATGCGTAGTTGGCAACACAAAATATCAAGATTCATATTAATATTTCCGGATACAAGTCGTATGATTGAGCGAAGAGTAATAAAAATAATCATATAATTAAATAAGTAATCATATCACACCCAAAACAAGATGAGACTACTCACTCATGATTTGTTTTACAAAAATTATATGAGAGATTATCATATAAGAGAATAAAAACAAAGAAATAATTTTATTGATCGAACAATAAAGACTTACAAAACTTTGTGAGGCGCATACACGAACTTCCTCCAAATATTCTTCCTCTCATACAATGCCTCTCAAAAACTCACAAATAAAATGCAAGCAAACTCTCACTTTCAACTTTCCCAAAATCCCCTCCCTTGATCACTAAGACACCTCATTTTATAGAAGAAGAATTTGAAAACAACTCAAAAGTTTTGAGCGGCAAAAATATGTAACGCCACAGTTAATTCCACCATGAATTTAGCCTGTAACTGCAGCCCCCAATTGAATTCAGCGCCATTTGCTAAAATAATGCCAATAAATTCAGCACCAAGAGGCTGCAATGAACACAACAAAACTGTTGAAATAAATTCAGCGAAACTGCCAAAATGAATGCAGCAAAACTGCTGAAATAAATTCAGCGAAACTGCTGAAATAAATTCAGCGAAACTGCTGAAATAAATTCAGCGAAACTGCTGAAATAAATTCAGCAAAACTGCCAAAATGAATTTATTTCAACAGTCCATGGTGTTGACTCCAATCAACACCCGAAGCGAGTGTTCGAACCATTGAGCTCGATCCATCCTAGCCATGTCGTCTTCTTTCTTGCCTTTGCGTCTGAAATCTTCACCATTTATCTATCTCTTTTAGAACTTATTTTTAGAGTCTACAATTACACAAATAATAACCCCGTGAAAAGCATCATTTACATAAAATATAATAAAATAAGACATGAAATAAATAAACAACATATGTGTACTAATAAATGAAAATGTCACGAAAAACATCCTAAAATATTATAAAATATGCGGATTTTTGTGATATCATCACCCCTCCACACTTAACGTTTTGCTCGTCTCGAGCAAAAATAACTAGATAAATATTTTTTCGTAGAATAAATGATAACACTTAACATTTGCAAGAAGCCTTTAAACCCCTAGGGTACCCTAATGGACGAGTTGTGTCTCGTGAGAGTTTTTAGAGAATTGCACCCACAAAATTCAAACATCAGTTTCCAAGTACGTTAATATCTAAATATTTCATAAGAGAACTTTGGAATTCATAAACAACATGGACAATTAATTTCATTTTTAAGGCTATAGATCTAGACACTTCACTAAATAAAGTCAAATTTTCTCATCCTCTGACCACATATTAATTACATATATATCTCATATAATATGTCAACAATTCTATGTGAGAGAGCTAATTTTATAATATTAGTGATGTCTTTTTAGCTCAATTGATATTTAATCAATCTCATAATCTAGAGGTTATAAATAAGCTCAATTTCTGAGAAAAATTATCCGAATTAGTGCAAAAGACAATTTTCGTAAAGACAAGTTAAGAAATTCTCTTAATATTGAACTCGTAGAATAAAAATATTGAAGTCATAAAGATGATTGTTTTATCACTTGAGTTTCATGAAAACATAAATTAAGCTATGATTCCAGAAAAAGCTAAAAGCCAGATGTTCCCCAATAATAGTATAAGATAACTCCCTAGGTGCCTCAACATACAATGCCCATTAGATCTTATCAGACACTGAGGTAGAGCTAGTGAAGGAGTAAACCAAAGAGTTCTTATAACATTTATATAGTTTTCCAAAAATAATAATTCCTAGGTGCCATAGCCCACAATGCCTATTAGGACTTATCAGGGACTAGAGTAGTGCTAGGAGAGATCTTTAATTACCTAGGTGCCATAGCCTACAATGCTTATTAAGACTTATCAGGGACCATGGTAGTGCTAGGACTTTATCAATTCTGAATTTTATTTGATCTCATATTATATTGAAAACAACAGATATAAAATAATTATAAGGGGACAAAAAGCCAGAGAATTATTTAACTGGGATAGCTAACTAATGTAATTAGAAAGTCAAATGACATGTTATTATCTTTATGAATACAATATAAAAATTCTCTTAATCAATCTTAAGTGGATTAATCAACAAGATTTATTATATTCGTCTTAAACACTAATAAAGATTACACAACTCATAAAAAGAATTCAAATATGAGCCTACTAGAAGTAAAAGAAATCATAATATCCAATTGATTATTTAAATTAAAATCATTTAATGGAAGCTCTTTCAACCTAGAATTAAGTCCACATACATGAGATACATACTCCCTTAATACATGATTATTGATGATTATTATCAACTTTACATTTTCTCAAGTGTCATGAAATCAAACCATTATTGCCCAAGAATTTCAGAATTCAATAATTCTCTCTCTTTTTTTAATCATTTAGAAAGCACAATTTTTTTTTAAAGAAGTATGAAGAGAATCTACCCCTCCACACTTATTTTTGTGATCGTCCACGAGCATTAAAACCATAAGATAAAATGAAATCTTCTCTTTTTTTTTCTTCTTTTTTTTAACATACTAAAAGAAATTTTAATATGTACATAATAAAATAAAATAAAAACAATTAGTGAAGATATGAGGGCTCATGAAGACTCACGATCTCAAACGCCTCAATATGCTCATATTCCAGAAAATGTTTGAGTCTATGCCCATTAACAGTAAAGATATTACCTTTACTTAAATCCTTAATTTTAATAGCACCATTTGCAAATACATTTTTTACTAGATAAGGTCCAGTCCATCTAGTTTTTAATTTCCCAGAGAATAGATGTAATCTAGAATTATAAAGTAATACTTTATCTCCTATAGTAAATGTTTTTCTAGAGATAAATTTATCATGAAATAGTTTGGTCTTATCTTTATATATTCTAGAGTTTTCATATGCATCATTTCTTAGTTCATCTAATTCTGTTAATTGTAACTTTCTTTGGGCTCCAATCTTATTTTCGTCAAAATTTAATTTTTTAATTGCCCACATCGCACGATGTTCTAATTCGACAGGCAAATGACAAGCTTTTCCATACACAATCCGATAGGGTGACATACCTAGATTTGTTTTGAATGTCGTTCGATAAGCCCATAAAGCATCAACTAACTTCAATGCCCAATCCTTTCGATTTGCACTTATCGTCTTTTCTAGAATTTGCTTTATTTGTCTATTTGACACTTCCACTTGACCACAAGTTTGTGGGTGATAAGATGTTGATAGCTTATGTGTAATTCCATACTTTTTCATTAAAGTCTCAAATGAACGATTACAAAAATGTGTCCCATTATCACTAATAAAAGCTCTTGGAGTACCAAATCTAGATAAAATATTTTCTTTAATAAATTTAATCACAACCTTGCTATCATTAGTTTTAGATGGTATTGCCTCAACCCACTTAGACACATAATCCACCGCTAGTAAAATATAATAATATCCAAATGAATATGGGAATGGACCCATAAAATCAATTCCCCATACATCAAAAATTTCTACTACTAAGATTGATTACTGAGGCATTTCATTTCTTTTGGTTATTCGTCCCATGTGTTGACATTTATTACACATTTTACAATATTCAAATGCGTCTTTAAATAAGGTGGGCCAATAAAATCTGCATTGCAAGACTTTTGAAGAAGTTTTCTTAGCGCTAAAATGCCCCCCACAAGCTTGATCATGGCAGAAGGATAATATGCTTCTAAACTCCTCATCCGGAACACACCGTCTAATGATTTGATCGGGACAATATTTAAATAAATAAGGTTCTTCCCAATAAAAATATTTCACTTGTGAGAAAAATTTGTCTTTGTCTTGTTTCGTCCAAAATGATGGTGTCTCTTTTGTGACTAAATAATTTACTATATCAGCAAACCAAGGAGTTTGAGAAGCCACATAAACTTGTTCATCCGGAAAGTTTTCATTAATCGGTATTGTATCGGACTCCTCATTCTTTAATCTAGAAATATGATCAGCTACTACATTTTCACACCCTTTTTTATCTCGTATTTCTAAATCAAATTCTTGTAGTAATAATATCCAACAGATTAACCTAGCTTTAGCATCTTTTTTTGATAAAAGATATTTAATTGCAGCATGATCAGTATATATTATAATATGAGATCCTATTAGATATGATCTAAATTTTTCAAGGGTGAATACCACAGCTAGGAATTCTTTTTCAGTAGTAGTATAATTTAGTTGCACATCATTAAGAGTCCTACTAGCATAATAGATAACATGTGGTTTTTCATTTATATGTTGTCCTAGAATGGCACCTATAGCATAGTCAGAAGCATCACACATAATTTCAAATGGTTTATTCCAATCTGGTGCTTGAATTATAGGGGCAGAAGTTAGTTGTTTTTTTAAAAATTGGAATGCTTTATAACAATCATTATCAAAATTAAAGTGCTCGTCTTTACCTAAGAGTTTAGTCAAAGGTCTAGCTATCTTGCTAAAATCCTTTATAAAGCGTCGATAAAAACCCGCGTGACCTAAAAATGCTCTTATCTCTTTAACAGATTTTGGAGGAGGAAGTTCAGATATAACCTCAACTTTTGCCTTATCGACCTCTATTCCTTGGTTGGAAATTATATGTCCTAAAACAATTCCACGTTTCACCATAAAATGATATTTTTCCCAATTAAGCACAAGATTTTTCTCTCTACATCTTATTAATACTAACTCTAAATGATTTAAACAGTCGGAGAATGAATCTCCATAAATAGAAAAATCGTCCATGAATATTTCCAAAAATCTCTCAACCATATCGGAAAATATACTCATCATGCACCTTTGAAAGGTGGCAGGTGCATTGCACAATCCAAAAGGCATGCGGCGATAAGCAAATGTTCCAAATGGGCATGTAAAAGTTGTTTTTTCTTGATCTTTCGGTGAGATAGGGATTTGGTTATATCCAGAGTAACCATCAAGGAAACAATAAAATATATGTCCTGCTAACCTCTCTAGCATTTGGTCAATAAAGGGTAGAGGGAAGTGGTCTTTCCTAGTAGCCTCATTAAGTTTTCTGTAATCGATGCAAACTCGCCATCCAGTTTGTGTGCGAGTTGTGATTTGCTCATTATTATTATTTGTGATTACAGTGATTCCGGATTTCTTAGGTACAACATGAATCGGGCTAACCCAAGGACTATCTGAGATGAGATATATTATTCCGTTATCCAACAATTTAATAATTTCTTGTCTTACCACTTCTTTCATTGTCGGATTTAGTCTTCTTTGAGGATCGCGTTTAGGTTTTGCATTTTCATTCATATGAATTCTATGTTGTACTATGGTTGGATTAATCCCCTTTATGTCTCCCATAGTCCATCCAATGGCTTCCCTATTAGTTTTTAGAATTTTAATTAATCTTTTAGTTTCATCTTCGTCTAAATCTTTTGCTATTATAACAGGAAGTGTCTCTTTTTCACCTAAATAGGCATATATCAAATGATCGGGCAATGGTTTAAGTTCTAATTTAGGTGCTTCGATCATGGAAGGGAGGCTAGGGGGCCTAAGTTCTTCACTCAAGCATTCCGGAAATGGGTCTCTATGAGCATACATTAAATCTTGTGTATTAAGTTTTTTTAATAGTGCAATTTCATCTTCAAAAATTTCTTCAAAACTTTTATCAAATATTTCCTCATCCAATTCTCCTACATCTTCATCTTCTAATTCTTGAATCATATTTACATCTAATGTTTGATCATGTGATTGCCCATTTAGATTAAAAATATTCAAATCAATTGTCATGTTTCCAAAAGATAATTTCATTAATCCATTACGACAATTAATCAACGCATTATATGTAGCTAAAAATGGTCGTCCGAGAATAACAGGTATTTGACAACGAGTGTTAGCAACTGGTTGTGTCTCTAGTACTATAAAGTCTACTGGAAAGATGAATTCTCCTATTTTAATTAGTACATCCTCTATTTCTCCCTTTGGTATCTTAATAGAGCGGTCTGCTAGTTGAAGAGTGACCTTGGTAGGTTTTAACTCTCCTAAATCAAGTTGCTCATATACAGAATATGGAAGCAAATTTACGCCGGCTCCTAGGTCTAGTAAAGCTCTATTAATAAATTTATTACCTATATTACACGAAATAGTCGGACATCCGGGGTCCTTATATTTAACTGGGATTGTGCTTGTTAATACATTTGATATATTAGAGGCTAAAAATACTTTCTTAGGTACGTGAGTTTGTTTCTTCTTGGTACATAAATCCTTAAGAAATTTTGCATAATTTGGCACTTGTTGAATTGCATCAAGAAGAGGAATATTAATTTTTACTTGCTTGAAAACCTCTAACATTTTTTCCATTTGCATAGAATTTTTATTACCTTTTAATCTTTGTGGATAAGGAGCTTTTAATTCTTGAATTTTATCTTCATTTGATGATATTTCAATTGATTCTTTAAGAGGCATTTCATTATTTGTAGTTGTTTCAATTGTGGTTTCAGGCTTCTCATTGCATTGTTCTACTTTATTATCCACTTTTTTACCGGATCTTAAAATTGTTATAGCATTGACTTGACTCTCTTTTATATGATTTAAAGCCTTATGATCTCTTGGATTAGTGATTGGTTGGCTAGGAAAGGTTCCTCTCTCTCTCTCGCTAATTTGAGATGCAATCTGCCCAACTTGTTGTTCTAATCTAGCTATGGATTGTGAGTTAGTATTCATTATTTGACTAGATGTTTGTATGAATTTAGTAAGGGCTTCAGATGTTTGTGATGTTGTTTTCGCTAAAGCTTCTACACTTTTCTCTAAATCAGAAGTTTTATGATTAAATCCAGGAGGTTGAAATTGTTGATTATTAAAATTTTGAAATTGTTGTTCTTTAAAATTTTGATTTAATGGTTTGGAGTTATTATTATTGTTATTATTATAACTTTGTGATTGAAAGTTTGAATTACCATTTTGTTTCCATGAAAAATTTGGATGATTTCTCCAGCCTGGATTATAATATTGAGAATATGGGTCATTCTTGGGGTTTTGAAAGGTAGCATTCATTTGTTCATAATTTAAATTACTTCCTAAATAAGGGCACTCTTCTCCTATGTGTGAAGGATCTTGACAATTAGGACATACAAAAATTTGATTAACTTGTTTATTCTTAAGGTCTAATTCATCCAATCTACGGACAAGTGCGTCAATCTTAGCCTCACACGCAGTAGTAGGGTCAATAACATGCATACCATTTTTATAGGCCATTGATTTTTCATTAATCGATTTATTAGACCTATCATAAGAGTTCTCTTCCCATTGCCCAGTTTTCTCTACTAAATTTTCAAAAAATTCACAAGCCTCATCTTCACTTTTATCCATAAAATTTCCTTGACACATAGATTCTAGCATAGTTTTTGTGTTAAAGTTTAAGCCTTCGTAAACAATTTGACATAGTCTCCATTTTTCTATAGCATGATGAGGGCATAATGTTAACAAATTTTTGAATCTATCTATATACTTCCAAAATGTTTCCCCAGGAATTTGTGAAAATTGATTTATTTCATTCCTAATCTTTGCAGTTTTATGATTAGGATAAAATTTTCTAAGAAATACTTTAATAAACTCATCCCAAGTATTTATAGAATCTATGGGTAAACTATGCAACCATTTCTTAGCGTAATCCTTTAACGCAAAGGGAAGGAAACGAAGCTTAAGTGCGTCTTCAGTTAAATTTTGTAATTTCATCATAGAACAGACCTCTTCAAATTCACTTCTAAAGATATACGAATCTTCGTTATCGGCTCCTAGAAATTTTGGTAGCATATTCACATAGTGAGGTTTTATTTCAAAATTATTTGCAGTAGATATAGGTAATCTAATACATGAAGGTAGTGATGTTCTCATTGGATAACACCTATCACGTAGAGCAACATTTGGATTCGCTTCAGCCATAACTAAAATTTCAAATTCAGATCTTACTAAGCGTTTTGTCGAATCTCTAGTCCAAATGTGCATACACTATGAGGATGAAGATTGATGATTCAAACTAAATTGATCTTTATGAAAAAATCTTAAAGATCTGAATAAAGATGAAATATACTGGCTCACCCCTAACCGTTTTCCTAGGCACCAACTAGTTAGGAAATTTTTAAAAATGTAAATTAATTAACCGTTTTATGATAATTATTTTCTAATCTAATAATTCGAAGTACTAAAGAAAAATAAAAACTTCCCCGGCAACGGCGCCAAAAACTTGGTGAGAAAATTACAAAGCACTAAAATAACAATACAATATATTAAGCAATTTAAGATTGGAATTGATACAGTGCAGCAAAATTTCAAGTAATAAAAAAAACCGCAAGTGCACGGTGTACAATTGTAATACCTATGCAAGTACGAGTCGATCCACGGAGAAGTTTATTTTTTTCTTTAATCCAGGCGAACTATAAATAAAATGTTGGATTGATTTATCCTTAAACAAAACGAGATCTTAATTTGAGAAAGAAATGTTGAAAAATATGTTTCGGGTGCAATTTTAATTAAAATATTTAATATATGATTTTGGAGTAATAATTCATCGCATCCTGAAAAGATATTATAAGTTATGATTCACAGAAAAAACCTTTATTTTTATAATTTATCCAATTATTTTACGTATTCCTTTCCACATATCACATCAAAATCACTTAAGCATGTAATATATGCGAGCAATACAAGACAAAATTTAGGTGATAAAAATCGATAGAGAGCGCCGCGACTGAGTCCGGAGATATGATTAAATCACTAAGCATATTTTGCATGCAATCGCGCTATATAGCATCGAACTTTCGGAGGAATGCAATATGCGTAGTTGGCAACACAAAATATCAAGATTCATATTAATATTTCCGGATACAAGTCGTATGATTGAGCGAAGAGTAATAAAAATAATCATATAATTAAATAAGTAATCATATCGCACCCAAAACAAGATGAGACTACTCACTCATGATTTGTTTTACAAAAATTATATGAGAGATTATCATATAAGAGAATAAAAACAAAGAAACAATTTTATTGATCGAACAATAAAGACTTACAAAACTTTGTGAGGCGCATACACGAACTTCCTCCAAATATTCTTCCTCTCATACAATGCCTCTCAAAAACTCACAAATAAAATGCAAGCAAACTCTCACTTTCAACTTTCCCAAAATCCCCTCCCTTGATCACTAAGACACCTCATTTTATAGAAGAAGAATTTGAAAACAACTCAAAAGTTTTGAGCGGCAAAAATGTGTAACGCCACAGTTAATTCCACCATGAATTTAGCCTGTAACTGCAGCCCCCAATTGAATTCAGCGCCATTTGCTAAAATAATGCCAATAAATTCAGCACCAAGAGGCTGCAATGAACACAACAAAACTGTTGAAATAAATTCAGCGAAACTGCCAAAATGAATGCAGCAAAACTGCTGAAATAAATTCAGCGAAACTGCTGAAATAAATTCAGCGAAACTGCTGAAATAAATTCAGCGAAACTGCTGAAATAAATTCAGCAAAACTGCCAAAATGAATTTATTTCAGCAGTCCATGGTGTTGACTCCAATCAACACCCGAAGCGAGTGTTCGAACCATTGAGCTCGATCCATCCTAGCCATGTCGTCTTCTTTCTTGCCTTTGCGTCTGAAATCTTCATCATTTATCTATCTCTTTTAGAACTTATTTTTAGAGTCTACAATTACACAAATAATAACCCCGTGAAAAGCATCATTTACATAAAATATAATAAAATAAGACATGAAATAAATAAACAACATATGTGTACTAATAAATGAAAATGTCACGAAAAACATCCTAAAATATTATAAAATATGCGGATTTTTGTGATATCATCACTCACCCACCACAACTTGGCGTCTCCTTCCAACATGAACGCCGCATACTCAGCTTTCTTTTCCTCTGGCGTCTCTGCCGCCCTTAGTAGTTCTTGAATACGAACCCACCAATCCTCCGCATCCGTTGGCGTTCCAACACCCTTGAAGGACGGGGGATGGAAACTCAGGAAGTATTTCATGTGTCGGTCTCCATGTCCTACCACCAACCTTTCTGCCAAAGGCTCCACTCGCCTGTCTTCTCCGCCTGGCACGGCCGTCGCCGTGTCCGGTGTAGCAGGGGTTGCTACCTGGGCTGCAGCCGCCGCTTGGGCTGCCACCATCGCTTCTGCAAGCATACGGCAGAAGTCGGCCGGGTTTACACCCGTGCCCAAAAGGCCTGGAGCAGTAGCACTGCTCGCCGAGAGATCATCCCTTGCTCTTGAAGTGCCCGCCTCGTTGCTTGCACTCTTCAGGAAAACAAGAAATAAGGGATTAGTCTCCAATCTCAAGACTAAAACATAAGGACACTCACGGTCCAGCGTTACTCTTATGTGGATAACTTCTCTACAAACCGACCTCGAATCAAACCTCGCTTTGATACCAAATTGTAACACCTCCTCTGTAGTGGACGTATAATATGGGTCCGGCCGGGGCCCCACAACATACGAACGCCACAGCTTTAGTATTATAAGTTGATATAGCTACCCAAACTCAAAACACTTGCACAACACAGCGAAAAACCAAGCACAACTAGAAGTTATCCACTAACCAAAAGAGTAAACAAATGGCCTTAAGGCCTTACATCAAATGTCCAAAAGTAAATAGTACATCAAACATGAATGTGCATAGCACTCCTAGTCTACCTCGGCATGCAAGCCGGACAAAAGAGTCTCAAACAAACATCATCAAAAATGTAGTGCTACAAAAGAGGGAAAAACACTTCATGGGGCTTAGGCCTTTCTGGCCGGCGTGCTAGCTTCTGCATGCGATCCTTGCCCTGTAAAAATTATTAGTAACGTGGGTCAGCAAAGGCTGACCTCAAACTGTGTAACAACACATCTCCTCCCGGCCGCCCCTAACGGACCCCGGGGAACCCTCCAACCTGCAAGTCAGCACTTCATATGCAAATAAACATCTATAAATAGAAAAGCATTAAAACAGGCTTGGATGTCTCAATCATCAAACATGTTCTCTATTGGTTGAGCATGTTGATGCGCGAAAACGTCGCGGGGCACCAGCCAGCTAACACGGAGGGGGTGTTCGATCTCACAAGCTAGGAGAGGAGGAAAGGAAGGAAGCCTCTGAGTGCTCGAGAGTGGAGCAAACGGCTTGTCAAAGAGGGTTGCGGGGATAGAGGAGAGAAGCTTGATCAACAGAGCGGGTTGATCAAGAGAGGAGAAGGAGGTTGACCAGGAGCTGTCGAGCAGACGACTAATGTGACTGTTGTGCTTGCAGGTTGGAAGCCGAGGAGAGCTGAGCTGAGAAGAAGTCTGCTGAGCAGAAGAGCAAGACTTGTTGAGCAGAGGAGCAAGGCTTGCTGAGCAGAGGAGAAGAAGAAGGGGGGCCGCTAGCAGCGGCAACAACACACTTCGCCCGCCGCGGCTTAAATGCCACTCCTGCGACGGGCTTTCCTTTTATTAAAAGCTAGAGATTACAAGCTTACAAGTACACCTTTACAACAAAAATCACTTAAAGGGTACAAGGAGAAGCTGGCGGCTAAGAGAGAAGAAAGTGCCAGAAAGCAGAGGAGAGGCTGCCAGAGACCAAGTAAAAGAGTCTGCTGGCAAGCTGGAGGACTGAGAAACTGAGTCTGCAGAGGGCTGCTGGCAAGCTGCTGAAGGGCTGCTGGAGAGCTGCGCGGACAGGAAACTGAGTCCGCAGAGGTTGCTGGAGGAGGTGATGACGGACTGCGCGGATTGGAAAACGGAGTCCGCAGGGCTTGCTGGCAAGACTTGCAGGATCCTCCAACCGTCTGGCGTGATGCAGAATGAGAGGCACCATGGGCTATTTATAGGCCCAGGGGAGTTCTTCTAGAAGCGGGGCCCAGTGACATCAGCATGACGACCTGCGCGGACTCCGCGGACAGAGATTTTGCGTCCGCCACTGTCGAGCGATGAAGCAGTCGGAAGGACCCACCTGCAGAGAACTGGAGGTCGCCCCCTAGCGGGCGACCTGGGCGGACTCCGGGAGGAGTCCGCCCGGCAGGCCGGAGGCCGCCCCCTAGCGGGCGGCCTGGGCGGACTCCAGGGGGAGTCCGCCCGGCAGGAGCCGGGGCCGCCCCCTAGTGGGCGGCCTGGGCGGACTCCAGGGGGAGTCCGCCCGGCAGGAGCCGGGGCCGCCCCCTAGCGGGCGGCCTGGGCGGACTCCAGGGGGAGTCCGCCCGGCAGGAGCCGGGGCCGCCCCCTAGCGGGCGGCCTGGGCGGACTCCAGGGGGAGTCCGCCCGGCAGGAGCCGGGGCCGCCCCCTAGCGGGCGGCCTGGGCGGACTCCAGGGGGAGTCCGCCCGGCAGGAGCCGGGGCCGCCCCCTAGCGGGCGGCCTGGGCGGACTCCAGGGGGAGTCCGCCCGGCAGGAGCCGGGGCCGCCCCCTAGCGGGCGGCCTGGGCGGACTCCAGGGGGAGTCCGCCCGGCAGGAGCCGGGGCCGCCCCCTAGCGGGCGGCCTGGGCGGACTCCAGGGGGAGTCCGCCCGGCAGGAGCCGGGGCCGCCCCCTAGCGGGCGGCCTGGGCGGACTCCAGGGGGAGTCCGCCCGGCAGGAGCCGGGGCCGCCCCCTAGCGGGCGGCCTGGGCGGACTCCAGGGGGAGTCCGCCCGGCAGGAGCCGGGGCCGCCCCCTAGCGGGCGGCCTGGGCGGACTCCAGGGGGAGTCCGCCCGGCAGGAGCCGGGGCCGCCCCCTAGCGGGCGGCCTGGGCGGACTCCAGGGGGAGTCCGCCCGGCAGGAGCCGGGGCCGCCCCCTAGCGGGCGGCCTGGGCGGACTCCAGGGGGAGTCCGCCCGGCAGGAGCCGGGGCCGCCCCCTAGCGGGCGGCCTGGGCGGACTCCAGGGGGAGTCCGCCCGGCGGGGCCTGGCCGCCCCCTTGCGGGCGGCCTGGGCGGACTCCGGGTGGAGTCCGCCCGGCTGACGGGCAGAGGCCGCCCGGGGTGGGCGGCCTCGGCGGACGGCGGCAGGAGGCCGCCGCCCCTCGGGCAGCAGGGAGGTCCCCCCTGGCGGGCATCCTCGGCGGACGGCGGTAGGAGACCACCGCCCCTTGAGAGAAATAGGAGGCCGCTACTGGTACTGCTGTTGGCGGACTCCTGCAAGGAAAAGACTGCACGATTAGCGGACCTAACCGCATGTCCCGCGAGGGTGAGCCATGGGAATAGCTCGCCGTCCCGCAGGGCACGCGGTTGCTAGGAGACCTAGGCGGATAGGGAAGACTGTCCGCCTACGCTGGGACCCATCACGATCGAAAGGGATAATCTAAGGGTCACGATGAGCCAGCTGGCCATCTTGGGAAGGATCGCCGATTTCTGGGTTAACATAATCCCCGCACTTTTTTAAGTTCCGAAAAGAACTTCGAAAAAGTTGGAGACCTACGAAAATCGTGATCCACCCCAACGGAAGAAGGGGAGCAAGGAGAGACAGAACCTGAAAACTCTCCTTAGAAGCTTAGTGCTTCCTGAATTCGCTTTTGCAAAACGAAGAAGGCGTGTCTTCTGTGAATGTTCTGCAAAACAGAAGTGAGGAAAACAGAAAGCCACAATAACTCGCAAGTACCTGAAAGGGACCTGCAAGTCTTTGCTGATCTCTGCAAAAAGAGAGTTAGGAACATGCACAATATATGAGAGTAACTCGCAAGTACCTGTGAAGAAACTTGCAAGAGTTTGTGGATCTCTGCAAGAAGAGAGTTAAGAGCAGGTATCGTATATAAAAACAAGCTGCAAGTACCTGGATGAGGCTTGCAGGTGTTTGCTAATCTCTGCAAGAAGAGAAGTTAGGAACCAATAAGATATGAAAATAACTTACAAGTACCTGTGAAGAGAAGGCTTGCAAGTGTTAACTGTAGACTGTTAACTGTTGATAAGTTAACTGTTGACAAGATAGGGCCGATATGACCAATTAGCAAGAAGAATGCCTGATGAATATTATTATGAAGCCCAGATCAATAAACTGAGTGTTGACTGCTGACAGATATGACTGGATAATAATAGCATGGCTGATAGCACTTGAGCAAATAATGTAGAGGAGATGAGAGCAATAGAGCTTATATGAGTAGAGTGCGAGTCATCATCCTGATAGAGCTTTGAATAAGCAATTCATATAGGATGAGCACGAGCAAAGTGATTGCTGAAAATCCTTTTGGTAGGTCGGATTAACCTGTTCACCTGTGAAAGAAGGCAAGAGAGAAAAAGGAGGGCTGCACCCGGAATGACTAAAGTGGGTTGAATGCTGCCACAGGTGTTCCCCGTGGGCCTTATGCATTACTTGCCCGAAAAAATCATCCCAAGTATAGTCCTACTCAAAGCGGGCTGGCCGCGCATCCTCAAGGAGGGGGGAAAAGGAAACAAGAGGTCCATGTTCGGAATGACTACAGAGGGTTGAATGCTGCCACAGGTGCTCCCCGTGGGCCTTATGCATCACTTGCCCGAAAAAATCATTCCGAGTATGGTCCTGCTCGAAGCGGGAAAGGAAAAAGAGGTCCATGTTCGGAATGACTAAAGAAGGTTGAATGCTGCCACAGGTGTTCCCCGTGGGCCTTATGCATCACTGGCCTGAGAAAGTCATTCCGAGTATGGTCCTGCTCAAAGCGGGCTGGCCGCGCATCCTCAAGGAGGGCACAAAGCAAGGGAAGGTCCTGAGAAGGACCGCTGGAAGCAAGGAAGATCCTGAGAAGGATCGCTAGAAGCAAGGGAGATCCTGAGAAGGATCGCTAGAGACTCTGCTCTCTTGCCCTGGGCACAAGCATCACTGATCAAGGAGACAGGTTGCGCCAAGAGGCCTATATTGTCTGTGTGTTGATCAGTGGAGTTGTGAGAACCCGAGAGGCATGGATCGAGGATACCGGAGAGAGTTATTCGGCCACCACAGTTGAAGGATGATCCAAGAGACAAGGCTACGCTTGATCGCCATTGCTTGTCCAGCGAAGATCATCCTAACCGTAGTGTTTCCTATAGGACGCACAGCAGAGCTAACACATGGGGCTCCCCTAGCACACACTCTGTGTTAGATGCCGGCTAGGATCCTAAGCCTGAAGCCCATAATCGTAGATGAACTGCTCCCACTACACACATGGGTATACTCCCGCCATATGTGGTCGAAGCGGTAGTGCGAGAACAAACTACGGAGGGAACGTTTCAGACTCGGCGAAATCTCATTGGCGTATTGATCCAGAGAGAGAGAGAGAGGCAACAAAAAGGGAACTGTGTCAGTACAGGATCTCTGAGTAAAAGCTTTGCAGAAAAGCAAGAATAAAACACTGAGAAGTGTTGTAAAGAATGTTTGAAAGAGAGAGAGTAAGGGTTGAGATAACCCCTGAAGGTTGCAAAGAGCTCTGGAGGACTGTGAAGTCCCTCGCTTTGGAGGACTGTGAAGTCCTTGCTAGTTCAGAATAGCCTTCCCAGCACGCCCTCATCGTCGGCGTCGAAGCATTCGACTTCTTGGTTGACAATGAGGAGAGGAGGCTCTTCGACGTGATTCACTGCCCTTGAGGAGCAAGGAACATCTGAAATTTCTTTGCCCTTTGACGTTGATGGGTCAGGGCGATCTTCTTTAGGAAGCAAGTCATGCATCTTGCCTTGCCGGAGCATCCTTTGCACAAGCTGACGGAATGCTCGGCAGTTTTCTGTTCGATGGCCTGGCTCTTTGTGGAATTCACAATAAGGCTCTGAGTCTCTAGACCTCTGATCTGCTGGCCGGTAGGGCTTCTTATAGTTTGCCCTGTCTTTCATGATCTGCACTACCTCTTGCACGACGTCGTCGAGATCTGACTCATGCAAGTCATCGTCTTGCTGTTGTTGAACAGTTGCTGTTTGAGAAGGAGCTAGCGGTAGCAATGGATCTTGAGCATCACGGCTCGGGAAGGAGTATCGCTGGCGATGAAGCCTTCTCTCCTTCCTTGAGTGAGCTGGGAAACGATTGTAAGGAGACCTTGGAGGCTGCTTGCAAAACGGATCTTTCTCTGATACAAGCTTGGAAACGAAGCCTGGATTGCTCTTCTCGCCTCGGATATACGAGTTGGCTAGAGCGATCAGCTCTTGGTATGTCCTTGGAGCACGGACATTAGCTTCAAACATGGAGGCCCTTCGCGAAGACCATGGATAAGAGCCACTCGGTACATTTCTTGATCAACGATTTCGATGTCCAAAATCTCTCTCTGGAATCGATCAACAAATTGAGACCAAGTTTCATCACTGCGCTGTCTGATCTCAAAGAGGGCTTCAGGACCACCCTTTCTCTTAGAAGAGGTAGAGAATCTGAGAAGGAACTCTCTACGAAGATCGAGGAAGGAAGCGATGGAGTGAGGACGGAGGCCATAGAACCAATCTCTCACTTGCCCATCGAAGGTTGTCACAAGGAGCTTGCACTTGGTTGCATCTGACAGAGTCTTGAGAGCAACGGCTGATTCAAAGGCTTGAAGATGCTTGACCGGATCAGTCTCTCCTGTATAGATTGGCAGTCGAGGCTCTCTGAAGTTTGCTGGAGTAGGTTCAAGGCGAACACTCTCAATGAAGGGCGACGGCTCTTCCTGCTCTCCCACAGCATAGGGATCAAAGGGAGCATAGGCTGCAGCTGCAAAAGAAGCAGGGGGGTAGAAAGGAAAGGTTGCTGTAGGGGGAGCAGAGGCAGGAGTTGGGGGGCAAGGATGACTTCCTTGAAAGTTGAGAAATCTAGCAGGACTTCCCCGGGCAGCTTGCCGGAAGAAGTTTTGGCGAGCGGCAAACTCTTCATCTTGAGTTCGCAAAGGAGCAGCAGGACCTTGCGGGAAGGTCGGGGTGTAAGGCGGATAGAACGGAGGACAAGCTTGAGAATAAGCTTGCTTATGCTCTGATGTTGGCGTTGGGTTGATTGGAGCAGCTGGAGCAGTTGGAGCAGTTGCTGGACGAGCGTCCAATCGCTGCGTGATCGCAGCAAGGACTTGGTTGATTGCTTGGAACTGTTGAGCATTCTCACGGCGCGACTGCTCAAAAGCTTCCCAGAGAGGATCTTCACTGGGACTTGGAGCAAAGTTCTCGGCTGACTGATCTGACATGGCTAACTGTCGCTGTTCACCGTCTGACCGGATCTGAAGGCCGCGTGTTAACTGTTGATGCGCGAAAACGTCGCGGGGCACCAGCCAGCTAACACGGAGGGGGTGTTCGATCTCACAAGCTAGGAGAGGAGGAAAGGAGGAAAGGAAGGAAGCCTCTGAGTGCTCGAGAGTGGAGCAAACGGCTTGTCAAAGAGGGTTGCGGGGATAGAGGAGAGAAGCTTGATCAACAGAGCGGGTTGATCAAGAGAGGAGAAGGAGGTTGACCAGGAGCTGTCGAGCAGACGGCTAATGTGACTGTTGTGCTTGCAGGTTGGAAGCCGAGGAGAGCTGAGCTGAGAAGAAGTCTGCTGAGCAGAAGAGCAAGACTTGTTGAGCAGAGGAGCAAGGCTTGCTGAGCAGAGGAGAAGAAGAAGGGGGGCCGCTAGCAGCGGCAACAACACACTTCGCCCGCCGCGGCTTAAATGTCACTCCTGCGACGGGCTTTCCTTTTATTAAAAGCTAGAGATTACAAGCTTACAAGTACACCTTTACAACAAAAATCACTTAAAGGGTACAAGGAGAAGCTGGCGGCTAAGAGAGAAGAAAGTGCCAGAAAGCAGAGGAGAGGCTGCCAGAGACCAAGTAAAAGAGTCTGCTGGCAAGCTGGAGGACTGAGAAACTGAGTCTGCAGAGGGCTGCTGGCAAGCTGCTGAAGGGCTGCTGGAGAGCTGCGCGGACAGGAAACTGAGTCCGCAGAGGTTGCTGGAGGAGGTGATGACGGACTGCGCGGATTGGAAAACGGAGTCCGCAGGGCTTGCTGGCAAGACTTGCAGGATCCTCCAACCGTCTGGCGTGATGCAGAATGAGAGGCACCATGGGCTATTTATAGGCCCAGGGGAGTTCTTCTAGAAGCGGGGCCCAGTGACATCAGCATGACGACCTGCGCGGACTCCGCGGACAGAGATTTTGCGTCCGCCACTGTCGAGCGATGAAGCAGTCGGAAGGACCCACCTGCAGAGAACTGGAGGTCGCCCCCTAGCGGGCGACCTGGGCGGACTCCGGGAGGAGTCCGCCCGGCAGGACGGAGGCCGCCCCCTAGCGGGCGGCCTGGGCGAACTCCAGGGGGAGTCCGCCCGGCAGGAGCCGGGGCCGCCCCCTAGCGGGCGGCCTGGGCGGACTCCAGGGGGAGTCCGCCCGGCAGGAGCCGGGGCCGCCCCCTAGCGGGCGGCCTGGGCGGACTCCAGGGGGAGTCCGCCCGGCAGGAGCCGGGGCCGCCCCCTAGCGGGCGGCCTGGGCGGACTCCAGGGGGAGTCCGCCCGGCAGGAGCCGGGGCCGCCCCCTAGCGGGCGGCCTGGGCGGACTCCAGGGGGAGTCCGCCCGGCAGGAGCCGGGGCTGCCCCTAGCGGGCGGCCTGGGCGGACTCCAGGGGGAGTCTGCCCGGCAGGAGCCGGGGCCGCCCCCTAGCGGGCGGCCTGGGCAGACTCCAGGGGGAGTCCGCCCGGCAGGAGCCGGGGCCGCACCCTAGCGGGCGGCCTGGGCGGACTCCAGGGGGAGTCCGCCCGGCAGGAGCCGGGGCCGCCCCCTAGCGGGCGGCCTGGGCGGACTCCAGGGGGAGTCCGCCCGGCAGGAGCCGGGGCCGCCCCCTAGCGGGCGGCCTGGGCGGACTCCAGGGGGAGTCCGCCCGGCAGGAGCCGGGGCCGCCCCCTAGCGGGCGGCCTGGGCGGACTCCAGGGGGAGTCCGCCCGGCAGGAGCCGGGGCCGCCCCCTAGCGGGCGGCCTGGGCGGACTCCAGGGGGAGTCCGCCCGGCAGGAGCCGGGGCCGCCCCCTAGCGGGCGGCCTGGGCGGACTCCAGGGGGAGTCCGCCCGGCAGGAGCCGGGGCCGCCCCCTAGCGGGCGGCCTGGGCGGACTCCAGGGGGAGTCCGCCCGGCAGGAGCCGGGGCCGCCCCCTAGCGGGCGGCCTGGGCGGACTCCAGGGGGAGTCCGCCCGGCAGGAGCCGGGGCCGCCCCCTAGCGGGCGGCCTGGGCGGACTCCAGGGGGAGTCCGCCCGGCGGGGCCTGGCCGCCCCCTTGCGGGCGGCCTGGGCGGACTCCGGGTGGAGTCCGCCCGGCTGACGGGCAGAGGCCGCCCGGGGTGGGCGGCCTCGGCGGACGGCGGCAGGAGGCCGCCGCCCCTCGGGCAGCAGGGAGGTCCCCCCTGGCGGGCGTCCTCGGCGGACGGCGGTAGGAGACCACCGCCCCTTGAGAGAAATAGGAGGCCGCTACTGGTACTGCTGTTGGCGGACTCCTGCAAGGAAAAGACTGCACGATTAGCGGACCTAACCGCATGTCCCGCGAGGGTGAGCCATGGGAATAGCTCGCCGTCCCGCAGGGCACGCGGTTGCTAGGAGACCTAGGCGGATAGGGAAGACTGTCCGCCTACGCTGGGACCCATCGCGATCGAAAGGGATAATCTAAGGGTCACGATGAGCCAGCTGGCCATCTTGGGAAGGATCGCCGATTTCTGGGTTAACAGAGCATATAAAGTAAGGGGCCTACTATGCAACATGAATGCAACACTCAGGCTTCACCCAAGGTACCCTACAGCGTATGCATCTAGCACAACATCACATCATTTGGGTACTCACGTTTCCCCAATTGGCATAAAGCCGCAAACACTAAGGGAGTCACCTCTCCCTTAAGCGGCGCACAGGCCGCCACAAGGAATTCTTGCCAAGGCCCCACCCGCTCGTGGGCTTAGCCCCGGGCTTGCCTGCAAGCTCTGACGTCTCATGTCAGGATTCCAACAAACACAGACCGACCGATTCTAAGAAGCCTTGCTGGACCCCACCCGCTCATGGCCTCTTTGCCCGGGCTTGCCCCAAGCTTGGCATTCTCGTCAGTCTCACAGAAGGGGACTAGTCTCGCCGGGACACTCTCCACACATGACGCACATGTCACGGGATAGCCAGCCGACCACGGAGACATAGTCACGCCTTGGCACAACACAAACCAAGACTAAATACATCGTAATCCCTCTTTGTACTGCAGCGTTCCCGCGCACCAAGGAAACCATCTCCAACTCGTGCGGAGCTAACCTTGTTCACCAAGGAAACCATCTCCAACTCATACGGAGCTAACCTTGTCCCTCAAGGAAACCATCTACCGCCACGAAGAGCTAACCTTGCCCGGGTTCGACTACACGTACCTTTTCAAGCAAACGGGACAATCACCACCACCACACAAACAGCATCTTGCCGCAACGGAAAATCTCTACGAATCCCTAAGTTCGTATGCAACATCACCGAGTCGGACTAACGGTCGCGACTACGGCTTCACCCACCATGCCTAATCCACTAGCGAAGCGGATCTCTAATGCAAGATATGCCGGGGACGGACTCAATCAACCCGGAGGTTCCTCTTGAACCTTGGCAAACCAAAGCCCCTCTCATTTGAGAGTTTGGTGCCCAAAAATCTAGAAGAAAACGATGCTAAAAACGTGCATCCTAAAGACCGAGAGGAGAGATGTCGTTACCTTCCGACTCCTCTTCCTTGCCATGGCAAAATGGCCGGATGAAAATCTTCGTAACGCTCTAAGCTTCACGGATCCGGACTCGGCTCGCAATTTGGAGCTCCGAAACCCTTCCTACAGCCCAAGACCTTCTTCTTCTTCCTCCTTGCTCTAGTTTCTCTCAAGAACTTAGAAAGAGAAGACTTGAAAAAAAATGAGGATCTGCAACCCTAAATTCGGACTTAACTTCCCAGGAGATGGCCTGAACCGTTAGATCCCAAAACCAGAAAAAGAATGGCCGCGATTCGCCTGGAAAACAGAAGACCTGGGCCGAACACGGCCTGGCACACGCCCGTGTCCAGGGCCGTGTGCCCCATTCGCCGTCTCAAATCGACGCGTCTGGAATCGCACACGGGCATCCGACACGCCCGTGTTCCATCTGACACGCCCGTGTCCCCAGTGACACGGCCGTGTGGCTAGCCGTGTGCCTCCAACTACACGGCCCCGAAACCAACCCGAGAGGTGACACGGCCTGGAACACGCCCGTGTCCCAAGCCGTGTGCCAAGTCTCGACACCCGTCGACAGGTTTTGTGTCGACACCGCGGAAAAATGTCGAGCGAAGATCGTCGACCAAGCGGGACACGCACTGTGACACGCCCGTGTCACAGGCCGTGTGCCCCAATCTCGACACCTTGTCGAGCAAAAGTGTCGACACTTGGGACGAGTGTCGACACGGCCTCGACACGCCCTGCGACACGCCCGTGTCGCAGGCCGTGTGCCACCCTCTCGACACTTTGTCGAGCGAAAGTGTCGACACTTGGGCCGAGTGTCGACACGGCCTCGACACGCCCTGCGACACGCCCGTGTCGCAGGCCGTGTTCTCCACTCTCGACACTCTGTCGAGCGAAAGTGTCGACACTTGGGCCGAGTGTCGACACGGCCTCGACACGCCCTGCGACACGCCCGTGTCGCAGGCCGTGTGCCTCCTGCCAGAAACCCAAAATTTTTTCTGAACTGCAGACTGAGCCTCTTGAAAAACTGGGGTGTTACAGGCGGTGTACGACTGGTATATCCGATACACCAAGAAGGTGCCCTGAGTGTACGGAGCGTCTGGTGTATACCAACATTTGTGATGTGATTGTGATTGGTAGATTTACTAGATTGATAAAGATTATGATATGACAATGCATACATGGAAGGAACCACTACCCCGGGTAAGGGGTATGGTCGTTATAAGTGGTCAGCTAAATTTGACCATTACTTTGTTTTCCGCTTTGGATTGGATGATTAATTGCAGGTGTTGATGCTTGAATTGATTTGCTTGAGTGGAATGGAGGCTTGCTGCTAAAGGCCCTTGAAGGTCGTGCGAAGAAACGTGGTTGGCTTTCATGTGTGGCCGGCCTGCGTGCCGATGTACGAAAATGTATTTGTGTAAAGAGAAACTTGTAAGGCCTTAAGGCCAGTGTGTGAGTTGTATACATTCCTGGTTTGGATATATAAATGTGGAGTTTATATAGTAGTGGACATTCTTTGAGTTGAGTTCATGGTACCTTAAAATATTGCGCTAGAATGTATTGAGTTAGGATGCGAGTAGATTTTGATTTCCACAAGTAATTCTGCCACTTGTCTGTGACATATGGCGTGGGGCCCCGACCGGACCCACCGTTATATGCCACGTGATGAGTGGGGGCGTTACAGGTCGCTCCTGCGTTCTTCAGCCCAAAGGGCATCATTTTATAGCGGTAGCACCCATCTCTGGTGATGAACGAGATGTACTTGACGTCCGGGGGGTGCATCCTGATTTGGTGGTAACCTGAAAATGCATCTACAAAGCTCATTACAGAAAAACCAACGACTGAGTCAACTGGAGCGTTGATCTGAGACAAGGGATAACAATGCTTAGGACAAGATTTATTAAGCAAAGAAAAGTCGATACACATACACCACCAGCCGTCTCCTTTTTTAACCATGACTACATTGGAGACCCAGCCGGGGTATTGAATTTCGGATATGAAGTCGGCCCTGAGAAGTTTTGCTACCTCCTCCCTGATGGGCTCGGCCAGCTTGTCCGCGGTGGACCTTTTCTTTTATTGGACGGGGCGTGCTTTCGGGTCCAAGTTGAAGTGGTGGCAAGCCACATCTGCGTCAACCCCCGGCATCTCCGCGACGCTCCATGAAAAGATGCCCACGTTCTTCTGGATGCACGTCAGCATCCTGCCTTGAGCCTCCGGGGTCAGCCCTCCGCTGACGCGAACCTTCTCCACCCTGCCTCCAAGGGTGAGAACCTACAGTTCCACCACCTCTTCCGCAGCCTCCAGCCTAGACTGCTCCCTCCATTCTCCAACATCCCTCTACTCTGGGACGAGGACCTCTGACTCCACCTCTTCCTCCACGGCCATTGCCTCGGCCGACTCCTCCCAATCTCCTCCTGCCGCCTCTACCTCGGCGCAGTCATCCGCCTCTAGCTCCTCCCTGCCAGCTTCCTGCTCCGCCTCCTCCATCCTCCGCACTATCTCCTCGCCCCCTCTTGCCAAGAGATGGAGTTCACGGCGGTGACGTAGCACTCCCTTGCTACTTTGGGGTCACCCCGGACCCGGACCTGGATCCCCTCGGCGTTGAACTTTAAACATTGATGGAAAGATGAGGGGACGCAGCGAAAGACGCTGATGAGGGGTGTAACGACTCCATCCGTTCACAGGTATATACTAGAAGGTCAGGTCGGACCCCCATAGCATATACCATAAAACAGGCGGGGAAGTCACGTAGTGATACCAGAGTTGCGCATCCTAACTCATTGCATTCTAGCGGAAGCCTATAACACGAAGCTGAACTCACACACATGAATGTCCACCATATAAAAATTCCACATTTATATAAAACATGAATCATATCAAATACAAAGTTAACTGGCTTTATGACCTTACAGGGCTTTACACAACAGTGGCCTCAAACATTGGCGCGTAGGCCGACCACGTATAATCAAACATAACATTTTCATTCACCCTTCACGGGCTAGCAGTAGCAGTAGCAGTAGCAGGAACTTCAGCGTATGCGTCCCGCTTGGCTCTCCAGCACCTGTACAGGGACAGCCCACCCAACAGTGGCAAACAGGCAACGGTCAACATTCAGCTGACCAAATTATAACGACCCCACCCCTTTCCATGGGCGGTGGTATTCCTTCCCTGCAGGCATAACATTTCACAAGCAGATATGTATATCATATAATGTGCTCTCACGCACATACATTCCACCACAATCGTCAGCACCGCGGCCCGACGATCCGTGCACTCAGGGCACATTCTTGGTGTACCGGCGAACCAGGGTCCCACCACCGTATCAGGGTCGCAACCCAACGATAAAAATTGAGTATTTAGTCCATGGCGTGCAGCCGAAGATTATAGTCTTAGTGAACTGGGATTGGCCCGTAGCCCCCCATTATATCACGGCGTGCAGGCCTAAGACTCTCGTTGTGCGCTCCAACAGACCGCACTTTCAGGTCTCATGTCGGACGGACATAACACATGTCGGATCATCCACCCCCATTGCTCAAATCGCCTTGCCATCACCGAGTACGGCATACTCGCGGCTAAATCAAAGGCGCGGGTCAGTTTCACCATTCCTGTTTGACATAAAGCCTGAGTGTTTTCCTGTGCACACCAATACTTACTATCACACCCATTCATATCGCAACATCAGGGGGTATTTCCTGGGCATACCAGTACTTCCTGCTACTCCTTTCACAGGCACAACCCCACAATTATCACAAATGTCAAGGGTTTTTTCCTGACTTACCACGCCAGTACTTCATGCTACTCCCCTTCACAGGTACCACCCATGAACACCAAGCATTACAAAATATATTTCCTGGGCACACCAGTACTTCCTGCTACTCCCCTTCACAGGTAGAACCCAATAGCACAAGCATCACAATGGTATTTTACTGGACTACCACTCCAGTACTTCCTGATACTGCCCTTCGCAGGTCTACTATGTCGACTCCTTAAACTACACGTTTATAACAGAGTTTTCTCCGGTGCGTATATGCAACATCACCAATCCAGACCAACTTGTCCAGATGGGCATCACACAGCATGTCTATTCCGTACTCCTTTTTCGGATCAATATGCCAAATGATTGGGGATTCCATGAATCAACCCAAGGGACTCCCATAACAATTCACCCTCTGGTGGGGGAATCTTATGCACATGCCAAAAAGGAAGCCTTCACATGGCTAGGAAGAAAAGTCGTTACCCTCGAAGACCGCTTTGGTGCCATGAGCTCCTAACTGGCAGGAAAGAACCGCAACGGCTTTGCCTCCGAAACGCTGCACTCGGATCTCTCATCGGAACTCCGCAGCACCACCGGTGGCCGGCTCTCCTTCCTCCTCCTCCTTCTTCCTCTCTTTCTCTCTCTAGGATTTTAGAAAGATGAAGGCCAAATGACAAATGAGAATTCCCTTCTCATCCACGGCCATAAGGAAGCATGGAGGCACCTCAGCCCTTGGATCACAGCTGAAGAAATGGACAGCCACGATTTTGCCACAAAATCATATTTTTTTGCCTGATACGACCTGTGACACGCCCATGTCCCAGGCCGTGTACCTCAAGCGGTGCTCAACCGACTTATCCAGTCCAGTATACGCCCATGTGAAACGCCCGTGTCATGGGCCGTGTCACCTGACACGCCTTCAGACACGCCTGTGTCTATGGTCGTGTACATCAAGCTGCACAAAATCGAGATCAACCAGAGCGGTACACGGCTATTGACACACCCGTGTCACAAGCCGTGTACCCCATGACAAAATCAAGAATCCCTGCTGTATCCCCAGGGTAAAGGCCATCATCAGGCTATGGCCTGACATCTCCTGGACCTGGGTGACCTCCTCCTAGAACCGGTCCACGTAGCTCCCTAGAGGAAGGGGTGATCGTGCACCTACTTCTCTCCTGCAAGCAAAACAACAAGGGAAGCAAAGAAGAACTGACTCAAGGGCTCGGCGGGGAGGACCCACCACACACACGGAAGATTTTAGAGCGCTTCCCCTCCTTACCTAAAGGCCGAGCTAAGGTATCCTCAGAAATCGCGTGAGAGATGGGACCAGAGGGCATAAGAAGCATGCTTTCTAAGGTACCCCTTGGGTCCTATTTATAGATTTCTGAAAACGGTCTGCAAATAGCCAACTCCCTCTGTTCTGAACGGCTATGTGCAGTCCAGGTTGGTCTGCCAACAGCGTAACTCCACTGTTCTGAAGGACTATGGGCAGGCCAGCGGGGGCAAAATAATAAAAAAATACCTTATGGACCTGGGCGAGCTGAGGAGCTCGGCCACCCCTGAAGATCCGGCTCGCCTGCTGCCTGTCGAGCTCCTTAGGGTGAATGCGAGCCGGGCCACCATGTTCGCCCTTCGATCGACCTCCATTAGTTGAGCTTAGCTCGACGAAACCCGAACTTTGCTGGGCGAATGCCGAGCTCGGGGTCGGCGAATGCCGAGCTCGGGGTCTACGAATGCCGAGCTCGGACTTCAGATCTCCCTGTCGAGCTCGCCTGAGGCCTGGGTGATCTGAACCGGCCGGTCTGGTTCCTGGCAACCTCACTCGCCGGATACGTGGTTGTACAATCATCTAACAAACATCATTTGAAAATTGGATGAAGTTCCTTACATGGGCGTTGACAAATAACAATTTAACCCTCATGTTCATGATCTCCACCACCGTGTCAAACGGAGCCTAAAATTTTCTCCCTTTGTTTTTATGGCGATTGTTAACCGCACTTCTCATATGACTATCCACCCCTCATTTTATTATAAAAAACTTTTTTCTAAAACTTTACTCGCACCTCATTTCCCCCATTTACACCCTGCGAGGGGAGCCAGACTGAGCACGACGCACATGCACACACGGTGCTCGGGTCACACCCGCTCGCAGACGCACGCAGCCCGCTCGCGCTGACGCGGGAAGCACCCGCGCGCGCTGACGCGGGCAGTACCCACGCGCGTAGCGTCTAGGCGTGTATTCGATGGTTTTAAAATTCAGTCGAATGTGTTTAGTTCCTAGGTGCGCTTTTCAATGTCGGTTTTAAAATTCGGCGCGAGATAGGAGACCGACAAGGGCACGCACGACGGCGTGAGATAGGAGACCGACAATTTTCACGAAAAGGGAGAGGAAAAGGCTCGGGTTTTCAGCCCATGTTCCCACAAAAATCAGAAGCTTCAACCCAAGAGCTTCGTGGCTGCAGGCGGAGAGGCGAAAAAGCGACGCGCAGGTTGCGAGAAATGAAGGGGCGATGGCTGCAGTGCCAATAGAGATATTTGCGAAGCACTTATCAGCCCTCATTTATTTTTTAAATTATTATTAAAATATTTGATTTGAATCTAAATAATCATTAATTTAAATAAATCTAAATATTAAATTGCAAAATAACTATTTCAGTCCCAAACCTGTTATTTTGATTAAATTAGTCTCAAACCTTCTCCTAACTTTTAATTTTAGTCCTTTATTAACCTATTGCCATTAAAAATAACGGAAGTGTTGGCTAAGCATTAAAATTATACTCTATATTAAAATTATCTTTTTGTAATTTTCATTTTAATCCTTTATTAACATCTTCTCATTAAAACTGATTGAAAAATAGAAATGCAAATGCATGCAACTCGAGCACTATTGTCAGTGAGCTCGCAAAAACCTGAGAAGAGCAAATGTCTTAACCGACAATCCTTCCCTAAATAAAGGAGAAACCTAAAAATCTGAGAAGAGTACTTAAAAAACCATGTGAATGATGTGGCCGGTGGAATCTCCTACTCGAGCACTATCGTCAGTGAGCTCGCAAAGGACGTCGCCGGAGAGAATGCTGCTCGGGATTGGGGACAGCGTTGCTCTTTGAGAATCCTGCCCGCGATGGGGGAGAGTGCCTATGCGAAGAACTAACAGACGGAAGTTTAGGTTTAGCTAACAGGAGAGTTAATGGAATGGACTTTGTGGGACTGAAATAAAAAGTCAAGAAAAAATTTGGGACTGATTTAGACAAAATAAAAAGTTTGAAACTAAAATAAAAAAAGATTAAATGTTGGAGAGTAAGATAGGCATTTTACCTATTAAATTTCTATACTATAAATTTTCGCAAGAGTTTTATCCAAAATTATTATTGCCACTGACAACATATTTACTTTTGCAGGGCATCACCGGAAAATGAAAGAGCCAACAATTCCGGCAATCATGGCCGTCGGATCGCCCAGCACCGCCGAGATTACGAACTGCACCGCCATGGCCGCCACCTCGCAGCACCTCCTCACCTTCCCCTTCCCGCTCCCGATCCGGTGATGGCTCGCCGCCGCTCCCCTTATCCTCGGAATATTCCCATTCCACGGCGCCGCCTTCTTCCCTCCCCCGCCGTACAGCTCCTGCCAGCTGTCCACCAGCATCTCCGTCACGCACGCCACGTGCAGCTCGTACTTCCCGCAGCCGCTCCGGTAGCTCCAGCTCCTCCCCTTCCTCCCGCACCGGTGGCAGGGGGAGGACGCCCGGCGGCGGAGGTAGAGGCGGAGCCCACCTCCGCCGCCGCCGTCGGCTTCGAGCACGTGCGGGAGGGCGGCGCAGCAGGGGTGGAGGTCGAACCCGCAGGTGCGGCAGTGGAAGAGGAAGCCGGGGGCGTCGCGGCCGCAGGCGTTGCAGTAGCGAGGGGCGTCGCCGGGAGGGCGGGGGAGGAATTGGAATGCGCATTTGGGATAGAAAGGGTGGCGGAGGGGAGCGGGGGAGGCGGCGGCGGCGGCGCAGTGAGTGTGGAGGTCGAAGTTGCAAGGGGGGCAGGAGAAGCGGGAGCCGAGGCCGACTTCGCGGCAGCCGTCGCAATTGAAGGGGACGTCGGAGTTGTGGAGGTGGAGGGGGTGGTTCGGGTGGCTGAAGTGGCTGAGCTGGCCGTACTTCATCGGAGATTGAAGGGTTGTGAGAAAGAAGTCGGTTTGGTTGGAGGGCGTTTAAAAAGAAGAGGCTGCTGGGTAGGGGTTAATTGACTTCAGGTAGAAGACTGCCTTGGGGATATGCTAATTATTTTTTTGAGGAATGTTAATAGCACCTCTAAAATCACTAATATGCCTCAAGCTCGCCTTTATTCCACTATAGTGAGGTCGGCAAATATGCATCCTTTGTCGTCATTGTGCAATATGTTATACAATTTAGGAGTATGCGTCACTACGGCGAGCATCGGGTTGAGAAGATGCCGTTCGGGAGGGTGGAAGCAGGGGAATCACGGACTAGGGCTAAGTGGTGCGACTAACAAGGAGTGTTTTGAATCGGGAATAAACAAAGTGAGGGTTTTGATTTAGGCTCCATTTGGGGGATTTATTTTCACCGGTCAAGCGGTTACAACCGCATGAAAATAAGTCTGGTTCATGCGGTCGTAACCGCTTGACCGGTGAAAATAAGTCCCCCCAAACGGAGCCTTGGTGTTGAGGTTATATCAGCTTATTATAGTGTGATATTAACATTGCTCTTGTTTCTCATGTGGATATAAGACACCATTGATTTATTGCGATGGTTCTTAGGCTCAGGCTCCATTGGAAAATTTTTTGGTATGCACGACGCACCTTCATCCCATGCAAATTTAAATAACCCTTAAGACCATGGGGCCCACATTCTCTTTTTTTTTCTCGAAAGCCCCCTCTTTCCCCTCCCTCGAGGGAATCCCTCAACTCCATCGTCATTACTAGGGTTTTAGGTCCAGAATGAAGCTCAACTTTGCCATTACCGTGCATCTCATACCTTTGTTCTTGACAAACATGCATTTTATGACGGTAACGTTTTTGACCAAATTCATCTGAACAAAAACATAGCCTCAATGGTTTGCAAGTCAAAGAGACTGTTGATAGAATATTTTTTGGAGATTTAATTATTTGTTCATTATGCTTTATAAGATTCTTAACATTACAATAATATATAGCAATCTCTTTAATTTAAATTTAAAAGGCTAAATAATTATAAACATTTGGTAGCCCATGCTACCATCAGTCTATAAAGCAGCATATTCTCAACTTAGGAAGGCATTCCACTCAAATGAAGTTGATAGAGAAGAATATATGCCTATAATACATGTCTAATCTCAACCATTAATTTGCTGGTTTAGATAAGAAAAACAAAGTGGCCCATGCTTAGTTGTATGATTTTCTAAAGAGAGCTTAAAATTGAATCTGACCATCCACTTCAAATTTGATCTCCTTATTTTTTTTGTTTCTAACTAGCATTGATTAAAAGGCTCCTTTAGAAAACCCAAACCTTCTCTCAGCTCAATCCCGTAGGTGCGTGTTTCAGGTGAATCCCATTCTCCTTTCTGCCGCATGCCGCTCGAAGCCCTGCCGTTGCAGGAGAAGTGGACACGAGAGAGGGTTTGGCTTGAAGGAGTTTTGAGTCTGGTTACCCGCCGACAACGGTTCATTGTACTCCTAAATCCGTGAAAAATTTTCATCTGGAGAGCGAACTCCAGGATGATCGAATTTTATCTCCTAGGAGATTGCGCTAGATGTGAATGGGAACATCCTTGTTTTTTGACCCGTTTTTGCGATCACTTTTCCTCTTTTCTTTCTATTGGGAATGCAAGCTTCAAAAAAAGGGGTTCACCACACCTCTTTGATTTTTTTTAATTATTACACTCGACAAAACAACAACAATCTCGGGCATAGATTTAGGCAAGGAGTCCGGATGGAAAAATTTCGCCCTAAATCCACACCCCTCACTGCCAATACCACTCTCAATTAAAGCCGGTTCATTGGATTTTTGGTCCCAAGCATCATGTGAGCCTTAACCCTCATCATTGAAGTCCTCCTAGGTTTTTTGTTTTTTTTTTTCAATTTCGATTCGCTCGTCTTTTAATCACGGATCTTGTGGTATGATGGCTACAATTGCCGATATTTTTTAGGGATTTCCACTTTCCAGCATTCCAAATTTATCCTTTATGTTTGTGAAACTACACCCTTCAAGATTTTACAATTTTACTTATTATCTCGCTCCATTTGATGCTTTTGGGTGCCAATTGTGTTGGGATTTCACACAATTTTCAGGACAGTCACAATAATCGCAAGAGAACACCTAATAATTCAGTGAAAAATTCAACGCACGATAATTAATCAAAACTATAAATAGAGGAGACGAAAATACCAATCTGTTACATGTACACCGCAAATCAGATGGATTAACTTAATCTGCGGGCGTACAATGATCTTGAAATATAATCCTCAGAAGGACGCACAAGGTTCGCTCCGGCAAACCTTCGTCGTCGTCAGACGACCAACCACTACCACTGCAACCGGAGAAGTCAACGCTGAATAATGCTCAGCTCGTGTGTAAGTCTCCTGCACCCTAAGCTTCTTGCCCCACTACAGCTTTCCCGCACTCACTGCATCCTGTAGCAGCCAAAAATTACCGGAGGACTGCTCCACTATATCTCAGCTTTGCAAATAGTAGAAAGTCTGATATCTACTTTTTATGGGTGGGGCCGGGGTGCACTTCATTGGGCGTTTTTATTGGCCCCGGACCGTCCGGACTTGGGACCCAAAAATTATGCCGTGGTCCAGCTGGCAACATGGTCCAGCTGGCAGCAGCTGCCAATGTGGGAATGAGAGAGGAATATATAATTTTCGAAAATAATTGCAATTACGGGAGGAATGAGAATGGAATAAGGCGGGCGTAGATGCGTAGGCACATCTATCATCAACGTACACAGCTTTATCCTCATATTCTTCGTAATAAGCGAGTCTATTTGCTTAGCGGAATTTGGAACCCGGTGCTAAATGCATCTCCAATTATTTATTTATTTATTTCATTTTTTTCTTAGAGCTATTTTGGTTAACTGAAGCCAATGTATGTGTGTCCTAAAAAATCGGGCCCACGGGGCCGGGCAGGCCCGGCCCGGTGAAAAGCCCGACAGGACCGGTCCCGCGCCAAGCCCGGCTCGGGCCCAGGCAGGGCCATGGGGCCCTTCCGGGCCCCATTGTCGGTCAAATGCCTGCCCGGACCGGGCCAGGCAAAGCCCGCTTACTGGGCTTAGCCCGGGACTGGAAAAGCCCGGGCTGGCTCTTAGAGCCGTTGGAAAACCAACGGCTCTTAGAACTGTTGGTTAAGAGTCGTTGGTTTCCAACGGCTCTAAGAGCCGTTGGCTACTTGGCTGCCACATGGGCTGCAAATAGCAGCCTAGCTGCTATTTGCAGCCCATTAATAAAATATTTTTTTTTTAATTTTTTTTTAAAAAAAACTATAAACACCCCCCCTTCTTTCCCTCTTCTACCCCCTCATCTCCCACCCTCTCTCTCTAATCTCTATTCTCTCGAATATGTCGTCAACGCAGGCGCCTTCTTCATCATCCGTCGCTCACGAAGTGGTGGAGCACAAGCGTACGACGCCGATTTGAGAATATTTCGACTTAGTGCAAGTCGGCGCGGAGCAAAATACGAGGTGCAAACAGTGCTCGAAATTACTTTCATCGCTGACAACTCGACACTCGCAAGCAGGGGCGGATTTAAAGGGGGGCCAAAGTGTAACATCCCATATTACTTTTAGACCCCTCAACTTAGATTGGTTTAGGCATGGGGTGAGATTTGAGGAGACCAACTAGGTTTGACCCTAGGTAGTGGGTGGTAGCCATGTGGGGCCCACTATAAGACCATAGTCAAACTAGGTCAAACTAGCCTAAGTGGGGACCCTAGCCACACCATGACCTCACCACATTGCCCTAACCCTAAAAACAATCTAAGTGGACCCTAGGGTATGTCACTGGGTCAACATTTTGACCCCAGTTGACCAAGGTCAACCTTGGGCTTAATTTGGTCAAACCCACACCCATAGGCCTAATTAACCTAAGTGGGGCACCCCCTTGACCCAAACCAAGTTGGGTGGTGCCACTAGACCTATTTCCACCAAGTGGGGTCAGTCCACCCACCATGGTTGACCAGTCAACTCCCCAAGTCAATTTGGTCAACAATTTGACCTAAGGAATGAAATGAAGGCCAAGTCATTTCCCCTTGGACCAAGCCCACCAAAATTGGCTCATAGTCAGCCCAAGTGAACAAGACCAGCCCTACCCCTCTAAATCAGGAGAGAGAGTACATGCAAGGGGGTAAAATTGGAATTTTTGGGAGAAGAGGAGAGAGAAAAGGGAATGAAGCAAATTTTGGCCACATGGCCACCCCATCAGCTGGTTTGGGCTGCCCAAGACCAGGTGGCTGACCTCCCCTCTTCATTTCCAGCAGAATACCTGAGCTGAGAGCCACATGGCAGCTGGGTGAAATCTCCAAAGCTCAAAACCGAGCTAACATTGGAGTTATCTCCACTTATAGGCCACCTCAGTCCAAACAGAGCTCACCATCAGCTTCAGAAGGCCGAGAGGAGTGGAATTCGACTGCTTACTCATGGAGAACGGTGGAGAATTGAACTTTCGGGGAGGAGCTCGCCGGCGCACCACCACCACGACAAACCGCCGCCTGACCCGCAGCCAAGCCCTGATTCAGGTGCGTTTCACTTCACCTCTACCCGTACTAGCTTCTTAGATCAAATAGGCGAGAGATCGGGCTCAATTGAGCCCGATGCCATGTGAGAAAATCGAGAGAATTCTAAGTTTCTGAAACCGCTCGGGATCGCCGTCGCCGCCGTCTTCCGCCGCCCCATCGCCGGGAAATGATAGCCACCACCACCGTGAAGGTGATGGCACCGTTGGCCGGAGGTGGCGACGTCTCAGCTGGCCGGAAACCGCCGGCAAAATCGCTCCAGGTCGGCTCGATCTCAGCCGTTGGCTGGAGGTAGACGATAACCAGATCCCGTCGATTTTTTACTTTAAGATGCGTGCGCCGATATTAATATAAATCAATTTAATATATGAATAGTGACATTTCCTGTCACACTTTTTCAGTACTTTTGCATGTTAAATTTAGGCCTCTTAGAGGCATTTCCAGAACTTAGGCCCTTAATGAAAATTGTAGCCTAGGGTCTTACCTTTAATATGCCACCCTAAACATACATTTTGGTGTAGTGTACAGTCCTGTAGGACATTTTTCCTAGGACTGGTCCTAGACTAGGGCAGAAAATATATTGGATGCCCTGGTCTCAATATTAGTCACCATGGCCCCAAATTTTGGGCACATGCATGATTAGGGCATACTTACGTCCTGCCAAACGTTAGGAATTTTTGGAAAATATTTTCCTATAGTTTTTGGTAAAATATCAAAATTTAAATAAATGACATATATGGAGTTCTACTCCTCCCCATGGCCCCAAATTTTGGTGGTGGGTCAGTGGGGTCATCCTTGGTGCATGATAAAATTTTCAGCACCTTGGGTTCACTGCATGTTGGGGAATCCACTTGCTTGTGCTAGCCTATGTTTAACCTTGGTGTGCAAATAGCAAAAATGCAATTTGGTGAATTTAGCCCAATGGTTACATGCATGAGTCATGAAATTATTTACAGTGGTTCATTAGGGTAAACTTCACTCCTCAAATTAATAAGGGAATTTTTGGAATCAAAATTCCATTTATTGGAATTTATTTTTAAAATAGCTATTTTGGCATTAAAAATTGGAAAATAGGATTTATTCAAGTACAAATCCAAACAACTTTGCCAAGGCATAGATTACATCACATTTGACTTAGGAAAATTATGATTTCTCTGTTTTGAAGAACTTTGGAGTAGATACCCTAAATTTCCCATTTTACCCTTATCATGATAATTCTTGAAATGATGGATTTATACCTCTGAAAAATTTGGAATTTATTCTACTGTTACAAAATGTTGTTATAAGTTTATCACAAATTTCTCAGAATTTAATGGATGCATTACTTGTGTTAAATTAGTACAATGACATTTTGGTAAATATCTTATATTGGAATCCCATAGGCCATCTTACATTAAATGTTGATGATTCTCTGTCAATAGCCATAATTTAGTGTTCTAAAGGCCCTGTAATTTTTCTGGAATTTTTGAGTATATAATGCTTATACTTCTTTTGGAAAATGGAATATTTGTGGAATTGATATTAAATTGAAAATGATAATAAATAATTTAAGGAAAATTATGAAATTCTGTAGGCAGTAATATTTTGTCAATATACATCTCAGGAAAAATTCCCTAGGTCAGTGGATACTTAATCAAACTACTTCATGTGTAAAGTGACCTAGCATTTGAATTAAAAGAATTAATTAAAGGACTATTTGGCCAAGGAAAATTACGAGAATTCTTAGGGTAGTTCCCTTAGTCCATAACACCTTAGGATAAAAATTTAGGGGTAAGATGCCTTAAGGTTTGGAAGATCACAATTCTAGGGTAGGCATAGGTCATGGTCTGCATATAACACAAATAGGTCCTGCCTTAGGGGAATTACCAGGGGATTGATTATCGGCAGAAATAAGAGAGAGTTCAACATGAGTAACCCTGGTGGGTAGAGTCGTCTTAGTGAGAGATTAAATGCAAGTCTTAGCTAGCAACTGGAGCGGGGATCGGCGGAAGACCGTCGTTTTCCCGGTAATACCTTGAGTTACTAGGGTTATACTAAAGCAATAAGGAGAGCTGGGGAGATACATGGGTAGCCATCAACTAAAATAAATATCCTTGCGAAAGGGAACGCTGGGCGTAATCCCAACACAGTTCCTAGTGCCCCTTGAGAGCCCTTCACAGGGAATACCGGGGGCAGTCCTGAGTTTAACCTTAAATCTCTAAGTATAATAAGCTGTAGACAAGAGTAGTATAATAGGTTAGGACATTGACGTACCTTCTCGCCCGTGTGGGGTTGGAGAGATTCATGATATATGCTCACCCGTTTTGGGGTTTGAGGGAGTTGGCATAAAGGCACTGATATGCGTTCTCACCCGGGTTTGGGTTTGAGGGATTCAGGACGGGTTTTGGTCCTGCGAGCGGAAGGCTCGGTATGAATTACTTGCATGTGCATAAATATCGTGGCGGGGCATGCGGTACTGGCCGTTCGTCACACCGATGGCAGTACGGTGCACCAGGCGGTTGTGGGAGTTAGAGGGGCCAGTGGGTTGTTTTACACTGCGGTCTGGAGGACGACCCCCAATAACACACATCCGACCCAACAAGACTGACGGGTTTGTCAGCAAAGTACGTACGCGAGACTCTAGAGTGCACCTTGGACGTGTACAGAGGCGTATGAGAGGGGTCTAAGGCTTGGTAGTGTGCATACCGGTCTAGAAGCGGAGACGCCCGCTCCGCTGCTGCCGTAGCCACAGCGGTGGTACCCGAGAGTGATGCTAGCTCTCAAAAAGTGGGAACTAAAGGTCTGTGATCACAGAGTCGTTGTGTGTGAGTTGCACTTGCCTGCGCATAAAATTGCATCATATCATTCTTTCATATTAGGTCATACGCTTCATAGATCCTTATCATATAAATTAGTATGGGCTCTTTTATATGATAAGTTAAATTTCCTGGAAATCCTAACTTATATATTTGTATGGGCATTTATATAAGTTAGGTTACGTTTGTGATGATAGCATAGTGGTAGCTTAGCTTATTTACTTGTTCATACTGCTGCTTCTTTACTTTTCATTACTGCACTACTCTTACTTGTTACTGGTACCGTACATAGAATTGCTAGAGTAGAACTACAGTCTTATTACAGCATTAGTTAGATATTGTCACCTGCTTCCACTTTGTTACCCCTTGTTGTCCTCCGCTTCGTCCTCCCGCTCGGTGCCTAGGAGCTGCGGGGCGAGGTGCGGAGGAAACGACTTAGTCTTTTTGACTAATGGTCGGTGACCAACTATTTTTAGGAGCCCGTGGAGATGGAGCACCAGCACGTCGAGGAGGCAGGACATGAGGAGCAGATACCACTTCAGCAGGCTACTACCACTACTGTGCGTCCTCAGGTGGGACGAGATCTGATGATCTAGTTTAGCTTCCGCTTCTACTATTTTGTGAGAGAGAGATTTGATGTACTGGGCATAAGCCCTTTTTACTCTTTCTTCTGTACTATTCTGTGGACTATTGATGTACTATTCATTTCCTTTATATGATTGTACTGTGACTTGTGGACTGATGGCATTTATTTACAGTTTACTTCTTTCTTCGCATGTTGGCCTACAGGTTTATGATCGTACTAGCCGGCAGGATCGGCGTGTTGCGGTGTCGACTAACCCGTGAGTTAGTGTCACCGTAAGACGGCGGTTCTGGGCATAAGATCCGGTAGCCCTCCTTGGTAAGGGGGAGGGGGGTCTTACAAACTGGTATCACTTGAACAACGATCATATGAGAAGAAGTCCACAACATGGGACCACCCCCGCCCGAGCATTAGTTTGCGGACAAACTATGCAGCGGAAGCAGTGGTGTGCCCATGTGTAAAGTCACATAAATGGTCCACGAAGTACAATGTGTTAGGCCGGTTTTGTTTTTAACCTTACCTTTATACAAACCTCCACAGGTCGCAGCGCCGCAAAATGTGGCTCCTCCACCTCCAGCTACCACTCCATTCCTACATACGGAGATGGGGCAGACCCTGATGGCGATTTTGGATGCCTTTAGAGCCCAGCAAGTCCCGGCTCCACAGCCAAATCCGGGGTCGAGCTGGCTGAGCGCATTCAAGAGCCTGTCCCCGCCGACGTACCGCGGGACAGAGGATGCGGTGAAGACAGAAGAATGGCTGGAGGCCATACACGATATCTTAGCGGGCATCAGCTGCCCAGTCGGCCAGGCAGTACCTCTAGCCACCTCTGTGCTAGAGGCCCACGCGAAGAGATGGTGGAAGTCAGTCCGGGAGTCTACTTATGCGGACTTTGAGCTGTCGGAGATATCTTGGGAAGAGTTTGGCGATGTGTTTCTGGAGCACTTCGTCTCTGCTACGGATAGAGATGCTTTGGAGGAGAGGTTTTTGAACCTCAAGCAGGGGACCAGATCAGTGATAGAGTACCAGAGAGAGTTCTCCCACTTGGCCAGGTTCGCGGGGATTCAGGACACCGACGATAGGAGGTATGCAAAGAGGTTCTACCGGGGCCTCAGGGATGATCTGAGGCAGGCTCTGTTATTCATTTCTCATGGCACATCCAGGCAGATCATCGAGATGGCGAAGAAGCTGGAGGCTGACCAGCTGATGGTGCGAGCCGGAGGGAAGAGACCATTTGATGGATCGACATCAGGTGAGGGCAGTAGGGGCTCTCAGAGAGGCAGGACCATTGGATACAGGAGGGGTGGGGGACGTCGTCGTCCCAACTTCAGGCAGGAGCAGGGGCCTCCTCCAGCTTTGGCTCCCCCACCTCTACAGATACATGATCCGAGGAGACAGGATGACCGAGGCCACCGACAAGTGGTTTGTTACGAATGCCGCCAGCCTGGGCACATCAGGTCGGAGTGCCCGCACCGATTCCATCCCCCTCCTCCTCCTCCACCTCCAGTGGCCCCTGTACAGCAGGGCCGAGGACGAGGCCGAGGACGAGGCCGAGGTCGGGGATATCATGGCAGGAGGCGCGAGCAGGAGCAGATATACGCCTTGGACCTCACAGAGCCGAGGAATCCCGAGGAGGTTATTACAGGTACTTGAAGTTAATTATGAATTTTCTTGGATTTCCAACGATATATATATAGTACCTGGAACCATAGGACAACAATTAACTTTCACATAAACAAACCTCAGGCATAGTCATGATCAGCGGCAAGCCCGCTCATACTCTTTTCGACACGGGTGCTTCACACTCGTTCGTATCCGAGGCCTTCATCGACGGACTCGAAGGGGTGGAGAGGTTCCCTGGACTAGAGATGAGGGTACGTCTACCCGATGGATCGGAGCTGCGGACCACTGCACATTGCGACATGGAGGCCGAGATTGGCGGCAAGGCATTTGAGGCGCCGGCGACCATTCTGAAGCTGCAGGACTTTGATTTGATCTTGGGCATGGCCTGGTTGCATCGGAACCATGCCCAGATAGATTGCCCGTCCAGGAGGATCACGGTAAGGCATGGCGACTCTCATGTTGTCGTTGAAGGTATCCAGCCTATCTTCCACCTACTATTATCATCTGTACAGGCTGTGAATGCCCATGAGCAGGGTGAAGAAGTGTATCTTGTCTGCTTCGAGATGGTGGGAACAGGAGCGACTATCTCAGATATTCCGGTGGTCCGGGATTTCTCCGACGTATTCCCGGAAAAATTGCCCGGGCTACCGCCTGCTAGAGACTTGGATTTCAGGATTCAGCTAGTACCGGGAGCGAAGCCGGTGTCCAGGGCACCCTACAGGATGGCTCCCAGGGAGTTGGCAGAGTTCAGGACTCAACTACAGGAGCTAGTCGAGTCAGGATTTGTGCGACCCAGTTCATCGCCTTGGGGAGCACCAGTTCTTTTCGTGAAGAAGAAGGACGGATCACTTCGATTATGTATAGATTACCGGGAGCTGAACCGGTTGACGGTCCGCAACACCTATCCTCTGCCTCAGATAGATGAGTTATTTGACCAGCTACAGGGAGCATTCTGGTTCTCCAAGTTAGATTTGCGATCCGGCTATTATCAGCTCCGTATCAGGGAAGAAGACATACCGAAGACGGCTTTCAGTTCGCGCTATGGATTATACGAATTCACGGTGATGCCTTTTGGGCTCACGAATGCTCCTGCTGCATTCATGAGTCTGATGAACCGTGTTTTCGAGCCTTTCTTAGATCGCTTCGTGATAGTATTCATCGACGACATCCTTATTTATTCTCGGACTCAGGAGGAGCATACGGAGCACTTGGCACAGGTCCTGCAGAGGTTGAGGGAGACACAGATGTACGCAAAATTTTCGAAGTGCCAGTTCTGGTTGCAGGAGGTGGCTTTCCTGGGGCACACGATCAGTGGGGCTGGGTTAGCTGTGGACCCGGCCAAGATAGAGACAGTGAGGGATTGGCCGCGGCCGAAGACCGCTTCTGATATCCGCAGTTTCTTGGGACTAGCAGGCTATTACCGCAAGTTCGTGGAGGGGTTCTCGAGGATAGCACTCCCCCTCACGTCCTTGACGAAGAAGGATGCAGATTTTGTTTGGTCAGAGCGGTGTGAGACGGCTTTTCAGGAGCTGAAGGACCGACTCATCTCATCCCCCATCCTTGCGCTTCCATCCGGGAGCGAAGGATTCCAGATCTACACGGACGCCTCTTATCAGGGGATGGGTGCAGTCTTGATGCAGCATGGACACGTTATCGCTTATGCTTCGCGACAGTTGAAGAAGCATGAGCATAATTATCCAGTACATGATCTAGAGCTCGGGGCTGTGGTTTTTGCCCTGAAAATATGGAGGCATTACTTATATGGGATTCATTGTGACATCTTCTCAGATCACAAGAATCTCAAGTATATCGATACTCAGAAGGACCTAAACCTGAGACAGAGGAGGTGGCTGGAGTTTCTCTGTGATTATGATTACAAGATCCACTATCATCCGGGAAAAGCGAACACGGTTGCGGATGCTTTGAGCAGGAGGGCGGCACTTCTGGACCGGAGCCCCGATTGATGTCCATAGAGCTGCTTCAGATGATGGAGGACATGCACATTACCGTGGTGTCCGAGACCGAGCCAGTGGTATATAGAGAGTATTTGAGCTCAGTGATCAGCTGCGATGATATACAGGAGCGCATCCGAGCACATCAGAGGCTGGATGCTGCGTTACAGCCGATTTTCAGTGCCCTAGAAAGGGGCAAGGTCGAGGACTACACGTTGCAGGATGATCTTCTTCGGTTCCGGGGGCGCATCTACATACCAGCAGGAGGCAGTATCCGGGAGGACATACTCCGGGAGGCACATTGCTCGAGATATTCAGTACACCCCGGCATCACCAAGATGTGGGCAGATTTGCGGAGATCTATGTATTGGCCCGGGATGAAGAGGGAGATCACGGATTTTGTGACCCATTGCGAGACCTGCCAGCGTGTGAAGGCGGAATGCAAGAGCCCGGGAGGTTTACTACAGCCACTGCCAGTTCCAGAGTGGAAGTTCGAGGACATTGCTATGGACTTCGTACACGGATTGCCTCGCTCCCACTCTGGGCATGATTCTATATGGGTTATAGTGGACAGATTGACCAAGGTAGCGCGGTTTATTCCAGTTCGGAAGGATGCCCCAGTTGCAGTCCTGGTGAGACTATTTGTGGAGCAGTACATCAGATATCATGGTATCCCCAGGACTATTGTTTTGGACCGTGATGGTCGGTTCACTTCGAGCGAGTGGAGGTCTGTGCATGCTTATTTGGGATCTCGGCTTACCTTTAGTACCGCCTTCCACCCGCAGACCGACGGACAGACCGAGCGGACCATCCGGACCATGGAGGACCTGCTCAGATTATGCATATTGGATACGGGGAAGCCTTGGGAGAGGCTGCTGCCATTGATCGAGTTCTCGTATAATAACAGCCACCAGGCTAGCATCAGGATGGCTCCGTACGAGGCTCTTTATGGGAGGAGATGCCAGACACCGCTATCATGGGTACAGGATGTGGATACCAGGGCTCTGGGATCTGATTATATAGAGGACACTGAGGCTCAGATTCGATTGATCAGGGATCGGCTACTAGAGGCCCAGAGCAGACAGGCAAAGTATTATGACGCTCGGCACCGGCAGGTGGAGTTCCAGGTTGGAGACAGGGTATTCTTGAAGATACGTCTGGTACACGGTGTTTCACGGGTGCGGAGGCACAAGAAGCTCAGTCCACGATACATGGGGCCCTACCTGATCCTGGAGCGGATCGGCCCCTTGGCTTACCGACTGCAGCTGCCACCGGAGTTGGGTGCATTACATGACGTCTTTCATGTCTCTTCCTTACGGAGAGCTCTCCTCCGGCCGGAGCAGCACATTACTACTACAGCCGGACCAGTAGAGCCTGACAGATCAGTGAGATTGGAGCTGATCCGGATTGACGATACAGCCATCCGAGTGTTGCGGAAGAAGAAGGTCCCTCTTGTGAAGGTGTTGTGGTCCAACCATGGATGGGAGGAGCACACTTGGGAGCCGAGGGATCTGATGCTGGAGCAACACCCGGAGCTATTCGCATCAGGTACATTTAAGTTATGTCTTTAAATTTCTTGATAATTCTTGCAAATAGAACCCCGTAGACCTGAACTTAAATTTCGGGGACGAAATTATTTTCTTGTTTATTGGAATTTGTAACATCCCATGTTACTTTTAGACCCCTCAACTTAGATTGGTTTAGGCATGGGGTGAGATTTGAGGAGACCAACTAGGTTTGACCCTAGGTAGTGGGTGGTAGCCATGTGGGGCCCACTATAAGACCATAGTCAAACTAGGTCAAACTAGCCTAAGTGGGGACCCTAGCCACACCATGACCCCACCACATTGCCCTAACCCTAAAAACAATCTAAGTGGACCCTAGGGTATGTCACTGGGTCAACATTTTGACCCCAGTTGACCAAGGTCAACCTTGGGCTTAATTTGGTCAAACCCACACCCATAGGCCTAATTAACCTAAGTGGGGCACCCCCTTGACCCAAACCAAGTTGGGTGGTGCCACTAGACCTATTTCCACCAAGTGGGGTCAGTCCACCCACCATGGTTGACCAGTCAACTCCCCAAGTCAATTTGGTCAACAATTTGACCTAAGGAATGAAATGAAGGCCAAGTCATTTCCCCTTGGACCAAGCCCACCAAAATTGACCCATAGTCAGCCCAAGTGAACAAGACCAGCCCTACCCCTCTAAATCAGGAGAGAGAGTACATGCAAGGGGGTAAAATTGGAATTTTTGGGAGAAGAGGAGAGAGAAAAGGGAATGAAGCAAATTTTGGCCACATGGCCACCCCATCAGCTGGTTTGGGCTGCCCAAGACCAGGTGGCTGACCTCCCCTCTTCATTTCCAGCAGAATACCTGAGCTGAGAGCCACATGGCAGCTGGGTGAAATCTCCAAAGCTCAAAACCGAGCTAACATTGGAGTTATCTCCACTTATAGGCCACCTCAGTCCAAACAGAGCTCACCATCAGCTTCAGAAGGCCGAGAGGAGTGGAATTCGACTGCTTACTCATGGAGAACGGTGGAGAATTGAACTTTCGGGGAGGAGCTCGCCGGCGCACCACCACCACGGCAAACCGCCGCCTGACCCGCAGCCAAGCCCTGATTCAGGTGCGTTTCACTTCACCTCTACCCGTACTAGCTTCTTAGATCAAATAGGCGAGAGATCGGGCTCAATTGAGCCCGATGCCATGTGAGAAAATCGAGAGAATTCTAAGTTTCTGAAACCGCTCGGGATCTCCGTCGCCGCCGTCTTCCGCCTCCCCATCGCCGGGAAATGATAGCCACCACCACCGTGAAGGTGATGGCACCGTTGGCCGGAGGTGGCGACGTCTCAGCTGGCCGGAAACCGCCGGCAAAATCGCTCCAGGTCGGCTCGATCTCAGCCGTTGGCTGGAGGTAGACGATAACCAGATCCCGTCGATTTTTACTTTAAGATTCGTGCGCCGATATTAATATAAATCAATTTAATATATGAATAGTGACATTTCTGTCACACTTTTTCAGTACTTTTGCATGTTAAATTTAGGCCTCTTAGAGGCATTTCCAGAACTTAGGCCCTTAATGCAAATTGTAGCCTAGGGTCTTACCTTTAATATGCCACCCTAAACATACATTTTGGTGTAGTGTACAGTCCTGTAGGACATTTTTCCTAGGACTGGTCCTAGACTAGGGCAGAAAATATATTGGATGCCCTGGTCTCAATATTAGTCACCATGGCCCCAAATTTTGGGCACATGCATGATTAGGGCATACTTACCTCCTGCCAAAAGTTAGGAATTTTTGGAAAATATTTTCCTATAGTTTTTGGTAAAATATCAAAATTTAAATAAATGACATATATGGAGTTCTACTCCTCCCCATGGCCCCAAATTTTGGTGGTGGGTCAGTGGGGTCATCCTTGGTGCATGATAAAATTTTCAGCACCTTGGGTTCACTGCATGTTGGGGAATCCACTTGCTTGTGCTAGCCTATGTTTAACCTTGGTGTGCAAATAGCAAAAATGCAATTTGGTGAATTTAGCCCAATGGTTACATGCATGAGTCATGAAATTATTTACAGTGGTTCATTAGGGTAAACTTCACTCCTCAAATTAATAAGGGAATTTTTGGAATCAAAATTCCATTTATTGGAATTTATTTTTAAAATAGCTATTTTGGCATTAAAAATTGGAAAATAGGATTTATTCAAGTACAAATCCAAACAACTTTGCCAAGGCATAGATTACATCACATTTGACTTAGGAAAATTATGTTTTCTCTGTTTTGAAGAACTTTGGAGTAGATACCCTAAATTTCCCATTTTACCCTTATCATGATAATTCTTGAAATGATGGATTTATACCTCTGAAAAATTTGGAATTTATTCTACTGTTACAAAATGTTGTTATAAGTTTATCACAAATTTCTCAAAATTTAATGGATGCATTACTTGTGTTAAATTAGTACAATGACATTTTGGTAAATATCTTATATTGGAATCCCATAGGCCATCTTACATTAAATGTTGATGATTCTCTGTCAATAGCCATAATTTAGTGTTCTAAAGGCCCTGTAAGTTTTCTGGAATTTTTGAGTATATAATGCTTATACTTCATTTGGAAAATGGAATATTTGTGGAATTGATATTAAATTGAAAATGATAATAAATAATTTAAGGAAAATTATGAAATTCTATAGGCAGTAATATTTTGTCAATATACATCTCAGGAAAAATTCCCTAGGTCAGTGGATACTTAATCAAACTACTTCATGTGTAAAGTGACCTAGCATTTGAATTAAAAGAATTAATTAAAGGACTATTTGGCCAAGGAAAATTACGAGAATTCTTAGGGTAGTTCCCTTAGTCCATAACACCTTAGGATAAAAATTTAGGGGCAAGATGCCTTAAGGTTTGGAAGATCACAATTCTAGGGTAGGCATAGGTCATGGTCTGCATATAACACAAATAGGTCCTGCCTTAGGGGAATTACCAGGGGATTGATTATCGGCAGAAATAAGAGAGAGTTCAACATGAGTAACCCTGGTGGGTAGAGTCGTCTTAGTGAGAGATTAAATGCAAGTCTTAGCTAGCAACTGGAGCGGGGATCGGCGGAAGACCGTCGTTTTCCCGGTAATACCTTAAGTTACTAGGGTTATACTAAAGCAATAAGGAGAGCTGGGGAGATACATGGGTAGCCATCAACTAAAATAAATATCCTTGCGAAAGGGAACGCTGGGCGTAATCCCAACACAGTTCCTAGTGCCCCTTGAGAGCCCTTCACAGGGAATACCGGGGGCAGTCCTGGGATTAACCTTAAATCTCTAAGTATAATAAGCTGTAGACAAGAGTAGTATAATAGGTTAGGACATTGACGTACCTTCTCGCCCGTGTGGGGTTGGAGAGATTCATGATATATGCTCACCCGTTTTGGGGTTTGAGGGAGTTGCATAAAGGCACTGATGTGCGTTCTCACCCGGGTTTGGGTTTGAGGGATTCAGGACGGGTTTTGGTCCTGCGAGCGGAAGGCTCGGTATGAATTACTTGCATGTGCATAAATATCGTGGCGGGGCATGTGGTACTGGCCGTTCGTCACACGGATGGCAGTACGGTGCACCAGGCGGTTGTGGGAGTTAGAGGGGCCAGTGGGTTGTTTTACACTGCGGTCTGGAGGACGACCCCCAATAACACACATCCGACCCAACAAGACTGACGGGTTTGTCAGCAAAGTACGTACGCGAGACTCTAGAGTGCACCTTGGACGTGTACAGAGGCGTATGAGAGGGGTCTAAGGCTTGGTAGTGTGCATACCGGTCTAGAAGCGGAGACGCCCGCTCCGCTGCTGCCGTAGCCACAGCGGTGGTACCCGAGAGTGATGCTAGCTCTCAAAAAGTGGGAACTAAAGGTCTGTGATCACAGAGTCGTTGTGTGTGAGTTGCACTTGCCTGCGCATAAAATTGCATCATATCATTCTTTCATATTAGGCCATACGCTTCATAGATCCTTATCATATAAATTAGTATGAGCTCTTTTATATGATAAGTTAAATTTCCTGGAAATCCTAACTTATATATTTGTATGGGCATTTATATAAGTTAGGGTACGTTTGTGATGATAGCATAGTGGTAGCTTAGCTTATTTACTTGTTCATACTGCTGCTTCTTTACTTTTCATTACTGCAGTACTCTTACTTGTTACTGGTACCGTACATAGAATTGCTAGAGTAGAACTACAGTCTTATTACAGCATTAGTTAGATATTGTCACCTGCTTCCACTTTGTTACCCCTTGTTGTCCTCCGCTTCGTCCTCCCGCTCGGTGCCTAGGAGCTGCGGGGCGAGGTGCGGAGGAAACGACTTAGTCTTTTTGACTAATGGTCGGTGACCAACTATTTTTAGGAGCCCGTGGAGATGGAGCACCAGCACGTCGAGGAGGCAGGACATGAGGAGCAGATACCACTTCAGCAGGCTACTACCACTACTGTGCGTCCTCAGGTGGGACGAGATCTGATGATCTAGTTTAGCTTCCGCTTCTACTATTTTGTGAGAGAGAGATTTGATGTACTGGGCATAAGCCCTTTTTACTCTTTCTTCTGTACTATTCTGTGGACTATTGATGTACTATTCATTTCCTTTATATGATTGTACTGTGACTTGTGGACTGATGGCATTTATTTACAGTTTACTTCTTTCTTCTCATGTTGGCCTACAGGTTTATGATCGTACTAGCCGGCAGGATCGGCGTGTTTCGGTGTCGACTAACCCGTGAGTTAGTGACACCGTAAGACGGCGGTTCTGGGCATAAGATCCGGTAGCCCTCCTTGGTAAGGGGGAGGGGGGTCTTACACAAAGGGACACTGACACCCCCTTTTTTTTATAAAAAAATGGGAATAGAATGTGGTTTATATATTAACTGCAGTCTATTCTGGAATAGAATGCAGTTTATATGATGAGAGTCATCATTCACTTAATAGGGGAAATTTTCTCGAGCTTTTGCAGTGGCTTGCCGATATAGATGAAGAAGTTGGTAAGTATGTGCTGAAAAATGCCCCGGGAAACAATCAACTGACTGCGCCTTCAATTCAGAAAGATATCATTAATGCTTGTGCCAAAGAAACTACAAAAATTATAATGCAAGAGCTTGGAGATGACTACTTCTCAATTTTAGCTGATGAATCTAGTGACGTGTCACATAGAGAACAATTGACCCTTTGTTTGCGTTATGTTGATGAAAACAGAAGATTAACAGAGCGTTTTCTCGGCATTGTGCATGTTCACGATATTACTGACATGTCTCTTAAAACTGCAATTGAATCATTGTTAATTGACCATTCCTTGAATTTGTCTAAAATCCGTGGTCAAGGATATGATGGTGCAAGTAATATGAGTGGTGAAATAAATGGACTCAAGAGTTTAATTTTGAAAGAAAATCCATCAGCTTATTACATTCACTGTTTTGCTCATCAGCTTCAGTTAACCGTAGTTGCAGTTGCTAAAATAAATGATGATTGTCAATGGTTTTTTGAAGCAATTTCGACGCTATTAAATGTGGTTAGAGTTTCTTACAAGCGAAATGAGATGCTTAGAGAAAATCAAGTGCAAAAGGTTGCTCAGGCACTAGAAGATGGTGAACTACAAACAGGGTCGGGTTTAAATCAGACACTTTCTTTGGGTCGGCCGGGGGATACTCGTTGGGGCTCACATCACAAGACATTAATCCATATTATTTCTTTATATCCTGATATAATTGCTACACTTTTGAAGATTGGTAAGAGTAATGTAAATGATCGGGTGAAGGCACAGGGTGTACTGTTTGCATTAGAATCGTTTGACTTTGTTTTGATGATTCATGTGATGACAACTATATTTGGTTATACACATGAATTAAATCTTGCTTTGCAAAGAAAAGATCATGATATTATTAATGCTATGTCTTTTATAAGTTTGACGAAAAGACAATTGCAAAATTTGCGTGATGATGGTTGAGACACTCTGTTCAACAAGGTCTTACTTTTTGTGATAAATTTAGTATTCATATTCATAAAATGGATGATCTGTATGTTCCGCGCGGAAGATCAAGACGATTTGTTGAATACTACACATATTTGCATCATTATCGGGTGTCAATTTTCTTAAAGGTCGTTGATTTACAATTGCATGAGCTTAATAACAGGTTTGATGAGATGAATATGGAGTTGCTCCATTGTATGGCTTGTTTGAATCTCATTAACTCCTTTGGCTGTTTTGACAAGCAAAAAATACTAAGACTTGCAGAGTTTTATCCTAGTGATTTTTCAAGTTTGAAGTTGTTTAATCTTGAATTTCAGCTAGACAATTTCATTGTGGATATGAAAAACGACGAGAGATTTTTTGACTTGAACGACCTTGGTCATCTCTCTATGAAACTTGTTAAAACTGGGAAACATATTGCTTATCAACAATTATACAAGCTATTGAAGTTCATACTAATTCTTCCTGTGGCCACTGCAAGTGTTGAAAGAGTCTTTTCAGGCATGAATTATGTCAAGAACAGATTACACAATAGTTTGGGCGATCAGACATTGAATGACTGTTTGGTTACATTCATTGAAAGAGACACATTTTTGAAAGTTTCAGATGATGATGTTATTGATCGTTTTTAAAAAATGAAGACTCGTCGCGGACAACTGTAATTTCTTCTGGTATTTGGTAATTTTCAATTAAGACATTTATATGTAATGGTGTATGACTTTATAATATCAGAAATTTTTCATTTTCTATATTATGCTATTAAATTTTTTTTTGTGCACCCCCTTTTTTAAATTCTTGGATCCGTCACTGCTCGCAAGACATGTTAAGTCTTGCGCAGCCAAACAAGCTCCTCCCGAGTCGACCCAGACGCAATTATCGACATCCAGACAAATCTGGACGTACGATCATGGTCGGCAGCATGAGCTGCAGGTGAAGAACATCATCAGACGTGAGTTGTCGTTCAGCCACTACGACAACGAAGAAAAAACCGAGTACATCCATCAAGAGCTACAACCTAAATATCACCAAGTAAGTCGATCTTCAATTAGGCGCGACACACTTAAATATTATTTAGAAGAAAAACAAACATTAATTAATTTTTTTGAAAAATTTGAGGGTCGAGTGAGTTTAACGAGCGACGTTTGGACAAGTAGTATAAAATTAGGATTATCGTATATGTCTATAACGTGTCACTGGGTCGATCCCGTTTCCTGGGATTTAAATAAGCGAATAATTTGTTTTGAAAGTTTCGAATTCCCGCACACCAGTGAGGCGATTTATCAAATAATTTCAAAATGTGTGCGAGAATTTAAAATAAAAGATAAAATTATGAGTATTTCTTTCGATAACGCCACAAATAATACCACCTCAATTGAGTGGTTAAAACGTGATTTGAAACTTATGTTAAACGATGCTTTTTTTCATACTCGTTGCGTGTGTCACGTTTTAAATTTAGTAGTACAAGATAGTTTGTCGTATATGGAGCCATACACTTATAAAATACGTTTAATGTTACAATTTATTTATATTTCTAAACAACGTCGTCAAGATTTTAAAAAATTCGTAACCGGTCAAGGTCAAAAAATTTTGAAACCTCTATTTGACATGTCAATTAGATGGAACTCTACGTATATAATGTTAAAACGAGCAATTCGCCAAAAAATACTACTAATGGAATTTTATACTTTGTTAAGTCAACATGAATTAACCGAGTCCGATTGGACAATTTTAGAACATTAGATGGATTTATTAGAAGTTTTTTATACGGCGACAAATAGTTTATCGGACGTATATTATCCTACTAGCCCGCTAGTTATTGAAAATATTATTAATATTTCACAAAAATTAAATTATTTTAAACAACGTGTCAGATGGAGTGAATTAATATAAATAATAGAAAGAAAAATTTTAAAATATTACAGAGAAATCTTAGTTATGTTTTCATGCGCCGCCGCTTTGAATCATCTTTTCGGCGTAGACGGCGTGGAAAATTTTATTAAAGAAATAAATAACAATATACACATAAATCTAAGTGATTCAGATTTAGATAATCTGAGTATTTTAAATTTTAACACTATTTTTACTGAATGTTATAATTATTACGATAATTTATACGGATCGCGGCCCCGAGAGGATGTGTCGCAACCAAAAACATCTAGTAGTTTTAAAAATAAAATGTTAGAGATAGCCTTTAGGAAAAAAGCGCGCACAACATCTAGTAGTTTAAATGAATTAGGGTTGCACACAAAAACACAATTTCGTGATTTTATGTTCACGAACGAATTAGAAAATTTCGATATTTTAAAATGGTGGAAAGGTAAAGTAAAATACCTATCCTATTATGACCTATATGACCCGAGATTTACTAGCGATCACAGCTAGCACGGTAACTTCAGAGTCTGTTTTTTCTCTTAGTAGCAGCGTTTTGAACGAGCTGAGAAGTCGACTAAGCGAAGAATCGCTTGAAATCTGCATATGCTACAAGGACCACCTGGATGCGATTAAGAGGAAGCCGCATATTTCAGCGATCGAGGATAGCTCGTCGGACATGAAAGACGAGATGAACGCGATCAACTTAAACTAGACAACTTCTTGTATTTTTGTCATTTGTAATTTTGTAATTTTTAATAATTTAGAATTTTTGTCATTTGTAATTTTTAATAATTTAGAATTTCCAAATTTTGTATATTTGCATATTTCTAAATTTGTATAATTTCGTTACATTAATAAAAATTTTATTTTTCAATATTGCGATGTTGTGTCTTTTTTTTTTTTGTAAATCATACGTTTTGGTTTTTTTTATGAATTAAAAAAATTTAAAAAACAATTTTTTTAAAAAAAAATAACCGGGTCGGGCTTAGCCTGGGCCCGACCGGCCGGCTTGGGAGGCCTTACCAGCCCCCCCCCCCCCCCAGGGAGCATCGCGCGGCCGGCCCGGCACGGTTACAGTGTTAAGCCGGCCCGGGCCCGGGCCCGGTTCGGAAAAAGCCCGGGCCCGTCGGGCTTTATGCACACCACTAAGCCAGTGTTAGGGAAAGTTTGTTCCTTCAGAGTCGGAGGAGAAGAATGTTCCGGATAAATAGTGGCGGATCCGGGCGATAAGGGGGGTCGGCCCGCTAAGAATTTTGAAGTTTATGTAGATTTAGTTTTTATTAATTATAAAATATAAGTTATATATAATATAAATGATAAAAATTTATAAATTATTAAATATAAGTTATGTATATAATATAAATATATAAATATATGTATATACAGTTAATAACTCATGTGAATTTATTTTCAGATCTAATTTCTCTCTCCATTGTCTCTCTCGCTTCTCTCGTCTGAGTCGTCTCCCTCTCCCTTTTCCGCTAGGGCTCGATGAGAGCCTCCTAGGAAGAGTTCTACCCTTGATTGGCGATTTGGCGGCCTCCTTCGGCGGAATCAAAGCCGTATTGTGTTGTTTGGCGTGAATCCAGCCAGCTATCGCGAGATTTGGGCGACGTCGGTTGTGCTGGGTTGGGGAAATTCTGAATCAAACTTTACCTTTGGGTTTTCTTCCTTTTCCTTCCATAAATTTAATTGTAAGTTCTCCTCTCTCTAATTTCATGGTTTGAAATAGGGATTTATTGTGCTTTGGCTTAGGTTTGTGGTGTTATATCTTTATTATATAAGGAAACCCCTAATAAGGTCATGCTGTGACATTTAAATACAAAAATGTCCTCATAAAACCGATTTGAATGGATTAACTTTGGCGTATGTTGGTCTTTTGACCAGATTAGTGCTTAATTAAAACATGCCGGCACTATTCACCAGCCTCAAATTCCCGATACCCCGCTTCTGCGCAGCTAGGCCACCATCTTCTCAAAATCGTGAAAGCCGGTCTCTTCCCTCTCCCGATCAAAGTTGCACGACCTAGCCTCGCCTTGCCTTCATCCATTGGCTGATCGATCCACGACCCAACCTCGACTCGCCTTCATCCATTGGCCGATCGAGCCTCGCCTCGCCTCGCCTTCATCCACTGGCCGATCGGTCCATTCACCCGCCTCCCCTCCCCCCCCACGACCCAGCGTCGCCTCCCGTCAACGTCGCAAACCCATCATCGTCGCAAGCCCTACCATCTATCTCTCTTCCTTCCTCCTTTCTCCTCCTGGACAGCGGCGATGGGCAACCTCTGCTCACTAGACAAAAGCTCCTCTGCAGACCCTCCTTCGCAACAGCTCTCGATGCGTCGCTGTGGGCTGCACCCGCGTCAAGGCGGGCTGCGCCCGCGTCCAGGGGTCTCCGCCCGTTTCCAAGCGGGCTTCGCCTGCATTCGAGCGTCTATTCCGAAGGGCAATTTTGGAAAATGAAAAATTGCGCAAATAGGCAAACGAAAAAATTGCAACAAAGAATTTAAATAAATTTTTATTGTCTCTCTTTTCATAACATGTTGCGGGCCCCACCTTCTTCTCTTTTTTCTCTTTATCCCCTCTCTCTTTCCTCTTAAAGTGACTTGACCGCACAATATCTTCATCTTTCTCCCCTCTCTCTCCCTTTCCCCCTCTCTGGTAGCTTTAAGACACATATTTATATTCCTTTTATTTGTCTCTCCCTCTCTTCTCAATTTTTTTTCTCTTTCTTCATTCAATGAATGAGAAAAAAGATCTTTGGTCGAATGGTTAAAAATTGGGGCTCCTATCATGTTAATCAGAAATATTGACCCAAATATAGGTCTATGTAATGGAACAAGACTTATTTGTGGCCGGTTTGCGAAAAATGTAATAGAAGCAGAGATTTTAACAGACCACTTTCAAAAAAATTTGGTTTTCTTGCCACGGATACCATTAAAGACAGTTGAAGTTATTAGACTGTCATTTCAATTAACGCGCTAACAGTTTCCATTGATGCTAAGCTTCGCACTGACGATTAATAAATCTCAAGGCCAAACAATCAAAAATATTGGAATATATCTGTCAAATAATGTGTTCAGTCATGGTCAGTTGTACGTAGCTTTATCGCGAGGCGTGTACAGTGGAAAAAACAAAAATTCTGATAAAGAATGACATGATAGCTGGTCATGAAGGTATTTACACGATGAACGTTGTTTATAAATAAACATTTGCACAACTTAGACAACAACATGCAAGGTATCTCCAAGGTAGGTCGTTTGATCATTATTTTCGCAACACTATAACTATTCCAATCAACCGCTAAATTAAATCTTTTTTTTATGCAGAATAGAAGGTCATGATCGATGTTGATTGTGAAATGACTTCCAGTGTTGTAATATTCAGAATATAATACAAAATAAATGTCAAACTATCTTATTATCATTGTATTGATGACCTTTTTGATGATTTGTAAAATTCTCATCGTATTGTGAAGTTTTTTTTACTTGACTATATATTAAGTTACTCGAACCACAGTTCTCGCTATATTGAGTGTGAGATTTGATGTCACACCTCTCGCCAGACGAATGTCGCCGCCCCCGAAGAATGTTGCCACCCCTGGACAATGTCGCCGCCTCCGGACATTGTCACCTCCCTCGAACATTATCGTTGTCCACGAACAATGATGACACTCACGAACAATGTCGGCGCCCACGAACAATATTGCCGCCCACGACCAACGTTGACATCCACGACCAATGTCGCTGTCACGACCAATATCGCCGCCCACGACAAATATTGCCGCCCCCGACAAATGTTGTCGTCCACGACCAATGTCTTCGGTCTGTGGACGCAGCCGTAACGCAGCGTCGAGAACGAAATTTCTAACCAATGTCGCCACCCCCGAACAATGTCGCCGCCTCCGAACAATGTCGCTTGGTTATGTGTGAAACCCGCTTGGTTGTCAAGCGGGCGAAGCCCGCAGCAACGCATCAAGAAAGATGCGATCATTGATAAATTTTATGAGTTGAAAAAATGTCGTGCATAACTAAAATAAGGTAACATCCATATTGTAAATTTTCTTTTATTGTTAATGCTAAAATTTCAAATTAGAAATTTTTTTGCTTATTATATTTTGATTCATAATTTTTTTTGTGCCCCCTTGCTTCGAATCTAGGATCCGCCCCTGCGGGTAAACCAACAAAAATATATTTGACAACTCTAAGCTGCATGAGCCCAACATCTTTGCAGGCTCCTCATTGATCCCGGACCGATAGTATCCTCCGGACTATCGAGGTGACAATTTTCCCAATGTTTAAGCTTACAAATTTCGTGTGTGCGGGCCAAGTGTTGATTAATTTAAAAAAATGAAATTAATAAATATAAAAATATGTCTGTCTTATGTAATGTCATTTTTTTCACATTATTTTTGTAATTTTTAACAAAAGTTCGCATAATTTTTATGAATATTAAAAGATATCCCATACCTCAATTTGATAACTCGCGACATGGACATTTAACAAGCTATTTAGGCTCCGCTTGGCACCGTGGTGGCGGTCATGAACATGAGGGTTAAATTGTCATTCGTTAACGCCCACCTAAAAAACTTCATCCACTTTTATGTTCAAACGAAACGCCCACCTAAAGAACTTCATCCATTTTTATGTTCAAACGAATAATATTTGTTTGGTGATTTTTAACGAATGACGATTTAACATATGCGTTCATGACCGCCACCACCGTGCCAAATGGAGCATGGGTACCAATGAATGCCTTTCCGCGTAACACTGCTTCTCGGCATACCTTCTTACAAGGGGTCAGTTTGTTTCGGCGGTGGCGATGACAAAATGAGCTGTGGGAATGAAACAATGAAAATGAAGCTGTTGGAATAGAGCTATTCAGAATGACAAAACAGTTTGATGAAATAGCGGTGACAGAGCTGTTCAGAATAGAGAAACAGTTTGGTTAAACAGCCGTGTCGTTTCTATTACATTTAATTATAAAAAAAATATAATTATACTAATTAAAATGATTATAATTAATATTTATTATAAATTTAATTTATTAATAATAATCATATTAATTATATTAATACTAATCT